>JAJJWX010000251.1:0-171184 GCA_023529315.1 Papaver bracteatum
GAATACTCTACGAAACCTTAAACAAACCCTATTTATGCATAATGTATGCATACTAGTCTCGAGATCGAAACTCCGCGCGAGTTGACTATTCTAAGTCAGAAACTTGGTAAGAACGACGAATCCATCCATTTACAGCTAAGATTCCTTCGGAATACTCTACGAAACCTTAAACAAACCCTATTTATTCACAATGTATGCATACTAGTCTCCGAGATCGAAACCTGGCCGCGAGTTGACTACTCTAAGTCAGAAACTTGGTAAGAACGACGAATCCATCCCTTTACAGGTAAGATTCCTTCGGAATACTCTACGAAACCTTAAACAAACCCTATTTATGCACAATGTATGCATACTAGTCTCCGAGATCGAAACTTGGCCGCGAGTTGACTACTCTAAGTTATAAACTTGGTAAGAACGACGAATCCATCCATTTACAGGTAAGATTCCTTCGGAATACTCTACGAAACCTTAAACAAACCCTATTTATGCACAATGTATGCTTACTAGTCTCCGAGATCGAAACCTGGCCGCGAGTTGACTACTCTAAGTCAGAAACTTGGTAAGAACGACGAATCCATCCATTTACAGGTAAGATTCCTTCGGGATATTCCCCGAAACTTTAAACAAACCCTATTTTGGCATACTGTATGCATAACCTGACTCCGAGATTGAAACATGTCCCTGGGTGGACCATTATAAGCCGGAAATTTGGTAAGAATGACGAAGTAAAGAAAATATTATAGACAGTGAAAATGACCATATTACTACCCTTTGAGAAAATAAATTTAATAAATATTATTGAAACTTTAATAATGACCAGACTACCCTTATCAGAATTAAGTAATGTAAATATTCAATACTTTGAAAATGACCATATTACCCTTGATGGAAATAAGTGCAATAAATATTATGGAGACCATGAAAATGACCAGACAACCCTTATTGGAAATAGGTAAAATAAATATTACAGAATGTGAAAATGACGATATTACCCTTAATGGAAATAAGTGCAATAAATATTATGGAGACTGTGAAATTGATCAGACAACCCTTATCGGAAATAAGTAAAAAAAATATTGGAGACTATGAAAATGACCATACTACCCTTAGTGAAAATAAGTGCAAATAAATATTATGGAGGCGTGAAAATAACCGAGACTACCCTTATAGGAAATAGGTAAAATTAATATTACAGAATGTGAAAATGACGATATTACCCTTAATGGAAATAAGTGCAATAAATATTACGGAGACTGTGAAATTGACCAGACTACCCTTATCGGAAATAAGTAAAGAAAATATTATACAATGAAAATGACTATATTACCCTTAGTGAAATAAGTGCATTAAATATTATGGAGACTGTGAAAATGCCCAGACTACCCTTATTCGAAATGGGTGCAGTAAATATTACAGAATGTGAAAATGACCATATTACCCTTAATGAAAATAAGTGCAATAAATATTATGGAGACTGTGAGAAATCACCAGATTACCCTTATCGGAAATAGGTAAAGTAAATATTACAGAATGTGAAAATGAAAATATTACCCTTAATGGAAATAAGTGCAATAAATATTATGGAGACTGTGAAAATGACCAGACTACCCTTATCGGAAATAAGTAAATAAAATATTATAGACTGTTAAAATGACCATATTACCCTTTGTGAAAATAAATGCAATAAATATTAAACTTTAATAATGACCAAACTACCCTTATCAGAATTAAGTAATGTAAATATTACATACTTTGAAAATGACCATATTATCCTTGATGGAAATAAGTGCAATAAATATTATGGAGACCGTGAAAATGACCAGACTACCCTTATTGAAATAGGTAAAGTAAATATTACAAAATGTGAAAATGACGATATTACCCTTAATGGAAATAAGTGCAATAATATTATGGAGACTGTGAAAATGACCAGACTACCCTTATTGGAAATAAATAAAAAAAAAAAATTTCAGACTATGAAAATGACCATATTACCCTTAGTGAAAATAAGTGCAATAAATATTATCGAAACTTTAATAATGACCAGACTGCCCTATTCGAAAATAAGTAATATAAATATTACACTTTGAAAATGACCATATTACCCTTGATGGAAATAAGTGCAATAAATATTATGGAGACCGGTGAAAATGACTGACTACCCTTATTGGAAATAGGTAAATTAAATATTATAAAATGTGAAAATGACCATATTACCCTTAATGGAAATAAGTGCAATAAATATTATAGAGACTGTGAAAAATGACAAGACTACCCTTATCAGAAATAGGTAAAGTAAATATTTCAGAATGTGAAAATGACCATATTACCCTTGATGGAAATATGTGCAATTAACTTTATGGAGGCTGTGAAAATGACCAGACTACCCTTATCGGAAATAAGTAATTTTCAGAGAAGGCTTCGCGTTGTTCTTTGCTTTCAGTCACCTGAGCATTATTTTTTGGGCATTACATTTTGTTTTACAACACTTATGAAGCGTTGTCATAAAGTTAGTGTATTAAAGAACCACAAACTTGACAGAACCTGTGATAGTGTAGGATGGTTAGTGGTGTAGATTTCCATGCCCGAGGCTCAAGATCGAATCCCACCAACCTCATTTTTTCCAACATTATATATTTTTACTTCTACAACACTTATAAGTGTTGTTATAGGTTTCTATTTAAAAAATGAAAAAAAACCAAAACTTGTGAAATGAAAGGATGGTTGATGAGCATACACTTCCATACAGTAGGTTCATGTTCGAATCTCCCCTCTAACATATTTTCCGTTATCATATTTTTGTGCTATTTCAACAACACTTGTGAGAGTTGTGATAGGCTAAGTCACTACACTTATAAAACAGAGTTGTTATAGCTCAATGTTGTCACAACACTTTTTCTTAAGGAGTTGTCGTTTGTTTTCTTAGCACAACCCCTTGTTTCCTAAGGGTTGGAAGTGATGATATACCACAACTCTTCCTTTGAATTCAGTTGTAAAACATAGGACTTTCTACAATACTTAGCTAAGCGTTGTAAATCGCCAGTTGTAGATGTATATTTTTCCTGTAGTGGTATCTCGTTCACGAATGTGATTGCTCCAGTAATGTGATACAAAATCTTCATATCCCGCACCTACAACGACAGAAAATGGAACCTAAGAAGAAGATATGATGAATCCAACCTTTAAGTGCTAACCGAAACTAAATTGTTCAAATAACACAAAAGGCAATCGAAGTTAAATTAAAGCAAAATCAAAATTGCAGGCAAAATGTGTGAAGTTCAAATTATTGTCTACTATCTAGGCAACTGTCTTAACTAGAACAAGGCCATGTGAACAAGTAATTCGTCAATAGATCCCATTATTCCTATATTATTTTAGTTTATTTCTATTTTTTGTCTATTTGTGTTTTATTTGTGTGTGTTTATGAGTGTGTGGGTATGAGTGCAGGTGGGTAAGGAAGAAAGAGATGAGGTTAAATCTTATAGTTTAAACGCTTGAAAATTAGTTTCTCCCTGATTTTCTAGCTTTGATTGACTATTGCAAAGGACCTGTAGACTTTACTACATAACGGAATTCAACAAATAATATCTCAATGGATACTAGAGAAGTCCGTCTACAACTTCTTATAAGACTCCAAGGGATAATTCAGAGTCTAAGTGGTCCAAAACAACCCGGAAAAACAGTGACATGAAATATTTTCAAGGAAATTCAGCTCTAATTGCATGTATATTTCATGGTATAATTACCAAACGACAAACCCAAAGAATATTTCCTTTTAACATGTTGTAGAGGCTACTCAGGGGAACATTTTTCATTAAGAATAGATTGTCTAAAACATCACCCATACTTGTAGAAATAGGCCTCAAAATGGCTGTTTGTGCAGTTTTACGTACTCGCTTCATCGGCATGACAAAACTCAAATTTTCATAATCCGAGATAAAGAAACAAAAATCCTAGATGTTTAATAAATACCTAATTCATCAATTTGTGGAAAGAATATTAGCTACACTGAAACTCCTATCATAATTGAAATGAGTAAATATAGCAAGAAGAAGTTTACCTCTGCTTCTTTTGGGACTTTTCTCAAACACCCAATGTTCATTTTTGCTGGTGTTGAGAGGTACTTCTGCCTTGTTGTGTTAAACTCCTCTTATATAGTTTCTACATCTGCAAATTCAATTTCTAAGAACCCGTGTTTCTTTATCATTCCACACTCCTCTTATGGTAGTTCTTTCCACCACTATCTCTAGGATCATGTTAACCACCACCGCCTACAAATAATAAAAATTCAGTTACCATTTACAAAAAGATTTGAACACAAAAAATAAGAGTTTCCAAAACAAAGATAACGAGGAAAACATAACCTACTTCTTATTATTCGAGAGTACTAATAACTACCAATTATTTAGCAAATCTATACTCTTCTTTCTCAGATTCCTGTAAAACCATCAAAAACAGAACCCACATCTGAAAACACTCATTGTTACTAATAACACAAAATCAAATCAATAAGCCAAATTAGGGGTTTGTAAAAAAAAAGATTGGGTTTTAAGAAAACATAACGTGAGTTGAAAGATTGACTTCACTAAGAAAAACTAAGAAGAACCCATTTTCGGTTGAAAGTAGAGGCTAGGATTTCTTCTCTTCTTTCTGATAAATTTAGGTTTCTCCTAGGGTTTTCCTTTTCTCGTTCTCCTTCGGAAAAAAATAACCTAATAAATCACACAGAAAATCAAGATTAGATTTATATTACCAAAATCAAACAAAAAACTACAGAAACTGAAATCTGAGTTCTTAGATTTACTGAGCTGAAGTTAAGAATAATTGTATGTAAAAGTTGAAAAATATAATTTCTTATACTTCGATCAGATCTCGTTTTTACAGAGAAAATTGAGAGTGAGAGGCGGAGGAGAAAGAAAAATGATAAGGTTGACTGATTTTCTCTCTCTTCTAGAGATATATAGGAAAACCTAATAGCTATCTCGAGTAACTAATCAAGGAGATGTAAGCGCGAAAGATGAGTTAAGAGTCCTCAAGAAACGAGAAATCAATCCTAACTATACCAGCATTTGGTCTCTCGAAAACTTTAAACCCTAGGTGTCCCTAGTGGACGAGTTGTAAAATCAAAGACATAGAAATATCTTCGTCTTTGGTATTGTAGATGATCATGAAAATTTGTAACCAATATTTTTTTTTTTTAAGACCCGCTATACGGCTGGTAACAGATACCAACCACAAGATCCGATTTTTTTTTTTTTTTGAGACGCATTGCAGATGGTCGTTAACAAAATAGAAAACACACTACAAAAAATGCAAAAGACTACAAAAAGCTGGTCAATAAAAAAAAAAATACAAAAGAGAGTTGGTCATAAAAAAATGCAAAAGACTACAAAGGACTATAAAAGACCGCTCCCAAAGCTGGTCATAAAAAAATACAAAAGACTATAAAAGACCCTATAAAAGACCCGCTCCACGGCTGGTCATAAAAGACACAACAAAAATTGCAATACTCCCCAAACCTAAATCTAACAAGAAACAACAAAACATGAGAACAAAACAGATTCAAGGAAAGGATTGCAGATGCCAAAGGGTGGTGCTAACCATAATTGAATGAATGCTTTGAAAGAAAATAATATGAGCGCAAGACAAAATGTTTGGTTAGCACACAAATATATCAACAAGATTCAAAATTTTATCTACTAGATTATACAATGATGACTCACCATGTACCAACAATCTAAAAGTTGAGGAACGTAGTGCGGAAACATCAACAGCCTTACACAATTATAACATGACAGCAAACTGCATATGTGAATGTTACCCCCAACCCTAGATTTTTCAATAGATATATTTTTGGGTACAAAATCTAACAATTTCGGGTGCACCAACAAGATCTAGTTCAAAGTGGATTTTGTAACTTTACAAACCAAATCTAGGTTAGGTGCAAGAATCACAATCATCCCCTAGAACTTCAGTTTCATGCATAGGAATATCACAAGAAACTTCACACTGTGACTTAGACAGAATGGAGACACATCAAAGTTATTTTCATGTATAGTATCATTAGTGTCTGAGAAGATTCAACATTTTCTAAGTCACAAACAAGTTGTGTAGCATGCTCTCTTTCACAGGACAACTGTACATGCTCAAGATTACTGTAACCACATCACATGTAAATGGAACATTAGAAGAAACTTCATCCATTAAGGTCGAGGCAGATAAGCCTAATGTCTCTGACCCAAAGGTTGGTAAAAACATATTCTTCTAACATAACATCATCATCATCATCATCATATGAATCGAAGCTTCTGAGATTTTCCTCCACATATTGAGAAGTACAAAATTGTTCAAATTCCCACTGTGGTGGATTCTTCTATTGACATCATGGTATGTTGGAGGCTCATAATATGAAGCATGCCCGTAAGCAAGCTCTCTAATGAATTTGTTTTCATCCTCACCTGCAGACCAAAATCCCGACATGATCTCTAACTGCATTAGGCTTGTTGCAGAGATTGGGAGGTACCACACCGAAAACATACCAATATTTTTTTCATTATTTGTTTTTTTTGGGACACGATTTTATTTTTGTGTGTTTCATGATGGCTCCAAGTGCTTTAACTTAGTTATAGTGTGGTAGAACTAGACAATAATTCCAATGTTTTTCGAACGACTCTCTACTAATGACACTCGATTTAATTGGTCTACAAATATCTTATGGTTAGATTCTATGCCATGTGTCAAAACAAATATCTTATGGTTAGCATCCGTAGGGTTTAAAAAATAAAAATAAAAATAGAATGACAAGTCCAAGTCAAGTCAAGTCCAAAGTCAAAATAAAGTGCAAAAGAAAAAATAAAATTACAAGAGTAAAGGAATCCTTAATAAAAACTAAAAATAGATAAATAAAATAAATCTCAACTTCAACCCCAAAACAAGCTAAAACATAACAAAACCATGCTTAGATAACACAATAGAAGGTTAGCTTACGACGATATGATTTTCAAATGGAAGTTCAAATAACAAGATATGTAAACAATGATAATATGGATACATTAACAACCTAAGAACTACAAAATTAAATCCAATGGATAATTTAATCACAACTAAAGTATTTCTCCAAAGCATTAATTGTCTAATTGCACAACTAATTGCTCCATAATATGATTTTCTAAAAACCCACCTTGGATTAAATTATATCTTTAAACAAAAACCCACCATAAGTTTTCATTTTCATTATTACAACAAAACACTAAAGAACAAGCTAGATGGTTTTTCAACACAAACGAATTTTTGGCAAATCAACAAAACATGTTTTCTTAATTGATGGAATATATAACATCAATGGGGGTGAGGTGGATGTTTTAACAATGGGGGTGAGGTGGAAATGGATTTGGGTCAAAAACTTGAAAGATGAGGGAGAAGTTACTTTCTTCTCTTTTGTCTTCTCAATTCTTCCAAGATTTATTTAGTACTTAAAAATACAAAATTAATTAATACAAATATTTAGAAAATGGTAAAAATGCAGAATTTGGGATAATATATGACTTTGAACAAATGCAAGTGAATATACAAATGCAAGTGAATATTGATACTGATTGATACAAAAAAAATGATACTTTAAGACCCTATCCACAAAATCAAACCCTACCTTAAACATTGCAAATAGAGAAAATGCATTACAAACCCTAACTTTACTTGATAAAGTTTGTAGAAAATCAAACCAAACGTATTTTCCATGAAATCAAAAGAAACCCTAACAAAACCCCCAAATCAAAACTCTAATTTCAATCCAAATCATAAGAGAACTTGAGATATATTGGTTCCATTAAAATAAATTTCCAATGAAATTAGAGTATTGATTTATCGGTATATGGATTACAGTTTTTTTTCTCTGATTTGGAGGAGGGATATGAAGAAGATGGAGAAAAGAGCAGCGTTCTGGTAAGGTTCAAATATTACTAGAGTTAGAACTGAGTTTCTCTTTAGGATGAACTGAGGACGAAATATATCAGAATTGAAGATCACATGTTCAAATATTACTAGAGTTAGACTTGAGTTTCTCTTTCGGATGAACTGGAGACGAAATATATCACAATTGAACATCACAGGTTCAAACATTACTAGAGTTATACCTAAATTTCTCTTTCGGGTGAACTGAGGATGAAATATATCAGAATTGAACATCCTAGGTTCAAAGATTACCAGAGTTGGACTTGAGTTTCTTTTTTGGTTGAACTGAAGATGAAATATATCAGAATTGAACATCCCAGGTTCAAAGATTACTAGAGTTAGACCTGAGTTACTCTTTATGGTGAACTGAAGATGAAATATATCATAATTGAACATCCCGGGTTCAAAGATTACTATAGTTAGACCATATTTTCTCGTCCGGATGAACTGAAGACGAAATATATCAGAATTGAACATCACTGGTTCAAATATTACTATAGTTAGACCAAAGTTTCGCGTTCGGATGAACTGAAGATGAAATATATCAGAATTGAACATCATGGGTTCAAAGATTACTAGAGTTGGACCCGAGTTTCTCGTCCGGATGAACTGAAGACGAAATATATCAGAATTGAACATCACGGGTTCAAAGATTACTATAGTTAGACCAAAGTTTCTCGTCCAGATGATCTGAAGGCGAAATATATCAGAATTGAACATCACGGGTTCAAAGATTACTAGAGTTGGACCCGAGTTTCTCCTCCGGATGAACAGAAGACGAAATATATCAGAATTGAACATCACGGGTTCAAAGATTACTAGAGTTACACTTGAGTTTCTCGTTTGAGATGAACTGAAATGGAAATATATCAGAATTGAACAACACAACTCCAAAGATTACTAGAGTTACGCTTGACTTTCTCGTTTGGTATGAACTGAAGACGAATATATCAGAATTGGACATGAATAGTTCAAAGATTACTAGAATTGACCATATTACCTTTATTGAAAAAAAGTGCAATAAATATTATGGAGACTGTGAAAATTACCATATTACCCTTATCGAGAATAAGTAAAGTAAATACTTTAAAAATGACCATATTACCCTTATTGGAAAAAAAGTGCAATAAATATTATGGAGACTGTGAAAATGACCATGTTACCCTTATCGAAAATAATTAAGTAAATGTTACAGACTGTGAATATGACCATATTGGCCTTATTGGAAAAAAGTGCAATAAATATTATGGAGACTGTGAAAATGACCATACTACCCTTATCAGAAATAATTAAGTAAATGTTACAGACTTTGAAAATGACCATACTACCCTTATTGGAAAAAAAGTGCAATAAATATTATGGAGACTATGAAAATGACCATACTACCCTTATCGAAAATAAGTAAAGTAAATACTTTGAAAATGACCATATTACCCTTATTGAAAAAAAAGTGCCATAAATATTATGGAGACTATGAAAATGACCATACTACCCTTATCGAAAATAAGTAAAGTAAATGTTACAGACTGTGAAAATGACCATATTAGACTTATTGGAAAAACGTGCAATAAATGTTATGGATACTGTGAAAATGACCATACTACCCTTATCGGAAATAAGTAAAGTTATTCTTACAGACTGTGCAAATGACTATGTTACCCTTTGGAAAAAAGTGCAATAAGCATTATGGAGACTGTGAAAATGACCATACTACCCTTATCAGAAATAAGTAAAATAATTCTTACAGACTGTAAAAATGATCATATTACCCTTATTAGAAAAAAGTGCAATAAATATTATGGAGACTGTGAAAATGACCATACTACCCTTATCGGAAATAATTAAGTAAATGTTACAGACTGTGAAAATGACCATATTAGCCTTATTGGAAAAAAAGTGCAATAAATATTATGGAGACAATGAAAATGACCATACTACCCTTATCGGAAATAATTAAAGTAATTCTTATAGACTATAAAAATGACCATATTACCCTTATTAGAAAAAACTGCAATAAATATTATGGAGACTGTGAAAATGACCATACTACCCTTATTGGAAATAAGTAAATTAATTCTTATAGACAGTGAAAATGACCATATTACCCTTATTGAAAAAAGTGCAATAAATATTATGGAGATTGTGAAAATGACCATACTACCCTTATCAGAAATAAGTAAAGTAAATATTACAGGTTGTAAAAATGACCATATTACCCTGACTGGAAATAAGTGCCATAAAAATGACCATGAACCCTCACTGGAAATAAGTGCCTTAAATATTTATGGTCATTTTTATGGCACTTATTTTCATAAAAAATATGGTGATTTTTACGGTATGTAATATTTAATTTACATATTTCTGATAAGGGTAGTACGGTCATTTTCATAGTCTCCATAATATTTATTGCACTTTTTTCCAATAAGGGCAATATGGTCATTTTCACAGTCTGTAAGAATTACTTTACTTATTTCCAATAAGGGTAGTATGGTCATTTTCATAGTCTCCATAAAATTTATTGCACTTTCTTCTATTAAGGGTAATATGGTAATTTTTACAGTATGTAAGAATTACTTTACTTATTTCCGGTAAGGGTAGTATGGTCATTTTCATAGTCTCCATAATATTTATTGCACTTTTTCCAATAAGGGTAATATGGTCATTTTCACAGTCTGTAAGAATTACTTTACTTATTTTCGATAAGGGTAGTATGGCCATTTTCACAGTCTCCATAATATTTATTGCACTTTTTTTTCAATAAGGGTAATATGGTCATTTTCAAAGTATTTACTTTAATTATTTTCAATAAGGGTAATTTGGTCATTTTCAAAGTCTCCATAATATTTATTGCGCTTTTTCTAATAAGGGTAATATGGTCATTTTTACAGTCTATAAGAATTACTTTACTTATTTTCGATAAGGGTAGTATGGTCATTTTCATAGTCTCCATAATATTTATTGCACTTTTTCCAATAAGGGTAATATGGTCATTTTCACAGTCTGTAAGAATTACTTTACTTATTTCTGATAAGGTTAGTATGGTCATTTTCACGGTCTCCATAATATTTATTGCACTTTTTTTCAATAAGGGTAATATGGTCATTTTCAAAGTCTGTAACATTTCCTTTACCTATTTTCTATAAGGGTAGTATGGTCATTTTCACAGTCTCCATAATATTTATTGCACTTTTTTTTTTCCAATAAGGGTAATATGGTCATTTTCAAAAATTTACTTTACTTATTTTCAAAAAGGGTAGTATGGTCATTTTCATAGTCTCCATAATATTTATTGCACTTTTTTTTTCCAATAAGGGCAATATGGTCATTTTAAAGTATTTACTTTACTAATTTTCGATAAGGGTAATATGGTCATTTTCATAGTCTCCATAATATTTATTGCACTTTTTTCCAATAAGGGCAATATGGTCATTATCAAAGTCTGTAATATTTACTTAATTATTTCCGATAAGGGTAGTATGGTCATTTTCATAGTCTCCATAATATTTATTGCACTTTTTTCCAATAAGATTAATATGGTCATTTTCACAGTCTGTAAGAATTACCTTATTTATTTCCAATAAGGGTAGTATGATCATTTTCACAGTCTCCATAATATTTATTGCACTTTTTTCTAATAAAGGTAATATGGTCATTTTTACTGTCTGTAAGAATTACTTTACTTATTTCCGATAAGGGTAGTATGGTCATTTTCATAGTCTCCATAATATTTATTGCACTTTTTTCCTATAAGGCTAATATGATCATTTTCACAGTCTGTAACATTGACTTAATTATTTCCGATAAGGGTAGTATGGTCATTTCAGTCTCCATAATATTTATTGCACTTTTTTCTAATAAGGGTAATATTGTCATTTTTACAGTCTGTAAGAATTACTTACTTATTTCAGATAAGGGTAGTATGGTCATTTTCACAGTCTCCATAATATTTATTGCACTTTTTTCCATAAGGGTAACATGGTCATTTTTCTCCATAATATTTATTTGTAAGAATTACATTTTTTACTTATTTTCCAATAAGGGTAGTATGGTCATTTTCATAGTCTCCATAATATTTATTGCACTTTTTTCAATAAGGGTAATATGGTGATTTTCAAAGTGATTTTCTGTAAGAATTACTTGACTTATTTAGATAAGGGTAGTATGGTCATTTTCATAATAGTCTCCATAACATTTATTGCACTTTTTCCAATAAGGGTAATATGGTCATTTTTTGATCTGTAACATTTACTTTACTTATTTTCGATAAGGGTAGTATGGTCATTTTCACAGTCTCCATAATATTTATTGCACTTTTTTTTTCAATAAGGGTAATATGGTCATTTTCAAAGTATTTACTTTACTTATTTTCGATAAGGGTAGTATGGTCATTTTCATAGTCTCCATAATATTTATTGACTTTTTTTCCAATAAGGGCAATATGGTCATTTTCACAGTCCGTAATATTTACTTTATTGATTTTCAATAAGGGTATTCTGGTCATTTTCACAGTTTCCATAATATTTATTGCACTTATGTCCAATAAGGGTAATATGATTATTTTCACAGTCTTCGGAAGAAGCAGATATTTTTGTTGTGGTTTTGTCGAGAAAATCGAGAGAAAAGGTTGGTATTTGTCCAAGTCAAATGTCCTACAAAGTCATGACTTGTTGACTTGGTCTTGATTTCTTTTTCTAATATTAAGAAAATTAAAAAATAAAATAAAAATAAATTTTGATATTTAGACATTAAATAAAATTGTTATTTTGTATAACTGTTGCGAAAATAGTGACAACAAAATTGTAAGAGTGATTAATTCGGGGTTGTTTTAGATGTGGTGGAATTTTTGGGTGGAAACATCATTTCAGATTATAATTGTGATTGTCTGGATAATTCTCAACAAATATAATTGTGACTAGTAAAAAGGTTAAATATTCAGATTCATTATCACGATTACAAAATTTAGCAACAGTTATAATTGTTGCAGGACTTATCACAGGTGTATATGTGACTGAAAAATAAACTGTGACAGGTTACACTGTGAGAAAATCCTGGTTTTGGTGTAGTGTCTACTATAGAAAGGAAGTTGTTTTCTTCTGCTGTTGAGAGCATCCACAGCCGACGACCAAAACTATAATTTTGGTCGAGAAATCAATCACAACGGGACTGAGTAAAACTAAAAAAATCGACCAAAACCAAATTCTGGAGTATATTTGGTCTGAAAGCTCGACCAAAACTATATTTGGTCGAGCGAAGATTAAAAATGCGTTTCATTACAGGCGAAGATTAAGAGTTGGTTTGGAGTGGGACGTAGATATAAACTTCGCCCCACACACAGATGAAGTTTAAGAGTTGGTTCGAATGGGGCGCAGGTATAATCTTGGTTTCATCAGGCGCAAGTATAAAGTTGGTTTGGTGAAGTTGGTTTGTATGGGGCTATGTTAAAATGAACGCCCCATCAGGCGTTTTCTAAATGTTCGCCTGACATGGAACCATTTTTATACCTTCGCTTGGTTATTGTTTGGGCGGAGTTTATACGTTCGTCTGGTGATTTCCGACCGTTGATAAAAAAATTATGAACATTAGAAAAAATTTCGAACGTTAGAAAATTATTCTATATATACGTATATATACATATAAATTCCTTTACTATCTTCTTTTTTATTTTTATTCACGCCATACGAATGGCACATGTGCAAGAGAAAGCCAAACCAACTTATAAACTTGGTTTGATGAAACCAACTTTAAAAACACGTTTGGTGAAGCGAACTTTAAAAACACGTTTCATAATCAGACGTATTTATAGAGTGCGTTTCATTTGAAACGAACCTATAAAACTCGTCCGTTGTCGGGCGAAGTTATAATGTGCGTCCCATTCAGGCGTACCTGTAATCTTCGCATGTGCGTGAGGCGTAGATTATACAATGGTTTCATTTTAGGCGAAGGTTATAACTGCGTTTCACTATAATTTGCTTGTACCCGTTGCGTTTAAAACCGACCATAAACTAAGAAAAAAAACTAAATTTTTTAGTTTTTATTCTTTGGTTTTAGTCGCACGGCTGTGGATGCTCTGAGGTATTTACCTTCAAGGCAATGTCGTATCTACAACAGAAAGGAAGTTGTTTTCTTCTGTTGTTGTGAGTACCAAAAAAACTAAAAAATAATAATGTGGTGCCATTAAAACAAATAATATTTGGTGATTATGGGACATACCTTTCACTAAATTTAGTGCTTGCAGCGAAATTAGCAACAATGTCCACTTCTTTGAACAACTTAATCAAGAAATCAGAGTTTTCTGGTAGTCCAAAGTTTTCCAGTGTCATATCCCCAGCAATTGATGTTACCTTTTGGGAAATAAAGGCATTGAATTTTGCGCCATGTTCAGTCTTCAACACCCTAAAAACCTCCTTTACAATCACCTTGAAACAAATAAGCAACATTATCAGTCCATTTATCCTTGAACAAATTTTCGAATTCAGACATTTGGGCTCCAGATTTTGACAAAAGAAGCTGTGTAACAATTGGCCCTTCTACTGATTTTTTTTCAGTAAAATATAAATTGAAACAGGCTCAGACGCTTAAAAATGAAAGCCATACAACCAACTTGACTAGCTAGTTCACTAGTTAGTAGGTTTAGCTATATACTATGCGATCAAAACATAAACATAGATGGATTCTAGTATTAAACGAGCAATTGTGTACCTCAGTATGCAAACGTTTAGCAGCTGACCTCATATCTGGAGCTCTCAAAACAAGAAAGAGATGCCTCACATTAGGTTGAACTCTAAGCAACTTCTCCACAAAAACTGCGTAAAAACATATGAAAAAACGACGGTCACCAAACACTTATTGGTTATACAAGTTTATCAGCTGGTCACAAAATATTGGCAGTCCTGAACTTCTGATAATTGACGTAATACTATAGAGTTATGTACCTTTTGCTAGGAATCCAGTAGAACCAGTAATAAGGATAGTCTTGTTCTCAAGAGATTCAACAATGCTTCGATTCATCAAGTACTCCATTAAAACTAAAAAAACAGATTTCCTTTTTTGTTGATTCACACAAATGTATGTGCAAAAGCCTCAAATCAATCTCTCCTTTTTTTTAAGTATTCGACCTCACTTGATCAATACTTTTACAAGAACACCTTTACTGCTATATATCATGCATGAAAGCTCTTACATGTTGTGTTTGTTCATGCATTAAATTGGAACAGTTTAGGTGTACGTAAAGTGTTGGTGAATGATATTAAGGGTACTGCCTCGCATTAACCCGCGTGCTGGTGGGACGCACAAGAAGCAAAATGGTCATATCCTTACGAATTCAACTTTGCGTTTTCACGGATCGTTAAATATTTGTTTTCCTTAATCAGCTTCTCGAAGTTCGTACACATTCTAATTAGGGTTTTTTTTTATAAAGTACCCCTACTTTTGACATTACACTAAAAAAATGCCCCCGTTTCTTTAAAACTTTCTAAAATGCCCCTGGTTTGACCGTTTCATACAAAAAACGGTAAACGGCAGTTAACTGCTGTTATCGCTTACATGACAGCATAATAAAAGTCAATAATGCCCTTTGGGATAAATAGAGCTGAATCTACTTGAATCGCCGGCTAGAAAGGCCGATCCGAGTCGAGTCAATAATAGACACGTGTCATCCATCTAACCACCATAGTACAAGAAAAATCAACGGCCCACAATAAGATCTAATCTCCCAACGGTCTTATTTCCAATTCCATCTTCTTCAACCTGTATATATACAGATTATCTTCCATATGTTTCTGCAACTCAAAAAAATTCAGTATAAGCTAAGAAAGCTCAGAAACAAGGGAAAACAATGAATATGGGAGGTGCAAAAGACTCTCCAGGTAGTAGTAGTAGCAGCAAAAGCAGCAGCAATAACAACAACAATAAGGTGAAATTGAAAATCAGTCATTGTGCTATGTGTGAACAAGGTAATCATGACACAAAAGTTTGTCCTTGGCTATATTCCAGGTGCAAGCATGTTCCCTGTAATGGTGTAAGAGCATTGCTTCAATCTACAACAAATGAAAACTATGGGAAAATGTTCTTAAAGTGCACAATACCAACCTGCAATTATTTTGAATGGTTTGAAGATGCTACTAACCATTGTAAATCTAAGTTGGTGTTGTTACCTTCAAATAGAAGCTGCCAAGCTTGTGGACAAGATGATCACTGCTTTGAAAGTTGTCCACTGCACCATCAACTTTGCTTCTCAAATACCTACAATTCCAGAATGAACCTGAAGATATGCCAAAATCAACACAACAAGGGATTAGCTTACCTTACCTGCCAAAACCAAAATTGTGATGCTTTTACGTGGGCTATAGATGTTATCTTCCTTGTTGCAAAGGAGAGAGTTATAGATTCAACACAACAAATGATTGATTTAGTTACAAAATTAGGAAAAGGTCTTAAAATGTAACCATGCTTCATTTCATATGTAATAGTACTATTTCATACATAAAGATGTTCCAAAATAACACTGTTGTCCAAAAAAGCCCATGTTCCAAAATAACATTGTTGTTAAAAGTACTGTAAACCACATAGTGCATTCACTTCTTTGTCTAACACTTGTTCTGCTTCTTTGAAGTTGTAAAAGCTTTAGAAGGAGCTGCCTTTGCTTTAGAAGAAGATGCAGCTTTAGAAGAAGATGCAGCTTTAGAAGAAGATGGTTGAGATGATTGCTTCTTCTTAGGAGCAGGTCTGTCAAATAATGTGAAGGTAGCAGCATCTACTTGGGTTCTTTGCCTCTTAGTGTTTGTATTCTTGCCAATATCACCACCTTTACATGTAGTTTTGTTATGACCAGTTGATTTACATCTTGAACATGAGTATACCTTTGTAGGTACTTTAGGCTCATCCCATGATCTCCTCCTCTTAACTCTAGGACTTCCAGACTGCCTAATCTTGATATCAGATTCCAATTCAACCTTTTCATGTTCTTCCAACTACAAAAATAACAGTGAGTTACAATAACATTTAAGAAGTTTTTGTTGACATCATACAAAACAATAACAAGGCAGTGAGTTACAAAAATAACAGTGAGTTACCTCTTTCCAATCTTCTTGAGGAGGAAATGGAAACACAACTTCAGCATATGTGGCTCTATATGCAGCAACTGAGTAATAATGAGAGCAATACCTGAAAAAAAAAAAACAATAACAAGGCAGTTATTGTTGACATCATACAAACTTAGTAAACCTGAGATGAAAAACAAAAATTCTGATAAAGTATATACTTACTTTGCCCAATCAGGTCTGAATGGCTTCAAACAACAAACAACATGTTGACAAACAAACCCTCTTAGTTGCCATTGTAGACAACTGCAATGCTGTTCTTCCAATTTCACAATGAAAACTGCTTTGCTACCCTCATTTATAACTTTATAAAATTTACCACTCACACATGGGTTAACTTTAAAAGCACCAACCAACTTACATAATTTACCAATAAGTTTCATAGCAGTAGGAACCAATCCATTTGGATTCCACTTTGCACTTTCCTTTCTTCTTTTGTGAAACAAACTCATAACCAACTGATTATAAAGAATTCCTAGTCTACATATTGGTTTGTCCCTAAGGTATTTTTCCATGGAATTAAAGGACTCACTAAAGTTGTTATTTAGGTATTCACACTTACTAGTGTCATCCTTACAATATGAGACTAAACCAATTCTCAATTGTTTCAGTAGGAAAAACACCAATTCCTAATGTGACTAAACCATTTTGACCATTTAACCCAGTTGCAGCCATCAACACACCACCACACTTACCATTTAGATGACATGCATCTAAACCAACAACTCTCCTACACCCTTTCTTCCAACCTTTGATAGCTCCAGCAAAGCTTATTGTCATTGACTCAAAATCCATGTCATCCTTACAATATGAGAAACATGCAACTGAATTCTTGTTGGAGTCACACACCATCTTACAAAACTTAGGAACTAGTTTGTAGATGTCTTCATAACTCCCATACTTATCTTCCATCACTATGTTCCTAGCCTTCCATGCAGTATGATAAGTAATATCAATAAGATGAGAAGCCTTGAAATCCTCTTGAATTTTTCTTGGTTTTGGAATTACTTTTCCAGAGCCATTCTTCAACTGTTCTTGTATAACTGCTGCTACTAATGGAGGCTCTGCAGATCTGTTTGGAATATTGTCTTCTACAATCTTTCCCTTGCAAGTATGGGTTAAGTTCACTTGCCTAACATTAAATGTAGACTGATTTGGTAGAGCTGAAGCAAACACAAACCACTTACACTCAACCTTTCCACTATGGTCAAATCTATTTTCACACCAAACCCTAAGTCTTTTTGTGTCACTCTTTGTAGCCTTAAATTCACATTCATGTTTTTCACAAAATAGCTTAAGATGTCTTTTTAATGCTTCTTTATCAGGAAAGGTAGTACCTACTATCATTTCTGAAGGATCTAGTGGTTTAACTAAATCTGAGTCATCAAACAACTCACCAGGTTTATCCTCAAAATCTGAGTTATCTTTGTGGAAATCCTTGTAATACTGTGGGTCTTCTTCACCCTCTTTACCTAAACAAATACAGAAAAAAAAGCTCTAGTTAGTTATACACATTTATCATACATATAAACGATAATATGCTACAACCATAAAAGAAAAAACATTAAAGTGTCATGTCAGTCTTGTACCTTGGTCATTTACTTCTGCACCATCATCACTTGCACCATCATTATCTGCATAAGAATAACTTTAATCATTTAGTACAACAATAACTAATGTATCAGTAATATTAAATGCACAAAAGTACAAAACAGTACCTTCAACTTCATTTTCACTTTCATCATCACTTGAGTCTTCATTGTCTTCATCACTATTATAAGCATCTGCAGCTTCAGGATCTTCTACAGGATGACACTCATCCAATTCTTTGTTTTCAAGTTGAATTACAGCCTCATCTAGTTGTTTTTCTTTCATTTTCTTCAACCAATATTCATCATCAAAAACATCATCATCAAATAAAAGTGGTTCCTCATCTACTTGAATTGGTGTACTACTTGATCCTTGTCTCAAATTATCACCAACCACACTTGCTTGAGTTGGTTGTGAACTTCCCTGCCCAAACAAATTCCTAGCAGTGGCACCAACTACACTTTTGTTCTTCTCACCTCCAAGTCTTGGGATTCTTCTCACTTCACTAGGTGACTTTGACACTGTCTTCTTAGGTGTGACCTCCCATTCTGGATTTTTAATCTTCACTACCAACTGAATGCAACCATTGGCATTTACCACAACATTGTCCCAAAACCAAAAAAAGGATTGATCATTCTTCATTGTCCATGTATGTCCATGTTCAGATATCCACATTAAAACAACTTCATCTATGTAAACACAATCTCTTGTGAACCATTTGCTGAAACATCCTCAAATTGATCTTATCTCTCTGTAACTTCTTGAAAGAAAACTGAATCTTACTGTCAGTACAATAGCAACTTATGTCTCTAACCAACTTGCCTTTTCCCTTCTCAATGTTGCCACTGAAATATACAGAAATACCAAAAAAATAATTTAAAAGGCATTCATACAGATCAAATACTAAATACAGACTCAATACAAATACAAATACAGAACCAATACACATAAAAATACAGACAGAAATTCTAACTAAATTAAAAAATTAATTTGACAATAAAGTAAAAGTGTTTCATTAGATTCAATTGCAGATTCTTCACATCATCATTTGTATTCGAGTTTAAGTGATAGACAAAAACAAAAGGAAGATTCCATTTGTTTTTCACAGACAAAAACAAAAGAAACAGGTTAAAAATGATGATAAAGTGAGAGTTTCAAAAAATAAAGTCATGGGTATCATTTTATATTGATCAAAAAAGCTTCCTAATGATTTGATTGATTCATGCAACTACAGATCTAACAAAATCGAAAGTTAGGGTTTTGAAATCTCTTACATGGACATCACCTTTTCCTTTCCAGTGGTCGCCATCGATGAAACCATTCAACTTAATCTTCAATACACTAATCAATCAACCCAGAAACATCTACCGATTTAACTAAGATCGAATCGCCTCTTTTTTTTTCTGAGACAGAAGAGGAAGAGAAGAAGAAGAAAGAGAATGTCGGTGAGATATTTTTCGCTTTTAAGGAAAAGTGAT
Organism: Papaver bracteatum; assembly: GCA_023529315.1. NCBI lineage: Eukaryota > Viridiplantae > Streptophyta > Magnoliopsida > Ranunculales > Papaveraceae > Papaver > Papaver bracteatum. The sequence continues at coordinate 20,117 of JAJJWX010000251.1, forward strand.
GGGTTTATGGTAATTTGACCCATTTTTTGACTTGGTAAACGACCATAGACTCGATTAGGCGGGCCCAAGGGGTGAAAGTAAACGGTTGGGGCATTTTAGAAAGTTTTAAAAAAACGGGGGCATTAATTTTATGGGGTTAAAAAAACGGAATACTTTATCAATTATCCCTTCTAATTATTGGCTCGTAATGTTCTGGTAGATTGACGGATCATTTTCACCCGTAATAACTATCTCTATAAAAAAAGGGTCAACCACACCATTCTCGATGCCTCATCAGTCGGGAAAAAAAAGTGACAAAAACTTAAGGTTCTCACTTCATAATTTGTGTATTGATTGTGTATGTGATTCTTTACAAGGTGACCTATTTATATACATTACAAAAGACATATTGTCAAAAAGGAAAGGAAGAAAAATAAGGGATGTTGTCAAAAAGGGGAGGAAGAAGAAATAAGGGAGGAAGAAAATAATGGCCATTCTAGAAGCCATCCATTCTAGAAGCTAACATGTGTTTCATATTCACAATTAATACCCTCCCTCAAACTCAAGATGGTGCAACACACATGTTGAGTTTGGAAACCAAAAAACTCAGACGAGCTGAAGTTAGTGTTTTGGTGAATAAATCAGCGAGTTGCAATTCCGAGCGAACAAAAGGTAAAACAATAGTATGTTCCTTGAAGTGATGTCGTACAAAGTGACAATCGATCTCAATATGTTTCGTACGTTCATGAAACACGTCATTATGGGCAATGTGAATAGCATCCTTATTGTCACAACACAATGGAGTAGGTTCTGATAAATGAACTCCCATATCTTCAAGGAGCCATCGTAACCAAACAATCTCAGAAGTTGTATGAGCAAGAGCTCGATATTCGGCCTCAGCACTAGACCGACAAACTACACTTTGTTTCTTACTACGCCAAGAGATCAAAGATTTGCCTAGAAACACACAATATCCTGTGGTTGAGCGTCTATCTGTGATGTCACCAGCCCAATCTGAATCTGAATATGCATGAAGACAAAGATCAGAAGTAGATGAGAACTTTATACCTTGATACAAGGTTCCTTTGATATAACGTAATATCCGAAGGAAACTGCAAAGATAATGTGTGGACCTTGGAGAAGACATAAACTGACTAACTACATGAACTGCATGGCTAATGTCTGGCCTTGTGATAGTCAAGTAATTTAGACTTCCCACAAGCTGACGATATAATGTAGGATTGGATAAAACTTTTCCTTCGAAGGGATTAAGCTTCACATTTAGTTCAAGAGGTGTATCTGTAGTTTTACTATCTATTAACCCAGCACGTTGAAGAATTTCGGAGGCGTACTTTACTTGTGAGATGAAATAACCATCATATGACTTATCGACCTCGATACCAAGAAAATACCTTAAAAAACCTAAGTCTTTCATTTCAAAACATGAACTAAGATGAAGTTTAAGAGAAGTAATTCCTTCTAGATCATCACCTGTGATAACCATATCATCAACATACAAGAGGAGAATAACCATACCCTTCTTAGTTGATCGAGTAAACATTGCTGAATCATAAGCACTTTGATTGAATCCATACTGAAGGATAGCATTAGAAAACTTCTCAAACCAAGCTCGTGGTGCTTGTTTAAGTCCATACAAGGCTTTACGAAGCTTACATACTTGATTTGGAGAATGAACCATTCCTGGTGGTGGTCTCATATACACTTCTTCTCGAAGTTCTCCATTAAGGAAGGCATTTTTGACATCCATTTGATGCATATTCCAATTATGAGCAGAAGCAACAGTAAGGAGAGTACGTACCGTAGTCATACGAGCAACAGGAGCATATGTTTCTTCATAGTCTATAACATATTCTTGGGTATATCCTTGAGCAACCAAACGAGATTTGTAATGATCTATCTTGCCTTCTGAATTTGTTTTGATCTTGTACACCCATCTACTTCCAATAACTGTTTTCCCTGGTGGTAAGTCAACCATATCCCATGTACCAGCGTCCTTGTGTGCTGTGAGTTCTTCCCCCATAGATGTTTGCCAGACTGGACTTAAAGATGCTTCCCTGTATGATTTTGGTTCATGCATAGATAAAATGGATGACAAATAACAATGATAATCTGCAAACCTGGCTGGTGGTCGACGAGTTCGTGGAGGAAAAACATCATTTTCAGGTACAAGATCCCCTTATGGAGAAGCAATGTCAGGATTTTCCATAGAGTGGTCATGTGGAGTTTCGAAATTTTCAAGAGGAGTGACTTCTGTGGTGGTTGATGGAATAATTGTAGGCTGAGAGTTGGATAGAGATATATCTTCAAAAGGATCTAGATACGTAAACTGTTCTAGAGTAGAAGACTTGCTACTAGGAAGAGACCAAAAAGGTATATTTTCCCAAAATGTAACATGACGAGAAACACGTAAGCGTCGACTCTCTGGATCGTAACAACGATAACCATTTTGTTCAATACCATAGCCTAAAAACACACAGATAGCATTCTTTTTACTGAGTTTGTTTCGTTCTCTTTCTGTGAGAAGAACAAAACAAGTTGAACCAAAGACACGAAGCTCAGAATAATTAGGTTTCTTATCATAGAGACGTTCATAAGGTGATATTCCTCCTGTGACTATAGATGGAATGCGGTTTATTGTGTAAACTGCAGTAAGGACTGACTCACCCCAAAAATTAGATGGAACTGATGCTGAAAGAAGTTGGGTTCTAGCTGTCTCTATGATGTGACGATGTTTTCTTTCTGCTACACCATTTTGTTCTGGAGTTTCTGTACAAGATAACTGAAGAATAGTACCTTCTGTTTTGAGAAATTCTTTGAAAGGAGTTGATATGTATTCACCTCCTTGATCAGCACAGAAAGTTTTAATGGATCTTCTAAATTGAGTTTTGACCATTCTAGAGAAATCTGTGTATATTTTCAAAAATTCTGATCTGGAACTGAAAAGGTATAGCCATCTAAAACGAGAAAAATCATCAATGAAGATAACATAATATAAAGCCCCTCCCTTAGAGGCAATGGGAGACTTTCCCCAAACATCTGAATGAATAAGATCAAAAGGTTCAACTGAATGTGTAACACTATTATTAAAAAGGAAGCGCAGGTTGTTTACCCAACTTACACGAAATGCAATAAGGTTCTTTATCAACTTGAATTGTTCCTAACAGTCCTTTATTGATCATATATGTAAGACGCGAAAAAGAGACATGGCCTAGCTTAGAATGCCAAGACATAAATGGGGACACAGTAGAAGGAAGGGAGTTTGCAACTGCAGCACTAAGTTCATTCTTTGATTGTTGAGGAACAATGAGAGTTTCAAGGAGATATAATCTGCCAACTCTACGGCCTATCCCAACAAGCTTCTCTGTCCTGGGATCCTGTATTACACAACCAAAGGAGAAGAAATAAATGTTAAAACCCTGATTACACAGTTGCCCAATTGATATAAGATTCATCTTGATCTTTGGAACAAGTAACACATCAGGTATACGTATTTTATCTGAGACTTTAACATGTCCAATATGACTAGCAGCTATTTCGGATCCATCCGCAGTTTGGATTTTAGGTGTAACAATAGGATGCTTGCTTTCAAATACATTAGAATTGAATGTCATATGATTAGAAGCACCTGAGTCAAGAAACCAACCATTTGAAAAGGTACCTGTGGGAACTGAAAAAGCAGATGTTGTTGTAGAATTATTATTACCAATTGCAAGGGCTTGTTTGAGCATCTCTTGAATATCAGCAAGATTATTTGATGTAGATGATGATGATTCAGGGCTTCTTTCTAACACAGGTGCTGCAAGAATGGAAGGCATAGATGTGTATGCAGTTCCATTTAACCTTCTTCTTTCTCTCATGTTTCTTGAAAATGGAGATGTACAGTTTCCAACAGTATGACCGGGTTCTTTACAATAATTGCATTGAATTTGTGAGTTTGATCCTTGGTGAGTTGGAATTTGAGATGCTGATGTTTGTGACATACTCTGTGTTGTTGGTAAAGTGCAGTTCTTGGCCAAGTGACCAGGCTTCTTGCAGTTGTAACACTGAACCCGTGACATGTCACGGTAGTTTCTCTGAGAGTTGACAATATTATTAAAACCTCCACGCGAAGGAACGGCAAACACAGCAGGTATCTCTGGCTTGATCCTTTTCCGAGTTTCTTCAGTAATAAGCTCAGACAATGCAGCTTCTACAGTAGGAAGAGGAGATCGATGAAGGATTGAATCTCTTACAGTCTCAAAATCATCTCTTAACGCCATTAGGAGTTGAACCAGTCGCGACTCTTCTCTGTATTTCTGCCACAATTCGATATCTATAGTCCAATTGGGTTCCATCAGTGCTAGCTGATTCCATATAATTGACATCTCAGAATGAAAGTTTGAGATTGACTGGTCCATCTGCTGCTTCATAGAACGAATATCTTATTCTAGTTTGTAACGTTGAGAAAAGTTGATTTGGGTATACCTTTTTGAAAGAAACTCCCATGCGTCTTTGGCAGTCTCAAAACCAGTAAGTTGCATACTTATGGAGGTGATTACTTGTATTGCTTATCCATGTGAGTATCTTGTGATTGTTGATCTCCCAGTCTTCAGCGCTTTCTCCTTCAGTTCCTTTGTCTTTGCTGCTAGGATCAACTTCTTTATCTCGTAATAACAAAGACCAAAGAGAGACAAGACTGGGCTTCTTGGCTTTACCATCAATATATTTCCACATAGCTTTTCCTTTGAGGAAACTTCTCATAAGGAAGGACCAATGGTTATAGTTTGTTCCATCAAACTTTACGGTGATAGGTTGATAATCTTCACGCGACATATTGAACGATAACAGAAAGGATTTTGGATACTAGAATTTTTGGATACTAGGCTCTGATACCATGACAAAAACTTAAGGTTCTCACTTCATAATTTGTGTATTGATTGTGTATGTGATTCTTTACAAGGTGACCTATTTATATACATTACAAAAGACATATTGTCAAAAAGGAAAGGAAGAAAAATAAGGGATGTTGTCAAAAAGGGGAGGAAGAAGAAATAAGGGAGGAAGAAAATAATGGCCATTCTAGAAGCCATCCATTCTAGAAGCTAACATGTGTTTCATATTCACAATTAATAAAAAGAAGGGTATTAGTAGTGATCTCAATTTGCATAGTTTTGATAGTGAACCAACCGCCAAATTCGACTAGCCTGGAATCTCAGAGTTCCTCTTATTAAAGATTTTGGTAATTCTTGTTCCTTTTGGGTGGCTCTTTCTCCTTTGTGAGAGAGTCTTAATCAAAGTTTTCTCTTTGTTTCTCTTTTTCTTGTTTAGCGTTGGCCTTGGTTTTATCTCGGCCTGACTCCTTTCTTTTCTTCACAAAATTGGTTAAAAACACTAAAATCAACAATTTCAGGGTAAAAAAGACATCTAGATTTTGATACTGTTTAAATTGACAAAAATATAAAAATAGGAAGGATGTAACCAGTTTCCTCCTACCCATTTTCAAATACTTTTTCTTATTTTTAATTTACATCTGGATGCATCTAGTTTCATCCTCGCTATTTTTTAAGTTTAAGCCAGGATGAATCTAGTTTCATCCTTGTCATTTTTTTTTTGTCCATTTCACCCAAATTTTTTTTTTACTCGTCCATTTGAACCATGTTTCAAAAATATTTGGACAAATGACCAATTTTCTTTCTTTTCTTTATGTAATCTTTGAGTTGTTGATTGTCAAATTATTTTTTACTCGTCCATTTAAATCATGTTTTAAAAATATTTGGACAAATAACCAATTTTCTGTCTTTTCTTTATATAATTTTTGAGTTGTTGATTGTCATAAAAGTATGATTAAGAAACAAAATAAATAAATACTTGCACAGTTATGTTACTTATGTAGTACCTATGAAGGCTACAAAATCTTTGTTGGTCGGCTTCATTTCAAGATTCACCACCAACAATAATAAATGAAGAACAGTGAGATTTACCCTTGTAAAAGGTAGTAGTTGGGACTAGGGAATATAAAGTTTACGTACGAATGGATTAAATTTTGACAGTCATAAGTACTGGTTATTATATTAAATATTGGTCCTCTCCTTCACATTTGCTTGCGAAAATTGTCTGGCTGCTCGGTTACATGGGTGCAATACCGGACAACACTGCTCGAGCCAGTGCGAATCACTAACTACGCGTATAAATGGAGCCATCAAATGGGAAATGCCATCGAATTTATCTTTTCTTGCCGTACGCTGAAAATTATTAAAAATGCAAAGTTAATTAATTTGGTAGTAGTTGTGAATTTATTAGGAGTGGAAATAAGATGTAGATTAGTTTAGATGACAAAATAGGATTTTGCATAAAGATTAAGAATCACAATGAGATTTGTTTTTTCCACAATTACCCAAAATTAGTATTTAATGTTCTCAGTTTTTAAATGTCTAGATTTTTATTGTTTAGTTGGAAAAATTTAAATTAGAGGAAATATATAGAGATAAGTATTTAAGAGTGTCTTAAAAATTAAAATACACAATTCTCCATGTTATGGCATGATTCCAAGTTAGGGGCAAATCAGGATAAAAGGTGGAAAAATATAAAGTATAGCAAGTATTCTAGGATAAAAAAAGTCCCCAAATTTTGACATCTAAACCAGGACGGAGGGAGTAAAATGTAGGAATTCATTCATAACAGGATGAAATTACCAACAATGGATTCGGTGTAAAGAGGCAGGTTCCTGGAGGACCAGACCGAGTTTCGAAGAAATTTTATTTTGAAAAATAGGCAGCTAATATGTTTCGTATGGGTGACAGTAAAAACCACATTTATTACTAGAAAAAAAGAAACACAACACAAACAAGAAATTCATTCATATTGTGCCGAAATTTCCAGCTAAAGAATACTCCAGGACATCTCGTGGAGTATACTACTGTCGTTGATGACAAACATCAAACCAAGCTAACTTAGCAAGCTTATCAACTGCAACATTATTGACTTGATAATAAAAATAAAATATTACATAAAATCATCACTCAGAATAAAAGAATAAAAAATAAAAGACTTGATAGTACTTAGCGGAGATTGCCACCAGAGTCCAGACTTCAAACTTCAAAGTATCATTTCGGTTGCATATGAAAAGCACCAGCAGCCTGATTAGCTTGCTTTTTCACACTTAAGGTTTAGATATACAATCCCGGCCAATAGATGTTTAGATCTTCCCATTTTGCACAACCACACAAGTGCAAGTCGTGTAAATAATTAACCTTTGGAATTGCATTGTGCACCTACTATTTATTGCATGACATATCTAATGATTAGTGCCGGAATATGAATGTTGACGAAGTAATCATCCCAATCTACGCATTTGGGGTCGAAATAGAATATATTTGCCTCGTTTTCGTTTTCTCTCACTGCCATCCGCAATCTCTCTGTGTTTAAATCATCAAACCTGTGAACAAGAGATTAGCCTATGTTCATGGAAGTAATACATCAAAATCTAGAACTTTAGCAGATATTATATGCACCAAAATGATCCTAAGGTTTTGTCATACCAACGTAAATGAATTCTTTTCGTGAATATTACTTACTTTCCTTTAAAGAATATGTAAGGCTCATGGAGTTCGACCAACTGCAACACTCGATTAATCTTCCTATTCATAACCTTGCACGTGTTTTTAAAAGACTGGCACAGCGCTACATTCACCAACTGCAATACCTGTTTAACCAAAGGCGACACGTTTTTTATTCACTTTTTTTTTTAATACCAATACAAGAAAGTCGAGGTAAAGCATAAAAATAAAAATAAAAAGTGGCTGGAAAGGTCATAGCGGCAAAAGCCAATCACAATAGTTAGATGGGAAGCTAGTTAACCTCTCTATGAATGTATTTAGATAAAGATAAAATTAGCAGCAAACCTTCAAAGGTAACATGTACTTGAGAAATATATATCGTCGGAAACTATCCATAGTAGGTAGACATATAGGCATGACAAAATTAACAGGCTTTCCATCTTTACTCATCAGTGGATTTTTGAGAAGATAACTATGGGAATAATCTCTCAATTTGATGGCGCTCAATGGACTTGTCTGTGAAGAACACACTTGGTATATAAATGGATCTGAAGATTGATGGTTTGCATTCACCATCATTGCCACTATTATTGCATTCGCCACCATGTCTCCGGGTACCTATACGTTTTTCCTTTCTTCCCGTTATACGATATTCTTAAAATTGGACACATAATTAGGAGATAATAAAAAGGATTTTGGCAATGATTAATTAGTTACCACATCCAAGATTGATTCTGAATTTCCAAGAAAACATGGTAACTTCCCTTTGGCACCAGCAACCAAAAAAGTGTCGATTGTTCTGCAATTGTAAATAAGTATGAAAAGCTTTAGAGGCTAATAACATAGGCAAATGGTCAATTGACCTTTCTAGTTGAAACTTCAATGTACTCACTTACGAAGACTGAGAAGAAAAATGTATATATGTCGCACATGCGAGTAGAATTGAGGCCAAGAATGTACCTAACACCTTCAGACCAACCAGGGAATGGCTCTTGGTAAGTACTGGTGATAATTGTAGGCCTTATGATAACAATCGGAACATCTGCTCCATATTTACCAATTAACATCTCCCCCATTGCCTTTGTGAATACATATGTATTTGGCCATCCAAATATTCTTGCTCTGTCACCATCATAAACATAAAGAACCCAATTAAAATTAAGGTAATTGTCTGTATATGAAGACACTGTCATTTTGACATTAAGGATTTCACAGAGATGTTAGAAAAGGGTCAAACCACCTTTGGCATCCCAAGTTCTCCATGACTTCTTTTTCTTCAGTTTTGGAGACTTGGTTAGCCTTGAGTTGTTTTAAGCAGTTTTGCATGAGTTTCATCTCTGCTTCAATGTCTAAAACTTCAGAGGCTTGGTTTAGTGTTTCTCCCATCTTAAGTGGTTTCTCTGATATAACTCCCGATTGCTCCCCACAAACGTAAGCTAACATCGGTTTAAACATAGAAAAATGTTATTTTAAGTAATATCACACTACACAATAATGTTTAAAAGCATACTCATTCCAAAATCTCATCTAAAATGATTCATAACCTCATATTTAAACATTGTTAAAACCGAATTTCTGAGATTTTGGTGGAAATTATTTCTCTTTCTAATGAACGGGTTAGTGTACCAAACTACTAATTACAAAGAGTGGCACGGTTCAAGAGATAACCGAGTAGAGGGCCAAATGAAAATTCAGTGAAAAGCAACTGGCATCAATTCTTGAGACTTCATTTGTTTTGACAACATTTACCAGCCATCCACAAAAACATAACAAAGGCGTCATTGTAGTACCTCTTAGGTACACTTGTTGAGTTCATTATTTCTACATTGTAACGAGCACATTCTAGTGATTAATGCATTACTATAACTAAAATCACTATGTACTCTAATCATATGATCATGCATATGAAGTCGTTTTCCCAAGTGAGAAACGAAAATTCACCTGTTGATACGTGAATTAGCATCTCTAGTTTCACACACTTCTTTGCGAAATCCAAAACATTTTTAGCTCCAATAGTATTTACCTCCAATGCTACGTCGTATCTACAGCAGAAAGACAACGATATGAAGATAAATGTGGTCCGTGCTCTGTTGGAGAAGGAGAAAAAGGCGGCACTATGTTGGGAAAATTGTATAAAAACAACTAAAATTGGTGAATATGGGGAATACCTCTCATTGAACTTGGTAGTTGCAGCAGAATTGGCAACAATATCCACTTCTTTGAACAACCTTTTTAACAAGACCGAGTCTTCGCTCAATCCAAAGTTTTCCAATGACATATTCCCGGCTATTGGCGTCACCTTTTGGGAAATAAAAGAGTTAAATTCATCGCCATGTGTAGTCCTCAACACTCTGAATACCTCCTTTCCTATCACCTGGGGGAAAAAAGGCAACATGATCATTGCTCTCTATGTATACTTAGTTTACATTTCCAACTCAGAGAAGGTCAGCTACAACATGTTGGTAAACTATATTTTGACAAAATTTTGTTTTTGATAAAATAGGCAATCCAAAAAAACTGAAAGCCATACCACAAACTTTACTAGTTTATAGTTGGTAGATCTAGCTATGTATTGGGCACGACCAAACATTAAAGATAGGTGGTTTCCAGTTAACACGCATGTTGTACCTCAGTGTGCAAACGTTGAGCAGCTGAGCTCGGATCGGGAGCTCTCAAAAGAAGAAAGAGATGCCTCACATTAGGTTGAACTCTAAGTAACTTCTCCACAAAAACTGCGAAAAAACATACAACAACAAAAAACCATGATTACCAAACATGTAATACTGGTTATACAAATTTATCACCCAGCTGATTCAGCTGGTGACAAAACATTGGAAGTACTGATTATAGAGGGTTACGTTTTGCTAGAAAACCAGTAGAACCAGTAATAAGGATGGTCTTGTTCTCTAGAGATTCAACAATGCTTTGATTCACCAAGTACTCCATTAAAACTGAAAACTAGAAAAGATTTTCTTTTTTGTTGATGTACACAAAATGTACGTTCAAAAGCTTCAAATCATTCTCTTGGTTACAGTACTGTTCAGCTTCACTTGATTTTTACTTTTACATGCACAGCACTACTACTATATATATCGTGCATGAAAAGCTCTTACGTGTTATTATTGCAATAATTTGGACAATTTATGTGCGTACAGTGTATATATCTACGTACTATCTAGTTAGAAGATAGGAGGATATCAAGTCTCCCATTAAAAGGAGTCCTCCAAGAAAAACCTCGTGCTAGTGGGACCATTTGGAGAATAAAGTGTTTTCGTAGATGGCATTTATGTAAAATTCTGTGACCGTCCAGAACAATGTTTGAAGTTTCGGAACAGCTAATGACCGGTAATGTTGATCATTTTCACCGACAACAATTAATTATACTACACCATTATTGTCGTCCTATTAGTCGGATATGGCTAATTAGATCAAAGGAATGTATTAAAAGCAATCTCAATGGCCGACTACATCTATGTTGGTCGGCCTCGACCCATGACTGCCAACCAACTAATAAATAGTTAGATTTATATCTGCAAATTTGTACCGAGAAAGAAGAAGAAGGAAAAATAAAAATAAAAATAAAATAAGTGTTCAGCTCAAGGGTTTGGCTTTGGTGTCTTTGCTTTCACCACTTTGGGGGAGTTGGGCAGTGACACTGTGGATTTTTTGAATAGATTACGTAACTACGTGGCTAGTCATGATGCAAATGTCAAGGTAAGAGATTTTCTTTTCCATAGATTAGGCGTTGTCATTCAAAAATGGATTGGAGCTCAGTTTCTTGCGAGACTCCCTTCCAAATCTTGTAAACTCCGTTCTTTTGATGGGGATTAATAAATTTTAAGTTTTAAAAAAGAAAAAAAAATGGAAATGAGTAGTTGGAAATATGAAGTTTATGTACAAATGAATAGCTGAGTCATTGGTTGAATATTGAACTTTTCCCTTCAACACTTTCTTTGAAAAATTGCTTGGCTACTTGGGCTAAAAAGTTGCAATACCAAAGCACTGCTCGAGCCAATGTGCAACTACCGCGCGTAACATGGAGCAATTAAATGCATAACATGGGAATTCATAAAGGTTAAACATTCCACCGAATTCAACTTTTTCTTTCTTTTGGCATTTACACTAAATATTTTTAAAAGTGTAATTTGGTAGTAGTTATGGCCAAATGGGCTCGCAACAAATCCATACCGCTCACCAATGTTGTTACTTGAATTTCTTCCCTGTCTGTATTACATGAACTCGTAAGTGTTCTGATCTGCCGATGTAATGCTGGTATACATGTTAAGTTATGTCCAAGACCGAACTGAACTATGTGGTTTCAACATAAAACGTAATTGCTGATTACGAGTTGTGGTAAAACCGTAAAAGGAAAGCATGCTACGGTGCCATTGTCTTTAACTTTTCTTGAAAGTGCAAAAAAAACTATTATAAATGTAAAGTTAATTTGGTAGTAGTTGTGGATTTACGAGTTGAAAGAAGTTGAATTATTTATATATAGTACAGAAAATTATGTAAATCTTCAAGTACGAGTTAAAGTCATAAGGAAATATTATGGTCGATCGACCACTCGACAGGAGACAGCAACAAGACTACTTCGCATCAAAAAATTATGAATCAGTGCTTTTGCGACAGGTAGGTTGCCAAAGGACTGGTTGATGAGAAGTATTTTCGCAGCAAGCTTGCATAATGAGAAAAAGAAACTGACAACTAATTAAGAACTCCCGAGGATTAATGGTGTATGCGAATTCTTTCCGGAACATGTTCAAATTGAATTGTTCAGTAGAGAAATAAAGTTCTGAAATCATTTAAATGGGTACAGTACAGAGAGCTAAGGTGGCGCCTTATTCGATGGTGAGAAGTGGGAAATATGGAATATGCTGAGCTGCTTTCATACCAACTTCAACACCTTGCAGTTCATGACCCAGTTCATGACCCAAGACAGATATAGCAATACCAGACCCTGCAACAGCACAAAGACAAGCACCAAGATTGTCTCTAATTATAGCACCAAATTCACCCAGACCATCACCCAAAGAGCCATCAGTATTTATCATTTTCGCAGCAAGCTTGCATAATGAGAAAAAGTCTAAGCTGGGTTTGTTCAAATTGAATTGTTCAGTAGAGAAATAAAGTTCTGAAATCCAAGTACAGAGAGCTCCTGACTCTAATTTTGGATTACCAGACCCTGCAACAGCACAAAGACAAGCACCAAGATTCTATCACCCAAAGAGCCATCAGTATTTATCATTACAGTGTCCAAGCTGGGTTTGAGCCAAGTACATCTGAGCTCCACTCTAATTTTGGATTGGATTCTATGACAGCTCTGGTTCTTTTAAATAGCAGATACCAATCTCCTCCTTGGAATCCTCCTTGGAATGTTAGATATATTTGTAGAAGTATTATGAGATTAAAGAAGCAGTTTGATTGGATTAAATTTGATCATATTTATCGAGAGACCAACAGGGCAGCTGACTGGTTAGCTAGTATCTATCCACCTTTTGGGTTTGAAGTTCTAGATTGGAGGCAACTTGGAGATGAATTTATTGATATCCTTCATGAGGATAGCAATCAAAAGGTCTACTTCAGGTTATGAGTTGGTTCTAACTTGGCTAGTTTAAGGGTTTTGTTTCCTAGCTTAGTCTAGGTTTTCTTTTTTCTTTCTTTGTTGGGTTGGGGGCCCTTTAATCCCTACTGATTGTATCAAAATTAAAAAAAAAAATATATGCTGAGAGCATCCACAATGGACGACTAAAATTAAATTTTTGATCCAGAAACGACACGCAGTGGGACGGACTAAAGATTAAAATTCAGACTGTAAGAGCATCCACAATGGACTACTAAAACTAAAATTTTGGTCCAGAAATCACATGCAGTCGAACGGATTAAAGATTAAAAACCTAACTAAAACCAAATATCATACTATATTTAGTCTGGAACCGGACCAAAACGAAATTTAGTCGAGCGGATATTCAAAGTGTGCATGATACCGAGCGTAGGTATAATGTCCGTTTATAACAGGGCGTAAGTATAAAATCCATATGATGGTGGGGCGAACATTATACTTACGTTTGAATCAAAAGCAAGTGTAAAATGGGGCGAAGGTATAATGTGAGCCTGATGAGAGGCGAACATTTAATGTGAGTTTGAATGGGGTGGGGGTATAATGTGTGCTCGACCAAATTTTACTCGTGCACCGTAACATAGCACCTCGGACTAAACCCAAATTTGTTTTTTTTTTTTAAGTTTTTGGTCTTTGGTTTTGATCGCACCATTGCAGTTGCTCAAACCAAATATCGGACTATATTTGGTCTCTAACCTGGACCAAAACCAAATTTGGACGAGCGAACTTTAAATGGTCGTTTGTTAAAAGTCGTGTATATAATGTGATCCTGTTGATGAGGCATGCATATAATATGACCCGGTTGATGAGGCGTGCATATAATGTGATCTTTTGTTAGGCGTGTGTGATCTTTTGCAAAAATCTTTGCGAACTTTATAACTTCGCTCCATAGCAGACGAAGACAATACTACCGCTCGACTAAATATACTCCAGTACCGTACTACCACAGACTGAACTTACATTTGGTCGTTTTTTTTAGTCTTTGCTTTTTGGTTTTGAGCGCACCATTGCAGTTGGTCTGAGCACCTATAACTTTAATTTTTCCTGCCAGTGCAGTAAAAATTAACTAAAAGTGCAAAATTAGTTATGAGTTGCGGAGTACAGTAAAATTGTGTGAATAATCCTCAAGCACATGAGGAAATATTATAGTCTCGACATGAGACAGCAACAAGACTACTTTGCAACAAAAGAAATGACAACTTGTCAAGTACTTCCGAGGATTAATGGCGTACAGTATACCTATAAACGGATAGCATGGTCAAATTGATTTGTTGAGGTATGCCGCTTCAAATTTTCGGCAACCCAACATACCACAAACATTTAGATGAGCAAATACAAACCAATCTGCAGAATCAAAATATTGTTTAGGGCATTATCCTTGCATTATTCGGTAAAAACCTTACAATATTTTAAAATAACGTACATTGTTCTCTTCAAGCAGGAACTGACCTCAAATTATATGCTTTTAACATACAGAGGGAGGATCCCCTCACACCCTTATTTTTACACTATCACACATTTTGGAGTCCTTTTTGCGTATAAAAACCAAACGATAGCGTATTTGAAGCTAAGATTTTGGGGATATATTCTTCTTATAAAGATGTACGTACCCACCAAAAATGAGCACATTCCGAAACGTATAACGTTATACCATCTACTACTTTGAAACTCAACCGTCGAAAGTCAACAAATTCTTAACCGTTAAATCCGTTAAATTAAAATTGATAGATGATGAGGTTTGGTATTTCGGAATGTGCTCATTTTTGGTGGGTACGTACATCTTTATAAGAAGAATATATCCCCAAAATCTTAGCTTCAAATACGCTATCGTTTGGTTTTTATACGCAAAAAGGACTCCAAAATGTGTGATAGTGTAAAAATAAGGGTGTGAGGGGATCCTCCCTCTAACATAAAATGTAAATTTATTTAAAATATGCTTGGTGGTATTTGCAACTGAATGATAAATATAACCATCATAACTTAATTACATACTTTACTAGCCCGGGGAAATGAATGTTCATGAAATAGTCGTTCCAGTCTATGCATTTGGGATCACAGTAAAATGCATTCTCCTCCACTTTGTTTGCACTTATCGCGATTCTGAGTCTCTCCGTGTTGGAGTCGTCGAATCTACAAAACATTACACTCAAGATTTAGTTTTCAGGTAACTGCACGAACAGAAGTGATAATAAGTGCTGCCTGAAAACAAAATGTCGACTACTATACGATTGCTTGTGTATTCTGACACCACTCTGATACTGGAAACACGTCGATCTTAAACTCACATATAGTATTGGCAACGAGAAAAGCTAAATATATGGACGGTAGAACTACATACTCTCCTTCGAAGAATATATAAGGTTTATTGAGTTCAACCATCCGCACGGTCTGATCAATCTTTCGCTTCATATTCTTGCATGTGTCATGAAGATAATGGCAAGACACGACATTCACAAGTTGCAAAACCTATTAATTTAGAGAAAAATAAAGATTAGCATCTGTGAATGAGAAAACTAGTTTGATTTAATAATTTTTTGACCTCGCTGAAGCAGTCTTAGTGGACTGATCAAAAGAATAGCACATATACAAGAAGATCCTTTTCTACCCAAAAAATGAGAAGCTCTCTGGACGACACTTACCTATATTTTCTCAGCCACATTTTAAAAGTAAAATAAAACAGTTAATCTTTATTTACTTTCCCTCTAGCTGCCAATTACTTTGACATTAAGACCATAACACTGTTTTGGTGAAAGCATTGGCTTTCATATATTATCCAAAACGTAAAAAGACAAGGAACATAAATAACTAACCTTTAAAGGTAACTTGCAATTGAGAAAGACATGTCTTCGGAAACTAGCCATTGAAGGCAAACGAGCAGGCTTAATAGTTTGAATAGGCTTTCCATCTCGACCAATCAATGGATTCTTAGTGAAATAATCGTAAACAAAATCCCTCAACTTTGTTGAGTTCACTGGCTCTGTTTTAGATGAGCAAAGGTGGTAAATAAATGGACCGCTTGATTTATTTGCATGCCGCACCATTGCCACCATTATAGCATTCACCACCATGTCCCCCGGTACCTGCACCAACATGTCAATGTACAGATTTTATCCAAGTGTTTTGTTTCTTTTCTCAAAAAAACAAGAAATGAGAAGGTATTCATAATACGATAGCGTTAATATTTGAGAGTATCCCAACTAAGTCACCATCTAACTTATGACGCAATATTCAACTACTTATAAGTAACAATGCTTACCAAATCAAAGATTGTCCTAATGTTTCCCAGAAAGCAAGGTAGCTTCCCTCTAGCGGCAGCAACTATGAATCTGTCGATTGTTCTGGCATTTCCAAACAACATGCATAGCTTAGAGCTAGACCAAAAGTTTCTAGTAATGGGACAAAAAGAAACGCAAAACTTGAAAAAATCGGCTTGATTCTTTATACCTGACACCTTCAGACCATCCAGGAAATGGCTCTTTGTAAGTACTGGTAACAATGGTGGGTCTTATAATGACAATAGGTGCATTCTCGCCCAATTTTCCGATTAACATTTCACCCATTGCCTTTGTAAACGTGTATGTGTTTGGCCATCCAAATAGTCTTGCTCTGTTTAAAAAAATAAATGTCGATACAACGTCAATCTGTCTTACTATAATTTATCCATGTACGTAGTTTGTATATTGGTTGGTTTCTTTTAAACCTTTGGGTGCCGAATACTTGCATTGCATCCTTTTCTTCGTTTTCAGATACTTGACCAACCTTGAGTTCGTTCAGTCGTATCTGTGCCAACTTCAGCTCTTCGTCAATGTCTAAGACTTTCAAGGTTTCATTTAGCGATTCACCCATCTTGAAGGGTTCCTCTGATATAACTCCTGATTTCTCCCCGCAAACAAACGCTAATAATTGGTATTTACAATATCCAGGTAAACATTGATTAAAAGATAGTTAGTAGAGATATTTATGCAGTCACCGAGAGCAAACAAGGAAAATCTACTATCCTCCAAATGCGATGTAAATCTAGGTGACTTGCATCATATAATAGACTAGCTAGTGAACGTATGTGCTAGGATTGAAGGCATTAGAGACGAATTTAAGCTCATTATAATCGGAAAGGTTAGAAACAAACCTGTCGAAACATGGACAACCGTCTGTACTTTCGTACACTTGTTTGCAAATTTCAAAACATTCTTTGCTCCCATCGTATTGACTTTGAGTGCCACCTCATATCTAGCACACATACAGTACAATAACTAATAAACCAGCCAACTACGTACGCATCTATTTTTGACATTGATCTCATACACCTATGAAGTGCCTAATTGGGAAGACTCAAAAGGCCTTTTTAACACCTTTAACAACACATGCATCCACTTATTGTACATCTTTGGTGATTAGGCTATACCCATTAGCTAGGATTTGTAAAGCTGATGCACATATCTTGCAGATAATTACCATCAGATATCAACGGATTTCAAGCTAAGTAACCAAATCTGTGCAAGCAATTAAACAGGAACGAGAAGGATCAACTGAAGAAGACTCTTCCCCTTCCCTTAAACATCAAGTAAAGTGCATTTCTTATGAGTTCTGTATCCACAAATTTCCAAAGCGTCACCTATGGGCAAACAGATCAAAGATTTTGTGCATACAAGGGTTCAGGTGGTCAATCTTGGCTATGGGCCATTTACAGCATATGGGAATCCCTTAGGTTTTCTAGTATGTGCCTATCAATTTCTAAATCATTTCAAACCACTGGGTAGTTGGCTCCAGCTCATTACCTTTCATCAAACTTGGTAGTTGCAGCAAAATGGGCAACAAAGTCAACATCTTCCAACAACTTATTCAGCAGATCAGAGTCATCTGCTAATCCAAAGTTTTTCAATGCAGTATCCCCGGCAACTGGTGTTACCTTTTCAGAGATAAAGGTATCAAACCCGACGCCACATTTTGTTCTCAACACGTTAAACACCTCCTTCCCCAACACCTACAAATCAATTACAAGAGATCATAAAGTGTACATAACATACGTATGGAGAGAAGAGGCTTCAGTGACATGCTTAAAATTGTACTGCTTCCGTCCGCTTCATTTAGAAGGAATTTGGAATTTTCCTTGTCCATCCATATGTTAGAAAAAACGGGGTTTGAAAAACATGGACCATGATTTGATCCATAAACCTATTGCCCACTAATTGTTTTTTTTTTTTTTTTCTTCTTTTGAATAGATAAAACAATAGTCCCACATAGACTAAAATTTTAAGAGTTTTAGGCATATAGGGCATGCCCCTTTGGGTCTCTACACTTTTGTGTATGGGAGAAGACTTAGACTATGACAAGATTGTCATTTCCCGTACGCGTGGTGTTTCGCACAGAAACCGTCCGGTCGAACGAGTCGGGCTCGGGCGTAGGCGTGGTTCCTAAAACAAAAGTAGTCAAAAGCTGAGTTTTGATAAATAACAAAAGTGGTCTAAAACAAAAGTAGTCAAAAAACTGTTTTTTTTAATGCATGAAGAAAAGGGATGAGATCATGAGAAGAATAGAAATAAAAAAGCAAAAAGAAATTGATAAAAATTGTTCTACATCTGACAATCATTTTCTAATTAAAGTAAAAACTGTTTTCTATGCCTTGTCTAGGAATCTTTTATTGTATTTTTATATTACAACGCATGCAATTGTGCAGTTACACAGTGGCAACAAACCTTTTTATCCCTTTTATTATTTAGGTCTTATGGACCAACGCACCTCCCATAAAAAGCAGAATACACATTCCCGTGAGTGGGGTGAACACGGGTAAAGGGAAAAAAGGAACATGAAGCTTCATGGGGATGAAAAGTTAGTAGGTTTACCCAACAAAATGACGTGAAGAATTTGGCATCTTTTCAATTGTCTTTCTCGATCCATTCATCCTTAATCCTAGCCCCAAAGAGAGCTAGCATCTGCTTTAGTAAAAGTAGGACAAAGTAAAGCAGCTGTCGATTGGATTTGGAGTTTCCAATGTTAAATCTTTGACCAAACATTTTGTTTTGGGGCACTGAGTTGGATTAATAAGAGAGCACTTGCTCCATTAAAAAAAAAAGGTATTCTCTCTCTAAACATTACATTGCCCAAAGCTTTTATTAAAATGGGTTCAACTGAAACCGACTTGGGGAGTAGAGCATCTAAAAAGCTATGAAGTTTTTATGCTTGTAAAGTACAAGAAAATGAATTTAAAAGAAATTGTGTTCAATTCATTTTGAGGTTTAAAAAGTAGTGAGAATAAAGAGAGAAAGTGAACAAACAAAATGAACTTCTCCATGTTTTTGTTTTTCATGTTTTTGAGAGAAAAACAACTTAACATCAACATCTGTTTTTGGTGGAAAAAGAGTAGGAGAGAAAAATGAGAAAACAAAGTTTTATTTCGTCCATTTTAATTTATGAGTTCTTGAGTGAAACAAGGTGGTTTCACTGAGTTGTTTTCACTGCCAAGTTCTAAGGGCGTTCTCTTGTATGCTACAAGAAGGAATGCTAACGATAGTTGTATTCTGGAGGCAACTCGCTAATGAAGCTATAGCATCTCTCTATTTAGAGGAGTAGCAGGCGATATTGTCTTTAGTTCAGCGTATTTATACGTGCCTCTATCAATTTTTGCTCCGCATGCTACTCGACGTGATGCATCTACCAAGTTGCTGCAAATCAAGCTAAGTATCACTTGTGTTTATTCAATTTATTTTCTTTATTGTTGTTCCTAACTCTAACAATCTAAAGACAATATATGCTAGTTTAATTTTTTGTAACAATAATAAGGAAAAATATTGTTGACAAATTAAACTACCAAGTTGAGTGGAAAGTGTCATAAGACATTTACATAATCAGAAATTGAATGAATGGTATTGATATCAATTTTGGAAAAATAAAGATGTTCATAATTTTCTTAAGTGAAAAAAACAAAAATTAAAAGTTTTGTATGAGCTGTAGAATTTTGGGTTTATATTTTAACCCAGGACGAAATTTTCTGAATACTCTTAACACAATGATATATACATGTTTGTTGTTAACTCCACCAAATTTCATGATTTTTGGAATTGTAAAAGTATTTATTAGATATTTTACAAAACTGTTATACGTTTCTGGAAATTTCTGACGGGCAGAAAAACTCTGCTGAAAAGAAAAAAAAAACAAATTTATTTTTCTGGCATAACTATGAGTTTTTGGAAATGTTGATCTAAATAAGATATTTAGTTCTGGATCTTATCTTTAAACCCCCTTTTGATTCATCTAATTTGGATATCTGGTTTGAGAGATAAGGTATTTGGAAAATTGTTGTACATGTCTGTCCAGAAAAACGTGTAATGTTTGTAATATGTTGATTATGTCTAGCAAAATTTGATTAGTGATGTGCTATCACTTTGGGAATATAATGAGAACATGTAGCAGTGATTACTTGGAGGATATTTAGTTGAGATTTAATTCTCATGATAATTTAAGCATGTAGCTAGCAACGATTCCTATAACAAGAGCAATAATCATTTGTAGAGGTAAATTTGTATTACTTTGTCAAGAAAAAAAAATGATTTTGATATGTTATATATCAACTTTTTTAATGTTCAAAATCACTTGGATTATATATGTTAGTGTAACATCAATTTATTTAAATCACATGTTTGGTAAACAAATGTGGTGCAACAAGAAGTTTGTGTGCTTAAATTGATTTGAGAATACACAAAGCATATGGTGTAATTACCAATCTTTTGTGAGATACTAATGATTGCTCGTATCTAATGTTGAGGTACAATTACTTGTTCCAACAAGAAGATTGGTTAATATTGGGAGTGCTAAAATGCGTGCTCCAGAAGAAGAGTGTAAGTCTTCTACCAAAAGAACCAAGGTACGAAAGCATTTCTTTGAGAAACTCAACTATCTAAACAGTTGAACGAAAATAGGTAAAAGGATTTCAGGTATGGAAACTTTCGTTCTCCACATGTGCATTATGCTTTAAATATAGTTTCCAATGGTTATCTACTTTACGATGAGATATGATATTTGGAAATAAGTTCATGTAATGCTTTGAACTCTTAACATAAGAGAACATGAGGAATTAATAGATAAAATGAAACTTGTATGCTATTAATTGATAATGAATACATGAACATGTTAAATCATAATTTGAGTTATGCGGCGTGTGTTAAATGACACAAAATCGCAGCATGTTGAGAAATCCTGATAATTGTGGGGGTGTAAAATAAAAATATTTATTTTAATCTCTCAAGAAGATTGTGCAAGGTGCATAACCTATTTTTGTGTTCTTGACCTGTATACCTAAAATGTGGGGGGTGTATTGGCTATTTCGCCTCCCAAGCAAATCAAATTTTTGACCTAAGATTATGGAATTTGTATTCCTAACCTATCCTAAGCATGCTAGTGCATATAGGTTAATGGTCATAATATTTGACATTGATAACATTGGTATGAACACTGTGGTGCATTCTAGAGATGCTTTGGTCTTTGATCATATAATTCCTTTGAGGATTAGACCTCGAAAAAGGATCCATGATAATTTCGCATATGTTCCTTCGACTAGTCAACCTCGTCTCAAGATGTTGAGACTGGACATAGTAGAAGTAAGAGAGTTAGAACTTTGATAAGTTTTAAGTCTATGTGACCTTTATCGTAGAGTTTGGACACTGAACCCACAGGGAAGTTATATGTTCTTCCGAATAGTCTTCAAAAGGAAACCTTGGTACAGATGAAACTGTAGAGAAATATCTAGTATGGTTATGGGTTATAACCAAAAATTAAGGAATAAATTTCTTTGACATATTTTCACCTGTCACAAGAATCACTTCTGTTAAGATGATGATTATTATTGCTTTATTCATGATTTGAATATATACATCAGATGGATGTTAAGACTGCAATTTTAAATGGTGAATTAAATGTAGAAATTTATATGTACCAACTAAAAGGTTTTTTGTTGTGAGAACAAAGTATGCGAATTGATTAAATTTCGGTATGGTTTGAAACATGTACCTAAACGAAGGCATGATAATTTGATCATGTAATGGTATTTAGTGGTTTAAGATTAATAAAACTTATTAATGTGTTTACATTAAATATGAGGATGATGCTTATGTTACTGTGTGCCTATATGTTGATGATATGCTCATATTAGGTAGTAACATTGATTTTATTAATACCACTAAAAGCATACTATATGAGCATATTGACATGAAAGACTTAAGCCCTACCGATGTATTCTTAGGGATGAAAATCATAGAGACGTCTGATGAATATAGTCTTAGTCAATCTCATTTTTCTGAAAGCATATTAAAGAAATTTAATCATGATTTGGCTAAACTTGCTTCTACTCCTTGTAACGATGTTTCTCAAATTATGAGAACAAGGGTGATGATGTTACTCCACTCTTGAGTATTTTTTGTGTAATCAGCAGTCTTATGTAATTGATTAATTGTATAAGACTTGGTATTCCTTACGTTGTGAGTAGTTTGAGCAGGTACACTTGCAACCCTGAGCAGGATAACGTGAATTCTCTCAACAGAGTTTTGCACTACTTGAGAGGCTCTTCAGACTTTTGCTTAAGTTTTGGGAAGATTCCTGCTGCGAGAGAAGGGTCTTTGTGATGCCAACTGGATGTAGGACTCAGATGAGTCAAAATCCACAAGTGGGTACATCTTCATGCTTGAAGATGCGTCTGTGTCTTGGAAGATATACAAACAGACAAGTATAGCTCGATCCACTATGAAGTCAGGGTCTATAGCTTCAGAGAAAGCACGAGATAGTGAAGCAACTACTTTCTACTGGGATTATCTCTCTTGACTTTGTAAGGTCAAGGATAATATTGCAGTTCCTTTGACGAAAGGTTTATAAAGAAAGGTAGTTATATCTACATCGAGGGGGATGGGACTTAAGCTCATAGAATAAATCACCATGAAGGATACTCAACCTTGTGACTGTTTCTCCAAGATCAAGGTTCAATGAGATAACTAATTTATGGTGATATCGTGAAAGCACTATCTTTGTCCCTCCCTATGGTGTAACCGTGCGATAGTGCTGCCTGCAGAATTTTAGGATGATCTTTTGAGATCTTAATGGGTTCCATGGCTTTGATTAAAGCGGGGTGTGGCAGGACACTCTTTATGGACTCACCTTTGTGGATGTTGGAAGTGGGGCCGCTTCCTATGAGAATTTGAGCTGATTCTCTATAGACATTCATTAAGTCCGGAATTTAGCCCACGGCCAAAACGGGCACAACAGCAAGAGCTTGGCAGCCTTTGGTGGAGACATCAAGTGTGGTTGTTATTTTTGAATTGCATTCATTGTTGGCGGTTCAAGACATTGTGTTCACCGTTACAACAAGCATTTCCGGTAACCTCTCACTAAGCTAAGGTTCGATCTTTGGGACACCTTATCCTATTTTGATGCCTTCAGTTTTCTCGCGTTTTATCGATATGTTTTATCATTCATGTGGGGGATTGTTAGAAAAAACGGGGTTTGAAAAACATGGACCATGATTTGATCCATAAACCTATTGCCCACTAATTGTTTTTTTTTTTTCTTCTTTTGAATAGATAAAACAATAGTCCCACATAGACTAAAATTTTAAGAGTTTTAGGCATATAGGGCATGCCCCTTTGGGTCTCTACACTTTTGTGTATGGGAGAAGACTTAGACTATGACAAGATTGTCATTTCCCGTACGCGTGGTGTTTCGCACAGAAACCGTCCGGTCGAACGAGTCGGGCTCGGGCGTAGGCGTGGTTCCTAAAACAAAAGTAGTCAAAAGCTGAGTTTTGATAAATAACAAAAGTGGTCTAAAACAAAAGTAGTCAAAACTGTTTTTTTTTAATGCATGAAGAAAAGGGATGAGATCATGAGAAGAATAGAAATAAGAAAGCAAAAAGAAATTGATAAAAATTGTTCTACATCTGACAATCATTTTCTAATTAAAATAAAAACTGTTTTCTATGCCTTGTCTAGGAATCTTTTATTGTATTTTTATATTACAACGCATGCAATTGTGCAGTTACACAGTGGCAACAAACCTTTTTATCCCTTTTATTATTTAGGTCTTATGGACCAACGCACCTCCCATAAAAAGCAGAATACACATTCCCGTGAGTGGGGTGAACAGGGGTGAAGGGAAAAAAGGAACATGAAGCTTCATGGGGATGAAAAGTTAGTAGGTTTACCCAACAAAATGACGTGAAGAATTTGGCATCTTTTCAATTGTCTTTCTCGATCCATTCATCCTTAATCCTAGCCCCAAAGAGAGCTAGCATCTGCTTTAGTAAAAGTAGGACAAAGTAAAGCAGCTGTCGATTGGATTTGGAGTTTCCAATGTTAAATCTTTGACCAAACATTTTGTTTTGGGGCACTGAGTTGGATTAATAAGAGAGCACTCGCTCCATTAAAAAAATGTATTCTCTCTCTAAACATTACATTGCCCAAAGCTTTTATTAAAATGGGTTCAACTGAAACCGACTTGGGGAGTAGAGCATCTAACAAGCTATGAAGTTTTTATGCTTGTAAAGTACAAGAAAATGAATTTAAAAGAAATTGTGTTCAATTCATTTTGAGGTTTAAGAAAGTAGCAGAGAGCAGTAGAGAAAGTGAACAAACAAAATGAACTTCTCCATGTTTTTGTTTTTCATGTTTTTGAGAGAAAAACAACTTAACATCAACTCCTCTGTTTTTGGTGGAAAAAGAGTATGAGAGAAAAATGAGAAAACAAAGTTTTATTTCGTCCATTTTTCTTTATGAGTTCTTGAGTGAAACAAGGTGGTTTCACTGAGTTGTTTTCACTGCCAAGTTCTAAGGGCGTTCTCTTGTATGCTACAAGAAGGAATGCTAACGATAGTTGTATTCTGGAGGCAACTCGCTAATGAAGCTATAGCATCTCTCTATTTAGAGGAGTAGCAGGCGATATTGTCTTTAGTTCAGCGTATTTATACGTGCCTCTATCAATTTTTGCTCCGCATGCTACTCGACGTGATGCATCTACCAAGTTGCTGCAAATCAAGCTAAGTATCACTTGTGTTTATTCAATTTATTTTCTTTATTGTTGTTCCTAACTCTAACACCATATTGGCAGATTTCGGTTTTCTTCGTTGCCCTTATTTATGATATATTGGTATCGAACCATCAATAATTTCATTTCACTGACAGTTTTTGTCAGAGGGAGAAGAAATAGGAAAAACTAAAAAATCTTTACGAAAACTATGTGTTTTCTTAATATGAAAGAAAACCCCAGTTCCCCCGATATAAAGCAGACCGAGGGAATAAATATCGATATATCATGCATATAGAAAGAAGAGAGTTCGATGACATGCTTAATAAACGATACTACTGTGACATTGTCTCCGTAAGGCCCAAATAGAAATGGGCGAAGATGCAATTATCGGTGACAGGATTTCTGTCTTGCATATTCTTTTTGAAAAAAAAAAAAAAAGGAAGAAGAAGAAGTACTTTTTAGAGTAAAGATGGAATAAAAATTGAATTGTCATAAGACCTACCCTCCGATAAAATGACTAAATTGGCTGCCAATGATTTTCAAATCATAGATCGTAAAGTTGCGTTTTTGGAACGCTATGATTTTTTAAAAATGTTTAACGCACCGCGGTGCGCACCGAGGAGAGAGAGTGAGAGAGAGAAAAAGAAGTGGCCCCCATTTTTGGCCCCCACTCCCCTATTTGTCTCCCCTAGGGCGCCCCTCAGCCGTTGGATCCCCGCTCGGTGCACGACGCGGTGCAGAAGCTCGATGCGTCTATCACGGCTGATGATTTTTTGTGAAAATGTTAAATATAACAAAAACCTTTTAACGTAAACGACTAAGCCCCACCAGCTCGGCAAAGCAACAGTGACGGAGTACTAGATTTATTTTTACCGAACACGTTATCCCCCCTAATTAGTTCAAATTGAGGTTAGTTTAACTAGAAAATACGAATGATATAATTACAATATACTTGTATTGCGATAATTGATTTTTAAGTTAAATTGGTTAGTGTATTTTTTTTTTGATCGGTCAAATGGAAAAGATTCATTGAAAAAAGGTACTTAAGGGGTACCTCAACCCAATAAATATAACCAACACAACAAAGGAGATCGAGTTTGGAATTGATCACCCAAAGAAAAGAACAAAGAGTCAAAGAGAATGAGAGAAAACAAACAAACACTAAACGCCTCACATCTACCTCAAAGTTAAATTGGTTAGTGTATTTCCAAATCCACTAATTGAAGCATTTTAATTTATACGCATGGTAGGGAAAACACTAAAGAACATTTTCGGCCTTTGGTTAGAGTCCATGAATCTCTACTCTCTGTTACTTTTTTGGGTTCTTTAGTTTGCTGTTTATTTTGCATCAAAAGTTCTTCTTTTCATCTTTAGATGTCAAGGGTGTTTAGCAAAGAACCTCAACAGGGAGGTTCTTCTTTGTTCATGGAAAAAACTGTTTCCGCAGCTCGATTGAATGCTCTGCCATCTCCCTTTCTTAAAGGGGAGTTGCCTGCAATTAAGCTAATCAAGAGTATGTGTGATAAGGGTTTGAATCAGTGGAAATTTAGTCTCATTGGCAGGTTAGATTTAAGCAAAATCAAACTTGAAGTGGAAAGAGAACAATTAACTTGTCAATGGAACCTTGAAGGTGAAGTCAAGCTAATTCCAATTGGAAAGGGGTTCTTTGCCATTAAGCTTGATAATGAAAAAGATAAGTTAAAGATATGTTCATGAGGTTCTTGGAAAGTGGCTGAGCAATATCTGCAAGTTAGAGATTGGGAGCCAAAGTTCAATCTAGAAAATCAGAAAACTTCTTTAGCTAAGGTGTGGATTAAATTTCCAGGTCTAAGCTTGGAATACTGGACGGAGGAAAATTTGTTGGCGATGGCTAAAGCTTTTGGCAAACCAATTCAGGTAGATCACAATACTCTCTCTATGGAATTTGGTTTCTTTGCTAGTGTGTTAGTTGAAGTTGATTTTGCAAATAAGATTCCAGACCGAGTTTGGGTTGGAGAAGGTGATGACGGTGGTGATGAAGGTTTTTGGCAAACCATCGAGATCCCTAAAATCCCTAAGTTTTGCTCTCACTGCAAAATTGTGGGACATTTGGTATCGGATTGTAGATCAATTAGGAAAGATGTGTCGAACGAGTTGGTAGACACTAGTGTTTCTAATGAGATCATTAAGAAGAAAAAAAAAAGATCAAATAAATCTAAAGAAACTCTATCAGTTGAGGAGAGTCTTGAAGGCTTTAAGATGGATTTTGTAAAGAATGATCATCCGGTTATGGAAGGTGCAAGCACCACTTCTAACGATCCTTCTATTCCTCCAGGATTTGAAACCCAAAACAGATTTCAAGATTTGGTAGAAGAGGAAAAAGTTGTTACTAGTAAGTTAGAAATGGAAGATTCAAATATTAGCTTCTCAAAGCCGTCTTCTTCTGAGCCAACTTTAGGCTCGACTAGAAAGGTGAGATCAAAAGCTAAAGCTACTGGATTCTTCCTTAATGGTACTTTTGGTATTTTAAAGGCAAAAAAGAAGAATCGTCCAAAAGCCCTTAGTGATCCTAATAAAATCTCAGCTATTGGTCTTAATGACATGGGTTCTATTATGGGACTGGAATTTCCATCTTCGAAGAAAGCTTGCAAAGGAATGTATGATAACCTTATGAAAAATCATGATGATTTAATCGTTGAGGATGTGGAGGAGACTCCAAACTGACATTTTCAATTGCTTTTTGGTTTGTCGGTTGTAGTTAAAGAAATGTTCTTAGGATTGGCAAGTTGATTCTCTCTTGTTAGTCTTCTTATGTTTCTAGATCTTAATTTTTCTATTTCTCTAGTTTTTCCTTTGTTTTCTTACTTTTTGTTTTGGGCTCTTAGCCTCCTTTAGTTATACGCGCCTGCACACGGCTTGTGTGCTTTTTATTATATTCTCTTTGACCGATCAAAAAAAGAAAAAAACATTTTCGGCCTTTGGGCGCGAACTAGTGGCATGTAATTGTCCCCCAACAAATTTCTTGGCTCCGTCACTGCGTCAAAGTCAAATCGTATCACAATGTCGATATGTCATTTTAAGTTAAGATGCTGATCAGTGTATACTAAAACATGTCATTTTCCACGGACTATATATAATCAACAGTAAAAGAGTTGGCCATGTTTCGTTGCACTCAGTGGTAGGGTTGCAAATTGTAAAAAAATAACTGGTTTTCTGCGAGCATGAACTGCAAGGTAAGGAGAATATCGTCATAAGAGACCATGTCTTATTTTCATCTCCATGTAGTTATAGATCCAGGTCATTAGATACTCGTATAAAACGATAATCTCGTTACAGTTACTTTTGGGGCCATATATCTGAGTCTAAGGTTGGTAAGCATTTAAAGGGTTAATTAGTATTTGGGTCGTAAGTTTTGGTATGTATTTGAGTTTGTGTCGTAAGTTTGTCCGTTTTTGAGTTTGGGTTGTTGACCCCGTTAGTCAACGACGTCACTAGTCAAACTGTTAGTTAAAGTTAACTTCAGTTAGCAAATGTATTTACCCAGTTTGTCGAGGCTCTCCAGACTTCGTTAGAAGTCGGAATTAAGAGTTTGACCCCATCTTAGAAAGAAGAAATAACCATCTTCCAAACGCACTTTAAAAATCTACATTCCGAGTTCAAATGGTCAATCAAAGGTATGCGCAAACTAGGTCACAAAACTGCGTAGCTACAGATTTCAGCTCAAACCAGCTAGTTTCCGGGGAACAGATCTCCTAAACGATAAATCCGATTGCTAAGACCTTTTAACTAATTAAATACAAGACATAGAGGAACCTTTTTCGTTAAGAAAGTGTCGCCTAAATCCCTACCTATTGGTGCCAGTTTCACAGACAACAAGGGGCAGAAAACTGTGGCAGAAAATCCAGATTCCGAGAGTTTTCCTGCCCCAGTTTTCTGCCCCTTGTTGTCTGCGAAACTGGCACCAATAGGTAGGGATTTAGGCGATAATTTCTGAACGAAAAACGTTCCTCTAAGTCTTGTATTTAATGAGTTAAAAGGGCTTAGCAATCGGATTTATCGTTTAGGAGATGTGTTCCCCGGAACCTAGCTGGCCTGAGCTGAAATCTGTAGCTACGTAGTTTTGTGACCTAGTTTGCACATACTTTTGATTGACCATTTGAACTCGGAATCTGGATTTTTAAAGTGAGTTTGGAAGGTGGTTATTTCTTCTTTCTAAGATGGGGTCAAACTCTTAATTCAGACTTCTAACGAAGTCTTGAGAGCCTCGACAAACTGGGTAAATACATTTGCTAACTGAAGTTAACTTTAACTAACAATTTGACTAGTGACGTCGTTGACTAACGGGGTCAATGACCCAAACTCAAAAACGGACAAATTTACGACCTAAACTCAAAGACATACCAAAACTTACGACCCAAATACTAATTAACCCGCATTTAAACGTACGAGATAATCTAGTTAACAAGGGTATTACCTCGCTATGTAGACGTTGAGCAGCCATGCATGGTTGGATCTGTAGCCCTTAAAATAAGAAAGAGATGCTTCAAATTCGGCTGGACTCTTAATAACTTCTCAACAAAAACTGCACAGGTATATATATGGATAATACGTTAATAATTAGCAAATTATAAATAGCTGAAACTTTTGATTAACGAGAACTGTTGGTGATTCGTATAAGGATATACAGATCTTGTTTGGTCACTCCACAAACTTTTGATTATATTTATCTATCTATAGTGTTTAAAATATGGCAATGTACATATGTTACATACCCTTTCCCAGAAAGCCAGTTGAACCAGTGACCAGGATACTTTTGTTCTCAAGAAACGCAACAATGCTGCCATTCAACTCCATTATACAACAACTAAGGAATTTATGTATATTTATATGCTGTTAACTTCAATAGATCTACACTCAGCTAACACAGTGTTTATAGACTCAAGAAACTGTACTTGGACTTTTTTCTTTTCTTTCCCTCGTGTTTGCTAACACAGTTTTTATTAGATTAAGCGAATGCTGCCACCACAAGATCGGCAAATCTACTTATAGACTAAGAATCTAAGATAGTTGAATTCTGTTGGTATGGTTTGCAGATAATTAGTATAAATGTGCGATGTGAACTAATACTGCCACAAGTTCGTCTGGACTATATTGTAATGTTATGGTAACCCATAGGAAACTTATCCCCTATGGGTATTCCCCATACCCGTTCCCGCTCCATTCTTATGGGGAATGGGTAGGGGATGGGTTTTGGTTTTTTGAACGGGGTAGGGGATGGGATTCAAAGTCCCCGCCCCATTGCCATCCCTACTTCTATCAAACTATTGACTATTAGTATGGAAATTGATGAATTAGTACTTGGTATATCATTTAATAGATTCCAAAAGCAATTTTACACACTAATTTGGTATAATGGTATGGGAAATGCAGTTTCAAGTTCAACTCTAAATGTACAATGCAATGCCTTTTCAGGAATTGTTGACATTGATTTGGTACAAGAAATGAAGCTTCAATCAATTCCGGTGGCGGCAATTGAATTATCTGGAGCACAAGTCCTGGACAAAATATAATTACTGATGCTTCCTCGATTATGGCTCAGCCACTTAATTTATGGCGCTGCATCTATATAAGAAGCATTCTAAGACTTGATCTTTGGTTGCATTTTTTGTTGTTAATCCATGCTTCTTGAGTATTTGTATTTCATATAGTTAATGGTTGCAATGTTCGTTAATAGACCGCTTTATGTGATTTTAGAATATATACTACGGAATGCTTGTCTAAACTCTTTTCATTATGGATGGTGGAAAATTCTATCTAATTCTTATTACATTGTTGGATTTTCGGTGTTGACTTTAGTATTCACATCGAGTACGTCTCTGATGAAAACTATTACAATTGCAGACGGAACAGAACAAAGATACTCTCAATCATCTTGTAGGCAAAGACTAGAGGCTATGTTGTCTACATGATCAAAGCCTTCCTCATGGCAACTTAAAGCCAACAAATATACTTCTGAGTTGACAGATCTTAATGCTAGGATCACAGATTACAGTCTACAGAGATTATGATATTTGCAAGTATTACAGAATAATTATTATATCTTTGCAGCACTAGGAATCGAAGGTTCCTAATCTGATTTGAAATGTTATAAGAACTCAATGCAAGTATAACAATAGAAATTCAGAATTAACCCAATGTTATAAGAACTCAAATGTTCTGTAACTCATCTGAATCGATATTCATAATCTGATTTGAAAAATCGATGGCGCAGAGATCTTGTCAATCGGTTTCATGATAATTGGAAAAACACATTTTACTTTTTCATTTATTTCTTCAAAATATTTATTTTTAATATATTATGTAAAATCAAGAATTTCTTCAAAAAATTAGTTTAATTACTTTTAAATAATTTTTAATTTAATTGTCATTAATAAGGTATATTTTAATAAATAACTACATAAAAGACTAGTAAATTAATAAATGCAATATTAATAATTAAATAAATATTATAGTATTCATATAAATATAATATTATTTAAATTAATTTTAAATATAATATTAACTAAATATTAATTAAATATAATATAATATAGTATAATATTGATATATTAGCATATTAACTAAAAATATTAATAATTGATAATATTAATATTAATTAATTAAATATAATATAATATTAATTTTAAACATAATATTATTATTTATGAAATTCCATAAAAATAATATTTAAAATAGATAAAAAAATATAAAAAATATAAAAAAAATAAAATATTAATTTTAAACATAATATTAATATTAATAATATTATATTATATTAATAATATTATTTTATTTTATTTTATATATATAATATAATATAAATGTGATTTTTGAAGTGAAAAAGTTATATAAATTATTATTTAAGTAAATATAATATTAATAATAGTTAAATAAAACTATTATTTTTCGATGAAACGCTAAATGAAGAGAACAAGAGACAACTTACCTAGTAGTAGTCCTTCTTTGATGTTTATTCTTTTCTATGGACTCCTCTTCTTCCATGGAAGGGAGAGACTACCAGAGGAATAAAAGACGAAAGAAACAAAGTGAAAAAGGAAAATGCATGCGAGCAGAATGAAGAAACGGAGAAAACCCACAGGATAAAGAAAGTCAAACCACGTAAACGCCACCTCAGCGTGGGTTTGACTGGTGGGATTGACCAGTGGCTAAACAGAATTACTGCTAGTCAATAATGTGGGGTGTAGACTTTTAATTTTAGTAACGACCTACCATCAAGTGACATATGTTACTATTGTATAGGGCATGATTCTGATTGCACCATTACATTCTTTACTACACCAAATAAACATGCTTACAAACTGTAATATTTGAATCGTAATTAAATTTTACTGTCTGAAGGTTGTTAGTGTCAATGTGGGATGTGGACTGGAAGTCCTATAAGTATCTATGGACTACATTATACCAGCCGACACAGTTACTATATTCTACTAAAAGTGGGATGCCGGCTTGCACTTGCAGTACTGTATTTCCTTAACCAGCTAATGTCTTGCGGGAAAATGCCCACTTATGGCATTGACTGGATCCCGATACTACTACTGCTGCTACAGTCTACAGTTTTAGTAAGAAAAATTGAGTTAAATGACAGCCATTATCAGTTGCTAATTCAACGCTAAGTCGAGAGGGTTGCTAATTCAACGGTAAGTCAAGAGGGCAAAAGAGAATTAGTGATAAGCCAAAAGAGCATCCACCATGGTAGATGCTAAAAAAAAAACTACATCCACCATAGTTTTTTTTTTCCAAGGCAAAAGTAAATAAGTGTCTACTCGTCGAACTTGGCATTAGTAAATAAGTGTCTACTCGTCGAACTACACTTAAAGGTGTATATTGTAAGGGGCAGACTTGTACACAGCTTAAGGACACTTGGTTCAGAGCAGCAGTGATAATGGTAAGACACTTAGTTAAGCTGCTCTTATAATATGTTGTAAATGCATTCACCCAACTTAGTTCACAAGGAAAAGAAACTTGTCCCATCTTTCTCCATTTTTGATTAATCACAAAGGATTGTACGTAGGGGTGCCAAAGGGTCCTATCGAGTCCGGGTAGCTATATTGTAAAAGGCGCTAGGCTAGGCGAGGCGAGGTGCCAAGCCCATCGCCTAGCCTGGCCTAGGGCTTAAGCGCTCACTAGGCGCTCAATAAAAAAATTTTAAAAAAAATGTGGTCGTATCGCCTCGCCTTTTTTTGCTATGTGCTGGTCCAACGCCTAGTGGGCCTTTGGGGCTTAAGCGCCAAAGGCGCACGCCTTTTACAACATAGCCGTATACCACCGGGAACCGGAACCGGTAATTTTAATCGGTTTCGGGTCCGGTTCCTAAATTGATGGACCCGGAACCGGACCCGATAAATGTTATTTTTATATTTGTTATATTAGCTTGAATCTAATAATTTTTCATATAAAATTATTATTATACCTATGTAAATGTTCTACTTAAGATTAAACATAAGAACATAAAGAATAACTGAAAATATTTAAGCGAAATTATACAAAATTTTTCTATTTTAAGTAAAAATAACATATAAAAGATAAATATTCTGGTACCCGATACCCGGAGGGTAATACCCGTTAGGACCCGGAAGTTTATCGGCTCCCAACGGGTCTACCCGCAGGGTAGTGATTTTGCTAAGTGAAAAATACTAGAACCCCCCTACTATATGGGTTCAACATATAGAAACCCCACAAAATGGATCATTCATTGTCAACTCCATATTTTAGGAAAATGATACTGCTAGGCCCAAAAAATCAAATTTTCTTTAGATCTGGCCCATAATTAATTATTACGAATTTTAATAATACCAATACTACCCTTTAGTATTTATACAAGAGGAATATCACAAGATATTTTCATTTTCTATTTCATTTTCTCTCTCCGTCTAAAACCAGAGCTGCTCTCATAGGTTCATTTTCTAGGGTTTTATCAATTTCGATTGTACAAGATCCTAAATCGAAATCAACATCAGTTGTTCTTCGGAGATTCAATGAAAATCAATGGATAATCATCATTAGCAGGAACTAAATCTGAAGATTCTCGTAGAAAATCAAATCGAACAGGTAAAATTTCAATTCAATCGGTTGATTTAATTCTTAGATTTCGATTTTTATTTTCTGAAAAATTATTTGGGAAACTTTAATAGTTTGATTTCAGTTCAAATCTGTTACTGAAATCATAATCAGAGTGATTTCTCTATTACTGAAAATCTAACTCTCTCTTCTCCAGATCTCGGCTCCGGCGAAATTACTCAATGATTTTTGATCTTTTTAAGCTCAGATTCGTTCATCAGCAGTGAAAGATCGAGAAAACTTCATCACCGGAAATCATCAGACTTGTTTCATGATAGAGGAGATCTGTTTCGAATGAGTTTTTTGTTTGTGTTAAAGAAGATTGAGAAAATCATCAGCAATGAAAGATCAAGAAGACTTCATCACCGCAAATGATGAACAGGTAAATGTATTCTGTTGTAATCATTTTAATTCTTTCTTTTCTAGGGTTTTCTTTCTTGTCTATAGATTACGTCTCAAAGCTCCAACATTTTGATCTGGAAAAACGATAATAAATTTGTTATTAGAAGAAGAAGATGTGTTTGAAGCGATGACAAATCTGAATTTTACTCTGTATTTTTGAATTTTGATGTAGTTATTTAGAGCAGTTTTATCTCAGTTTTTTTTTTGGGTCAAAATTGTAGAAGAGAGGAAAAAATGGCTTTCTGCATGGTTTGTTGGTGTGGCTGTGTGCAGAAGATACAGAAATGGAGTTTGTAGTTATGGTGGTGCTCAGGCGGTCTTGTAGATGATTGCATAAGGCTAGTGCTGGTTGTTTACAGCTGCATTTACAGGGATTGTGAATTTTAGATGAATGTTTAGGCTTGAGTGAATGAATGGCATAGTTGAGCTGCAACTGCAGCTTAGGTGAAACTAAAATGATTGTTGTGTCTAGCTAATGGCTTGTGGTGATGTATATGATGCAGCTGAAATGGCTTGACTGAATTACCTGAAGTAGATGTTGGTTGTAGCTGGAGTTGAAGCTGAAATGGCAGAGTTGAAGGGAGATTAGTTTTCAATGTCTAGATTTAAACATGCCAAACTTGTTAAGGTACGTAATAGTTGTCTAGTTGATTTGTGGTGCCAGTTTTCGTGTTTGAGTTGAAATTTCATTTTGTGTTGCTTATGATATGGGATTATTGCTCTTGTAGTTTATTGGAGCTTGTAAGGATCCTATTGTGGTGATAGATACAAATCTTTTTCTTGGGATGTCTCTATCGAAGTACTTACTCGGAATCTGACCAAAACAACTTGGCCTTCGTGTTGCCATAGGTTATGCACTTGATATTGCTCGTGCCACGGAGTGTTTACATGCAAATAGAGTTATACACAGAGATTTGAAACCTGGTACGTTTTGCGAAAAATTTGAGTTGTGCAGTAATTACTTTGTTCCTTTTGTGTTAAAAGTCGTGTCCATTATGTGCAGTAATTTATGTATGTTAGGACTGGAAATGTATTACAGTGTAGAATTAGGCTAGGTGATTTTGGATGTTACCAAGATGATTCAGTAGAGATTTCAGGTTTACATGCCACTATATATGTGTAACTACTGGTTACACGTGCCACTATGCATGTGTAACTCCTAATTACACATACAATAGGCATGTGTAACTCTCAGTTACACTACCCATATCCATGTGTAAGTATTAGTTACACATGCTAAAAATGAATAACAAATTGTTTTTTTATCAATTGATTTTGCATTTCTGAATCCAAGTACATTTAACCTTATATGTATGTGTAAGTTCTAGTTACACAATCTAAATAGATGTGTAACTTCTATTTACACATGCTAATTAGATGTGTAAGTTTTAGTTACACAAGCTAATTAGATGTGTAACTTTTACTTACACATACTGATTGACTCCAACTAACGAAGTTGTTGTTTCGTATGAAACCTTACTATATGGTAAGAGTTCAAGTTTTCTATTTTGATTCTTATCTTATCTTTGATTGATCATGGTGGTTCGTCCATGCAGATGACCA
The DNA here is from genome assembly GCA_023529315.1 of Papaver bracteatum. Lineage (NCBI taxonomy): Eukaryota > Viridiplantae > Streptophyta > Magnoliopsida > Ranunculales > Papaveraceae > Papaver > Papaver bracteatum. Next base: position 56,333 of record JAJJWX010000251.1, read on the forward strand.
AATCCAACAGTTGATGCTATAGGAGGACTTGTGCTTGGAGGTGGTTTAGAATTGGAAATGGTTAGTGATTTTTGAATTGCTACTGTTATGTATAGCTCTTGTGGCACATCGTTTTTTCCTTTAGTTGGCTATTGTTATGTATAGATTCTTGTGCATTTTATTTGGCTATTCAGCTGATAACCTTTTTGACCCTCCTGATACTGTTGCAGGTATATCTTTGGAGCATTAGGAGCATACCCAGATGATTGGTTAACTAAGAAGCATGGGATTCATATTCTGGGAATAGTGTGTCGTTGCCACCTCAGAGGTAAAAGCTCAACCTTGTTGACTTAATCATTTGTCCTTTATATGAGATAATAATTCTTGAAAACCATATTTTAGATCTCAATTACATGTCTCAGACGGGTTGTTTTTCTGCTTGTGTTAATCCCCTCTCATGTATATCTTTGTAGTTCATCGCATGTATATTTTCTTGTAAAAAGGTAGGATAATATTGATTATTAGACTGCCTAGATACATGCGTAACTCTTAATTACCCAAGTGAGATGCATGTGTAACTATTAGTTACACATGCTAATTAGATGTTTAGCTGCCAATTACACATGCCAATTAGATGTGTAGTTTCTAGTTACACTTGCTAATTGATGGGATATAAAGGTTATGAATGTGTAACTCTCATCGTACCATTCATATGCATGTGTAACTCCCAGTTACACTAATGAGACCCATGTGTAACTCCAAGTTACACTAGTAATATGCATGTGTAACTCTTAATTACTCTTTTAGTTGTTCTATAATATTATTTCATTCTTTTTGTTCATCCAATCTAATTTCATGGATGTTTATTTTGTTACAGATATGGAAGCATTTTGTAATGAGGAAGACAAGAAGGGAAGGAACAATAGAGGATTTCGTGGCTCATTTCTAAGATTTCGTTTTACATATTTAGTGTTCTAACTCGTTTATTGTATTCAATAACAGCCAATTAATAGATAAAAACAGAAAAATTATTGTTAATGAATATTAAAGCAATGCATATCTTTTTTGTATATTTTTTTTCTTCTGATAATTGTTGGCTATACATGCCATATGCATGTGTAACTTGTGGATACACATGTTATATGCATGTGTAACTTTTAATTACACATGCCATGTGTAACTTCGGGATACACATGCCATATGCATGTGTAACTTCTCGTTACACACTTTTGAATGCATGTGTAACTTCCGAATACACTTGCAATATGCATGTGGCCGGAGGTGGTAGTCATCGGCGGATGGGTGGTTGTCGGCGGTGGTCGGAGGCGGTTGTTGGTGGTCGGAGACGGTGGTGGTCAGAGGTGGTTGGTGGCGGTGGTCGGAGGTGATTGGTGGTGGTCAGAGGCGGTGGTGGCCGCAGGTGGTTGGTGGTCGGTGGTGATGGTGGTCATCGGCGGCGGGGTGGTTGTCGGCGGTAGTCGGAGGCAGTTGGTGGTGGTCGGAGGCGGTGGTGGTCGGAGGTGGTTGGTGGTCGGTGGTGATGGTGGTCATCGGCGGCGGGGTGGTTGTCGGCGGTAGTCGGAGGCAGTTGGTGGTGGTCGGAGGCGGTGGTGGTGGTCGGAGGCGGTGGTGGTGGTCGGAGGTGGTTGGTGGTGGTCGGAGGTGGTGGGAATATCATCACATTATATTTTAATAATTTTGGGCATGAACTTAAATTTTATTTAATTATGGGCTTGACAATATGCATAAGGGTATCAATGTCTTTTAATAACTCGGGGCCTAGATTTAAACTTCTTTTAACTAGGGGCCTCATATTATGGGTTATCCATGGGTTGGGCCTTAGCCTAATTTTCCCTTTTGCTAACCGGTCCAATCTTAGGACCCTGCGGGTAGACCCGTTAGATAGACCGGTTCGGTTCCGAGTAATCGGGTACCTGTTGGCAGCCTATGTTCGTGGCAGCGGTCATTCGTCCAACTCAAAATGCAGAACAATTGAACATGTACAAGTAACTGGAAGAAACATCACACTGTTGACAACATTACAAATTTATTGTAGACAGACAAAGCTCCATGTCACTAGGCACTTGCAAGTTATATCCTAATCACATATTTCACTAGACCTGAGATGTGAATATTCATCAAGTAATCATCCCAGTCTATGGATTTGAGATCAAAATAAAATGTGTCCTGATCCGCTTGGTTCATCCTTATCAGCGTCCGCAATTTCTCCGTATTTGCATCATCAAATCTACGAATTAAACATGGTCCAGAATTAGAACATAAAATTGCATAAGATCCCTAGATGTATTAAGAACATGGACATAAAGGCTATATTACAGCGATGCAACAACTTGTGGCTCATTTATCTGATCAATATCCATTACTAGTAGAGTAACAAATCAAAGACATACTTTAGAACTTGTGAAGAAAACGCATTATAGAAAAAATAATTGTAAAATTTGTGGAAAAGTAGAAACACATACTGTCCTTCGAAGAATAGGTAAGGTTCATTTAGTTCGATCATTCTTGACATCTGATTAATTCTCCGTTCCACATCCTTGCATGTATCAGAAATATATTGCAGAAGGGCGACATTCACAAATTGCAAAACCTACAACAAAACTACTTCAGTTAAAAAGAAATCTTACCAAGATGAAATGGAGAAATGAGGGGTTGAAAATTTCAATTTTACATACAATATGGCGAATTCTAGACCAAGCAGAGGAAAGGATCCCAAAATATACAACAGCCAACATGTTAAAAAAATGAACGAATTTCGTGATATGCGAAACCAAAATCAAAATCAGACAAATGCTACATATGGAACTGTCAAGTATGCAAGACCCATTTATAGTTATCCCATGATAGGTTTGGTAGCCCGAGATCTTGATTCAGTTGAGGAGCATGATGCACGCACACGTACCCTAGTGTGTGGAGTAGTCCTTACACAATTTACTTGTATTAATATAGCAATGAGCAAAAATGGATCACGACAAACCTTTAAAGGCAACTCGCATTTGAAAAATACGTATCTTCTAAAGCTATCCATAGTAGGGAAACGAACAGGATTGACAGCTTGAATAGGCTTTCCATTTTTGCCTATCAATGGATTCTTGGCAAAATATTTGTAGACACTGTTCATTACCCTATCTGAGTTCACGTGATCTGCTTTTGAAGAACACACTTGGTAGATAAATTGCTTATTTGTCGAGGATTTGTGAAGATGTGCATGAACCACCATTGCCACAATTGTGGCATTCACCACCATGTCTCCAGGAACCTGTTTTCCACAGATACACATCAGTATAGTTTTGTATTCAGAAAGCGGGTATTTAACAGGGTGGAAGTAGAACTTAATATGGTGGTTGCTTGGAAACAAATTTCTTCAAGGTCAACATGTTTTCAAATATTCATGAAGCCCAAACAGCCAAAAGAATCATGAATGAATGCTTGAAAACATGGATTACAGATCCAAAATCCATCAAGCAAACACAACAACATATCCTCATAGATTTGGTTTCTAATTATCAATGAACCATCTGTAAGTATAATAAAGTCCCTAAGATAATTATAAAAAGATAGCTGGACTTGCCATATCAATAATTGTCTTGACGTTTCCTGGATAGCATGGTAACTTCCCTTTAGCAGAGGCAAGGATGAAACCGTTTACCGTTCTGTATCAAGCAATGAGAAAAAGTTAGGAAATGAACAATAATACATAACGGCAAAAAAAAATAAAAAAAAAAGCCTGACCAACCAGGTTTTAAAACACTGGTCCCCAGCCGCAATCTCATGTTGGACTATATAGTACCTGACATCTTCAGACCAACCAGGGAACGGCTCTTTGTAAGTACCGGTAACAATGGTAGGTCTTATGATGACATGTGGAACATTTTCTCCTAATTTACCAATTAACATCTCTCCCATTGCTTTTGTAAATACGTATGTATTTGGCCATCCAAATAGTCTTGCTCTACTTGAAAAAAGGTGATAAACGAGTAAAATTGTTAGAAACATATTCAGATGTAGAATCTCGGTACATTATAATCTTTTTTTATTTCATAAGATTCATGCATTGGTTAAGAGAATCAAACCTTTGCATGCCAAAAACTCCCATGGCATATTTTTCTTCTTTTTCAGAGACTTGAGCAGCCATAAGTTCCTTTAGACGCTTTTTCGCCAATTTCAGCTCTTCTTCAATGTCTAATACATTTGTGGTTGCGTTCAGTGTTTCACCCATCTTAAAAGGTTTTTCTAATACAACTCCTTACTTCTCTCCGCACACATAAGCTAATTAACATGCATACATCCACATAGAAAGATAATCAGTATAGAAATAAATGAATCTATTTTACTCAACTAATCTTACTGGGGAATGCCTTAATACCCAAAGGTGAAAAATGACAATGCATTATACTGTATATCATTCTCAGAAGTAGTCACATCATGTGAACTGCGCAAGCTTTCGAGTGAGGGGTGTGCTATTGAAATTTAATTTTGGAAGAACTTTGTGACAACGAATTATACAAGAGACCAATTGAAAGTTTGAAACTCATAACATAGTAGGGATACGAAACTCACCTGTAGATATATGAACAAACATCTCTAAATTGACACACTTTTTTGCAAATTCCAGAACATTCTTAGCTCCAATGGTATTGGTTTCCAACGCTACATCATATCTAGAAGATGTATGAAACAAATATAAGGATTAGCGAGGACCTAAACCGTTTCACGATTTCGACGTCTTTATATGGTGTATGTCTAATGCCTCCCCCTAAAATACACCGTTTCACGATTTCGACGTCTTTATATGGTGTATGTCTAATGCCTCCCCCTAAAATACACAAAATCATCTCTTTGGGAAGTCGATGGCTAAGAGTTATACACAGACTGGTGGAAATAATGACTTGGGTGTAGTATGGTGATTTCTAGCATGTACATCAAAGTTTAAGATTCTTACTGGCCGTTGTTTCTTACTAATCATTCTAGGTTTTTATCACTTTTTAAACTGATTGGCAGATATGTAAGTCTGAGTTACCTTTCATCAAACTTAGCTGTTGCAGCAAAATGAGCAACAATGTCAACTTCTTTCAACAACTTATCGAGCAAATCAGAGTCATCTGTTAATCCAAAGTTTTTTAAAGCAATATCCCCTGCAACTGCTGTTACCTTTGCGGAGATAAAAGAGTTGAACCCGACACCATATTTTGTTCTCAACACACTAAAAACCTCTTTCCCCAACACCTTGAAATAAATTACAAAAACTATTACTTCCACATATAAACAAATTTAGAGTCATATCTCAATAACATTAGAACGAGACTAAAAGTACAGGTCATGTTACAGTGGCTATCCTAAGATATAGAGCCAGGACAGAATGACAGTGAAGATGGACTTTACTGTTTGGTACATATACGTGCATTAAGAGTGACAACACCACATGCGAGAAGATTTCTAACAAACAAGGGTATGTACCTCGCTATGCAGACGTTGAGCAGCAGATGTTGGATTTAGAGCTCTTAAAAGAAGAAAGAGATGCTTTACATTCGGCTGGACTCTGAGTAACTTCTCCACAAAAACTGCGCAAATACATAATAATACGTCAGAATTAGCTTATAAATTATATACGTAATAAATTGGCAGCTAATAAAAATCTTACATGCACGCCACACTACTCTTGACTTAGTATAAATGATTCGGCCGATGCCTGTATTTTTAATATCAATGGTGTTGTAACGACTTGTAATATGTGGTTAGATACCCTTTCCGAGAAAGCCAGTAGAACCAGTGACAAGGATGCTCTTGTTCTCAAGAAACTCAACAATTCTGCCATTAAACTCCATTATCAGCTAGCTACACCAACTAAGTCGTAGAAAGGTTACACCCACGTACAGTTTAACTAGACTTTTTTATTTTCTTTCCGTCGTGTTTGCTAACACAGTTTTTATTAGATTGAACGAAAAGTTTTTTATGCAGGACTAAACAAGTTTGACATACTTATAAACTAAAATAATTGAATTCTGTTGTTATGGTTTCTAGATGGTTTTCATAAATGTGCGATGTGAACTAATACTGCCACGGGGGTACGGTACGTATGGACTATATTTGACCAGCTAATATAGAAATGATAAAAATGTGCGTTGTGAACTAAGGCTCCCATCAAGGGGCTAAAGGGGCTATAGCCCGGGTATTATTTATGGAAATTTTATTTTACCTATGAGTAATCCGAATGTTTAGAGAGTTTAGCCCACTTAGAGCATCTCCAACAGAGTGTGAAAGTTTTATTTTCTTACGACACATGTAATTTTAGACCCCATTTAAATTAAATTTATCTCCAACAGTGGGTGCTATAAAGTAGGAAGGGTGTCAAAATAAATATGAAGGTCTTAGAGAAAGTTTTATCTAAACCTTCAAAATGACCTCCATGTCATCTTTTTTAATAGTTTTTTAATTATTATTTTTACATAAATTATTCTAAACCAATAAAAAAAAGAATTAGTTTTATCTTTATCCAAAAATACAAATCATAAAAATAAAACCACATACTGTTGGAGATAGTTCATGAGTAAAACATAACTATTTTTGTTACATACATATGACCTTACAAATAAGGACCTAAATAAAAACTCCACGTAGGATTATTAGCACCCACTGTTGGAGATGCTCTTATAGCTTAATGTATGTACAAACTAGTTAAGAAATTACAAAAACTTATTTAACTTCAGTTGTAGTTTTACGTATTTTCACTTTCTTCCTTCCAATATCAGTCGAAACTCATTCTTTCTTCCTTTAAATTACTCTTATACTACATTTTTTACACAAAATTTCAACATATAAAGTCTAAAATGCTCTAAAAATTCGCGGCAACCTACGGTCGCTTAGTAATTGTCATGTACTAGCCCTAACTTATACATGATCCAGGGTCTGTCCCTGCTCCCATGAGTATGTGTGGCTATATTTGACCAGCCAATATAGATACGTGTGATGTGAACTATAATGCTCCATGGACTAATCAAGATTGACATGTACAGTTTTATTAGACTAAGTGAATGATTTCTTCCGTAGAAATGCTCAAGATTGATAGACATGCTTAGCTTATAGTTGAATCTTATAGTTTATGGTTTGCATGTGGTTAGGGTAACGGTGCCAGTGGGATGTCGACCAGTTGTACTATCAGTATATATGGACTAAATTCAACCAGCTAAAACAATTATTTTTTCTTATAAAAGAGGGATGTAGACATGTACATTTAGTACCGAGAACCAACCTACCAATGTAACGTAACATTAATACGTCCTACAGAAAAAAAAATTTTAATTGTTCTGACTGATTTATACCTGATAACCTGACTCGTACTCCACGTGCTTTTGATTCTGCACTGCTGGCTCAGAAAATTTTCAGCCAATTTTTCAAGAGGACTCGTGATATGTACTTCCTCCGTTCCTAATTAATAGGTTGGTTTTGTTTTTAGAGAAAATTAAGGAAATTAAGAGAACTAATCATTGAAAGTGGTCCTCATGACACTTATCAATAAAAGAAGTGAAATGGTCCCCATGAAACTTGTCAACAAAAGAAGTAAAGTGAAATGTTCCACATGACACTTGTCATCAAAAGAAATTAAGAGAAGTGGTCCCAGAAAACTAAAGTAAAATTTGACTTTCCCAATTAGGAAACTAGCCTATTTTTTTGAAACATCTATTTATAGAAACCAGCCAGTTATTTAGGAACGGAGGGAGTACTAGATAACACAAATGATTAAAAGTGTTTGACATTGTTAGCCGCTAACAACTTCACTTGTGTTAAAAAAAAAAACCACGTGAGGAGAGAGAAAGTGTGAGTTGGTTCGATTCTGAGGCGATTTCTTTTGTGACTTTTCTGCGGTGGTTCTTCTGCTATCTCCGCCTCTGACCGCGGAATGGCGTTATCTTCTGGTGGACCACGACCTCTGCAAAGTGGCTCCGACGCTTCAATGGGTAATTTTTTAGGAGTTTCTTCTGTTTTTTCTATGTCTAGTATAATGGCTCTGATGAATCTTTGAAGTTTGGATCTATAACTTGGTCGGATTTTTTCTCTATTGTGAATGGTAAGAAGGATGTATCTCACTCCTTGGATGATTTTGCTGATGATATTAAGAAATGTCAAGATTTGGTGGTTGGAGCATTTGTGGGAAAGAGATCTGCGTATATGGCAGTGAAATATGTTGTTGACAAAGAATGGAAGCTTAAGGGTGAGTTCAATATGACATTACATGGTGAATTTATCTTCGTTTTTGACTTTTCTCTTGAAGAAGATCGAATAGCTATTTTGGAGAGGGGATCTTTTTATATCTCCAGTAAACTTTTTGTTGTTCGTCCCTGGAGTGAAGCCTTGAGAAAGAGCTAGAAGAATTATGTACTATTCCAATTTGGATGAATATTCGTAAAGTTCCTTTGTATATGTGGAATACTAAGGGATTGAGCAGTATTGCTAGTTGTGTAGGTGTTCCAATTATGCCAGATAAACAGACTTTGAATAGAACTAGAATGAATTATGATCGTGTATGTGTTGAGATTGATACACCTTGTGATTTTCCTAGTTCTATCCCTATGTATCTGGATGGTAAACTTGCTTTTGAAGTGGATGTTGAGTACCCATGAAAACCTCCAATGTGTACTCATTGTAAGACATTTAACCATTCCTCTATTGCTTGCAAAAAAGGTGGTTCAAATAGTGCAATGGGCTACTGTAGCTCAAGGAAAGAAAAACATACCTAATAAAGAAGGATGGGTAGTTAAAGGCTCTAAAAGAAATAGAAACAATATAGAAAATGAGAGAGTTAAGTCTACTCAACAGGTGCAGGACTCTACTTCCAATGTGGAATGTCTAATGGAGGGCATTGAGCAATCCATTCTTGTGGTGAAAATTAATAGAGATGCTTCAACCTATGCTAAGTCTGGTGGTGGAGGTGTGATTGAAACTATCAATATGTTTGAAGTTCTAGTTGAGAATGACCTTAATGTTCCACAACAGCAACCTAAGAATTCTGTGGGGGAGAACTTGAAGGATACTGCTTCTGTGAATACTCTTGTTGCTCAAGAAGAAGGAGTTAGAGCCAATTTTATTAAGAATGATATAGGGCCTTCAAAGCAAGCACTGGCATCTAAGAGCTTAGAATTGAAAAATATGGGATTTCCTGACATTTTCATTGGATGGATCAAGATTTGTATTACTTCTCCTAAATACTCTATTCTTATCAATGAATCCACTTATGGCTATTTTGGAGCAAGTAGAGGCTTAAGGTAAGGGTGCCCCTTATCTCCTTACTTATTTGTCATGGTGATGGAGCTTCTTAGTATCATTCTTCAAAAACAAAATGGTGTTTATGGTTTTCATCCAAGATGAAAATTAACTAGATTGACTCATCTCTACTTTGCAGATGATGTCCTAGTATTTTTTTAAAGGTACCTTAAATGTTGTTACTAGTCTAAAGAGAGGTATTCTAGAATTTAGTGATTGCTCTGGTATGTAAATGAACAAACTGAAAACCTCGTTATTCTCTTTTGCAGTTGGTGATGATGTTCTTCAAAGCATTCTTCTTGTTTTGGACTGTCAAGAGAATAAGCTGTCAGTAAGGTATTTGGGTCTTCCTCTCCTCTCCACTAAATTATCTTATTATAATTGCCAAATTTTGATTGCCACTATAAAAGCTAGAGTTCAATCTTGGAAATCTAAACACTTAGCTTTTACTGGTAGACTGACACTGATCAAACATGTCTTATCTGGGATGGTCTTCTTTTGGTTGTCCTGTTTTATCCTCCCTAAAAGAGCAGTTAAGGATATTACTCATATCTTTAAGAAATTGTTATGGGATGGTTTTGAGTTAGGAAAAAAACATTTCCCTATTAGTTGGTCTACTGTTTGTCTTCCTTATAATGAGGGAGGGTTAGGGGTAAGAGATATTGATGTTAATAATATGTCTGCTAATCTGAAACATTTATGGGAACTTGTTTCTGGCAAAGAGTCCATCTGGACTGATTGGATTAAGAAGAATCTGATTAAAAATAAAAAAAATTGGTCTATATGAATATTCCCTTTGTGTCTTCTTTGTGTTGGAAAAGAGTGTTGGATCAGAGACAAGTAGCTAGAGATATGGTCATAACAATTCTAGGTGATAGTAAAAACATTAATTTCTTACATGACCATTGGCACCCTAAGGTCATATTAACTTCTTGGATTGATCCCTCTATAATTCAAGAGTTATTTTACCTATGAGTAATCAGAATGTTTAGAAGTTTAGCCCACTTATAGCTTCGTATATGTACAAACTAGTTAAGAAATTACAAGAACTTACTGAACTTTATTCCTTCCAATATCAGTCGAAATTCATTCTTTTTTCCTTTAATTTACTCTTATACTACATTTTCTACACAAAATTTCAACGTATAAAGTCTAAAATGTTCTAAAAATTCGCCGCAACCTACGGTCGCTTAATAATTGCCATGTGGTAGCCCTAACTCATACATGATCCTGGGTCCGTCCCTACTCCCATGAGTATGTGTGGCTATATTTGACCAGCCAACATAGATATGTGTGATGTGAACTATAATGCTTTGGATAGACTAAGTGAATGATTTCTTCCGTAGAAATGCTCAAGATTGATAGACATGCTTAGCTTATAGGCTGAAATTGTTGAATCTTACAGTTTATGGTTTGCACGTGGTTAGGGTAACAGTGCCAGTGGGATGTCGACCAGTAGTCCTATCAGTATATATGGACTAAATTCAACCAGCTAAAACAATTATTTTTTTCTTATAAAAGAGGGATGTAGACACGTACATTTAGTACCAAGAACCAACCTACCATTGTACCGTAACATCAATACGTTCATGTGGGACATGTACATTTAGTTCATTGGGCCTTTTTGTACGTATTTGGGCTGGATATGTTCATGTGGAAATGGCCTAGTATCCGGGATAAAACAAAAAAAAAATGCTCATGGTGCTAGAATATTCCGACCTAGCAGATTCTCTACCAACAACCATCGTGAACTATGAAAAATGTTGGCAAGGATATTGCTAGATCAGAAAAGTTAAAAAAAAATGTTCCTGCGAGCTAACTTTTTTCCTTCCAAGATAGAGACAATATTGAGGGTAATTTGCTAATTTAAAAAACTAGTTTGAGAGCAAAATACGATACAAAACAACCATTTAAACTTAATTGAAGGCATGAATAGAATCAATACAATATGCTTTGCAACGCCCTCATCACGTGTGACAAAGAGGAGGCTACGAGAGAAACTGCTGCATAAAAATATAGCTAAATAATTGGATGGCGCGCATGCCGTTTATTGGCTAGTCTGATACCAATCAGAAATAGTACATTCTAATTTCTACTAGTCACTTTACTCTTCTGTTCTTTCTACTTCCCAAATGACAGCAAAAATTAGTAATGGCCAGATTTCCATACCTTTATTTTTCCCTCTCTTGTGCTACCAAGCTCCTACGGCAAATCAGCACCTATTACCCAGTCCAGCTTACATCTATCCATCAAGTAGTTCCAGATCTTTGAAGTTTATGTGCAATGGAGGAATATATGGCTGACAGATTCTTCATCTTTATCACAGAGAGAGCATCTAGCAGAAGTGATTGGCACGGCCTCCTCTATTGAGATTATCTACTGTTAGCAAGGTCGCCGCATGAAATGTTGCACCTTGTGTGGAATGTGCTTAACCCAAATAGAAGAGCAAGGGAAATGTTGTACCTGAAGAGATTGGTTAGGATGCAATTGCTGACTACAGAGCCATGCATAACCATCTTTAGTTCAAAATTTAAGTTCTTGTTTAGCAAATTTGCAAGACATCTCATCAGCCTGTTGAGTTAGAATTACGGGATCCCAACTGAATGTAATAAATCTCATGATATCTTGGACCTCTTCTATGTCCGGAGGTTTTTTTTTTTTCTGAACTTTGATATTCCAAATGCCATGCTATCTCTATCATCTGCAAATTAAAAAGCCAAAGCATTGTTTAAAGAATCAGAGCCCTTCCACGCATCCAACCTGAATCTAAAAATTTCACCATTTCCGATAGATGCTGAAGAGTTGAACTCAACTATATGCTTTGCCTGCTGAATGCTCTTCCAGGATCCTCTTCCATGAGCCTGAGCAGAGTCCATAACCCAAAAGTCTTGAGACACACTCTTTATCGCAGCCACCCTTCTCCAGAGAGCCATCTTCTCCTCTTTATAGCCATCACCATTTTGCTAATAGAGCTTGATTGGTTAGCTTGAGATTTGTTATTTCCAAACCACCGCTTTCCTTGGGTCTGCAAATCTTAGCCCATGAAAGCCAGCAGATTTTCTTCTTTTCTCTTGCTGCTCCCAAGAGAGTTGTAAATTACATACATCTCAGAGATAAAGATATGCTTAATTGGACCTAAACTAACTCTACTCGAACAACTTGGCTTTCACTTCCAGAAGCTAAGTTATGCACCCCATCCATGTCCTCGGAACTATTAACATTGTTTGGATGCTAAACATCTTGAGGTTCTGAAAGAGAGAGCAAATACGAAACAACTTCCTTGCAAGACTTGAACTGCAATCATTTGGGATGGAAAAACAAACCAAGATAATTTATGTAAGAGACAGATCTGAAAAAACAATCATAAGCTCGTAACAAAACACCTTAAGCATAAAGGTTTCTCTCTAATTTACATTGCCTCTGAAAAGCAGCAAATTTAGCCTCATCAGCAAACATCGTTTTGAAGGCTAACAGTAAGAAAAAATTGCTCAACCCCAGGGGTGGAGACAGGATAGTGCAAATAATGGTGCAAATTGCAACATTATAACACTATCTGTTTGCACCATTGTTGCACTATCTGTTTACTTTGGCTAGCTTAGGTATGGGGGCAACTGCCCCTAAAAAAACACTATGGTCTCCTTTAGGCAACTAAGGTCTGGGGGGGAGGGGGCAGTTGCCCCTAAAGCCACTTTCATCTCCTTTAATCAGCTAATGTCTTGCGGGAAAATGCCCTCCCATGGCGTTGACTGGATCCCCAATGCTACTACGGTGTATGGTCTACAGTTTTACTGTTTTAGTGATAAAAATTTGATTTCAAAAAAAAAAAAAAAAAAAAAACTGAGTTAAATTACAGGCTGGCATCATCAGTGATATATTGCTAATTCAACGCGAAGTGAAGAGGGAAAAAAGAACAAGTTGTTGGAATGAGTCATGAATATGTCATACTGCCACTGTACAGTTACACTATAGAGTTAAACTACTGTAGAGTGAGTTGGTGAGTGTTAGTGAGTTGGTGAGTGTTAGAGATATTTTCTCCTAACCCTAATTGTGTGAGTTGAAAGGAGGCAGAATAGGTTGCCCAAGTGTATAAAAGAGGAGGTTCTCCTATGGAAATAATAACCCATTTCACTATCTCTTCTCTGTTTCTTCATGGTATCGAGCAAAGGAGGCAGAGAAGAGAAAACCTAACCTAGATCCCCTTTATAGCTTCAATCTACTATAGCTTCAACTGAAATCAGACTTGAAAGTTAGATTCATAAGCTGTTCTTGAAGGCTTGTGGTCGGTCGGTAAGTAGGTTTCTCCATTTGAAAGTTGTGGTTCCTTCTTTGAAAGTTGTTCTTATTTTTTTTTCTCTTTATTATCTGTTGAGTTGAAGGCGAGATTTAATGGATAAAACCCCGAGAAAATTGTTTCCTCTCGGTCTATTAGTTCTACATCTCTAGATACTTCTCACAATAATACTATGAGCAGAAATATATCTTGTAAACTTGATGGTAAAAATTACCTTGTTTGGTCTCTTTGCGTGAAACTTTACATTACGGGTAAAGGAAAGCTTGCGTACTGATCGGAAGTAAAGCTTGTCCAAAGGAAGCAGACCCTACATATGATACATGGATTCAAGAGAATGCCATGATAATGAGCTTGTTGATAGACTCAATGACTCCGATATCCGAGCAGATGTATGCGCTTAACCACAACAAAAGAAGTGTGGGAGGCGATCACGCGAGATCTATGTCGCGAGCGGTGATGCGACACAAATCTATGAATTGAATCGTCGGGTAATCGAGACTCGCCCGGAAAAACAGACCTCTATCCGTCTACTTCAATGCACTTCAAACTATATGGCAAGAACTTGATTCCCTACGGCCCTTAGACATGGTGTGTGCAAATTGATACCACAACATTGCGAAAAAGAATTGAAAAAGGGAGAATTATTGAGTTCCTTGCTGGGCTTGACTCAGTTTTTTATCCAATCAGAATCCAAGTGTTGGGAAAAAATCCATTGCCAAACCTACGAGAAGTATATGGCATAGTTAGATCGGAAGAACTTCGTCGAGCAGCTATGATACCTCCAATGCCACGGAAAGTTCACCTTGAATGTGATTACTCCGCCAACATCAACACGCGAAAACAACAAAAAATGATGAGAAAGACTCATTGTAATTGTGATTATTGTCACAAGCGTAGACATACCAGGGAAACTTGTTACAAGCTCAATGGTCGTCCTTGACGGCGTAACAACATTAGAAGAGGGGAAACTCGAGTGGCAAGTAGTGGAGGAAGAAGAGGAGGTCGTATCGAGTGGTTCAAGGGCATATACCACCACGGATGAGATGGAACCTCAACCTACATCAGCAGCGAGTGGCTATTATCATTCATCTCAAGACCCACTGGAACGAATGATTAAAGAATGTGCGCGGATGCTATCATCCAAGGAAAATGTCTTTGGGTCTACTTCCTTAGCTCAACCAGGTAACACAGAATTGCGAGGGCATTGAACACTACATGCGATAAATCTAAAGGGTCTTGGATTATCGATAGTGGAGCAACTGACCACATGTCCACCGTCACAAACCTTTTCTCTACTTATAGTACAAGTCCTAGTAAACCTTGTATCTTGACAAAGCAGATGGATCTCCAACAATTGTCTCGGGTGAAGGACAAATACCGATAACCAAATCTATGTCTTTATCTACTTGTGTTACATGTTCCGAATTTGTCTTCTAGCCTGCTCTCTATCAGCCAAATAACCAAAGCGTTAAAGTGCAGTGTTACCTTTTTTGACTCACATTGTGTATTTCAGGACCTACTCACAGGAGCGACGATTGGACTTGGTAAAGAGAGAGGGGCCTTTACTACTTGGACTTGCAAGGGGAAACACAAGATGACAAGTACAAGGGCTTACAACTCAACAAGCATATCTAAGGTAGAAGAGCAAATCCGGCTATGGCACAAACGATTGGGACATCCTTCTTTTGGGTACTTAAAAAAGTTATTTCCGAAGTTATTTTTCTCGCACTAGATATTTCGAAACTCCACTCGTGTGAAGTGTGTGAGTTATCTAAACATCGGCGTGTCCCATATCCTTTAAGTATAAATAAAAGCTTATCTCCTTTTGCAATTATGCATAGTGATGTTTGGGGTCCTTCACGTGTCATTAGTCCTTCTCGGTGCACGGTGGTTTGTCACTTTCATTGATGACTACTCTAGAGTCTCATGGGTATACTTATTGAAGGACAAAAGTGAAGTCTACTCTGTCTTCAAAATCTTTCATAAGTTTATCCTAACTCAATTCAACAAGAGGATTCAAGTGTTAAGATCTGATCATGGTGGTGAGTACCTAAACCACGGATTATCATCTTATTTCTTAGATCAAGGAATAGTTCACCAAACCACGTGTACCGATACCCCTCAACAAAACGGAGTCGCTGAACGTAAGAATCGCCATTTGCTAGAAGTTACTAGATGCTTATTGTTTTGTATGAATGTGCCAAAAATGTATTGGGGCGATGATATTCTTACGGCAACACATTTGATTAACAAGATGCCCTCTCGGCCTCTTGATTTTCAAACACCACTTGAGGCACTTTCCGATGGTACTTCATTTTAACCTCCTGTACGGGTTCCACCAAAGGTGTTTGGATGTGCTTGTTATGTTCATGTTCACAAACAGGGCAGAGATAAACTAGATCCTAGGGCTCTTAAATGCATTTACTTAGGACCCTCATCTACCCAAAAGGGTTACAAGTGTTGTCACCCTCCCACCGGTAAAGTTTTTGTGTCTATGGATGTAACCTTTAGTGAAGATACCCCTTACTTCTCGAGAGTTGAGACTTCTCTTCGGGGGAGAGTAGAATTGGTGAAGATCAAGTATGGGTATGATTTATGGTATGACCTATGCTCTGACCTAACATAAATAAGGAAGGTGAGACGACTCCACCAACGGCGTCTTCACTACTTCAACAAAGTGAGACTACTCCACCAACGGCGCCTTCACTTCTTCAACTTCAAGTGTACAAACGAAGAGACAAAGCCCCTCTCTCTCGGCCTCGTCAATTGTCTACTCCGGTGATGTAATTCGAACTAGAACCTCGATTGAAACTACTTTGAGTATCGACGAGAATGAAATTTCCAATGATGAGTCTACCAATGTGGTGGAAGAAGAAAACCCGAGTTCTTCTAGATATCCTACTCGTACTCGTAATCCTCCAACTCGATATGGTTTTTCTACTGACCACCCTATTTCTAACTTTGTGTCTTCTCATCGGATGTCTCCTACTTATGTTGCGTTTGCGAACCAATTATCATCTCAGTGGAGTATACCTACAAGGATTGAAGATGCTCTTGCTGATCCGAAGTGGAAGGTAGCTACAATTGAAGAAATTGAAGCCCTAGACAAGAATGACACATGGGATGTGGTCAAACTGCCAAAAGGGAAGAAGACAGTCGGTTGCAAATGGGTATTTACTGTGAAGTACAAGTCCGATGGAGCAGTTGAAAGACATAAGGCAAGATTAGTAGCTAAAGGCTACACTCGGACTTATGGAATTGACTACCAAGAAACCTTTGCTCATTTGCTAAGATGAACATTATTCGTGTCTTGTTATCTCGTAGCAAAGAAACAAGGACTGCCACTTCATCACTTCGATGTGAAGAATGCTTTCCTTAATGGTGATTTGGAAGAGGAAGTCTATATGGACATCCCTCCCGGATTTCAAATGGCCACTAATGAAGGGAAAGTATGTAAGTTGAAGAAATCCTTATATGGTCCAAGGAGTCTCCAAGGGCGTGGTTTGGACGGTTTTACCCAAAGTATGTGAGATATGGATTTCGAGTGAAAGTCGTGCAGATCATACCTTATTCCTCAAACGTTCAAGGAACTGAAAGAGTGACCATGCTTATTGTCTATGTGGATGACATTATAATGACGGCGATGATGTGGTAGAAATGGGGAAGGTAAAATCTTACTTGGCCAAGGAATTTGAAATAAAAGACCTTGGAGAATTGTGCTACTTCCTAGGAATTGAAGTGGCAAGATCGAAATGGGGCATTTACATCTCTCAAAGGAAATATGTCCTAGACCTTCTAGCCGAGACAGAATGCTAGAATGCAAACCTATTGACACACCGGTGGAACCGAATCAAGCTTGGAGAAGACACCGATGGTATTCGGTGGATAAAGAAAGATATCGAGGTTAGTGGGTAGATTGATTTATCTTTCTCACACTGCGTCTCGATATTGCATACTTTGTGAGTGTTGTAAGTCGCTTTATGCATGCTCCGAGAGAGACACATATGGATGCAAAAGCAGAATACTTCGCTACTCAAAGTCGGCACCAAAGAAAAGGACTCTTATTTTCTCGTAATAACCACACAAAGGTTGAAGCACACAGATGCAGATTGGGAAGGCTCCGTAATTGATCGTAGGTCTCCTCCGGATATTGTTCATTTGTGGGAGGGAACCTAGTAACCAGCGCAACAAGAAGCAATCATTGTAGCTAGATCCAGCAAGGCGGAGTATAGGGCTATGGCTCATGGAATATGTGAGCTATTGTGGTTACGAATATTGTTGACAAAGCTTGGTTTCAGCCCTAAAGATCCTATGAGGTTGTATGCGACAACAAGGTCGCCATCAAAGATTGCTCACAATCCAAATCCAAAGATGAGAACAAAGCATGTGGAGGTGGACAGACATTTCATTAAAGAGAAATTGAATGTCGGGATTATCAAAGACTAGTTTGTAAGAACCGAAGACCAGACAGATATGCTTACTAAAGGAGTTCCTAGTCGACCATTCAACTCTTTCCTCGACAAGCTAGGAATGCATGATATCTACGCACCGCTTGAGGGGAGTGTTGGAATGAGTCATGAATATGTCATACCGCCACCGTGACGCTTACACTATAGAGTTAAACTATTGTAGAGAGTGAGTTGGTGAGTGTTAGAGATATTTTCTCCTAACCCTAATTGTGTGAGTTGAAAGGAGGCAGAATAGGTTACCCAAGTGTATAAAAGAGGAGGTTCTCCTATGGAAATAATAACCCATTTCACTATCTCTTTCTCTGTTTCTTCACTAGTGATAACCCAAACGAGCACCCACCCTGTGATAACCCAAAAGAGAACACCAGGATAGATGATAAAAATCCCAGCCAAAAAATAATAAAACAAACCAAACTATACCTGGCCATAGCTATAGAATTTCGAGAAAAAGAACAACGGTGAACTGCGATAATCCGTAGTACTTTCAACAGTTGAAATGTGAAGACTGAGTACAAGTCAATTCCCTTTGGTTAGCAATGAAAATAATACAGAAAACGTCATAACACTTACATGAACAAGCTAGAATATATTCCTGTTCTCAGATGCATTCTTGTGATGATAGATTATCAAATCCAGGTGATGGCGGAAAAATAACATTCTTTTTGGAGAATAAGTCCCGAATTATACTAAGGACCAGAATAGTCATTAGTCAAGCATGCACCAACAAAATAAAGATAATAATAAGAATAGGGAGAAAAGAAAACAAAAGAAGAATCCAGTAGACCTTCTAACGCTTCATTTTCCACCAATGCACATCGCACCAGCCATCTTCTGAAGCTTCTCTATACTCATCTGGATTTGTACGAGAAAATTAGGGAAACGAGACTGCTTACCATGTAGTCAAACTTCTAAGACGAAATTGAAACCAAGCTAGGGTTGAATGGTGGGGGAAGGAGGGATATTTGGCTCAAAATTATAGCTTATATGGATCAGAATGTACAATATATACTGTTTTCAAACCTCGCCAGTATAAGGATGGAAATACCCGACTCAGCATAATCCTTTAATACTTTGCACTATTTGATCACCTTGACAACCAGTTAAACAGTTGATAATGTTAACAACTACAACTAACTATGTTTTCCTTCTTAAATGGGTCCATCTTCTTGGGATGATGTTTTTAATAGTAACTTAACGGCTTAAATTATTAATACTACGATTTGCTACTAAACAAGTAGTACAACAGCAGTAATAGTTACTAAAGTCGGCATAATTTCTAACAGCATCAGAGAAAACGAACTCGTATTACCTTGATTATTTCATACTCTCTGACAGCAACCATCTTCAGATCTTCAGCAACTCATATTATCAAAATTGTGGAGGATGCAGCTTCAAATCTTTCAGCCCCTAAATGCAAGGAAGCAAGTTCCGAAACAACAGTCTGTACTGTCTACAAAGCACTTGTACGATCTGAGAATACACTGCCCACAGCTAACATCGATCGTTACTCATGTAGTGTGTCCTGTATTAAGTACCAATCAGAAACTAAGTAAAGGATATATTTAACAGTATAAGGATTAAGGAATATTTACAGTACAACGATTAAGGATTCAAGCTGTTCCGAAACTTGTTAACTAAATTTCGCAGAAATAACCTGCGTGTAAAAATCCCATAGCTTCTGACTTCTAATTATAAAGCATATACCCACTCTCTGGGGAAATCAGATGGACATAAGAATAACCTGGTGGTTTTCTACATCTGTTTTTATATTTTTTGACTCGCAGTAGAATAGTCAGTTGACTCAGTTCTGGATAATTGAAAATTAACTAAACAGAATTAATTCTAAACTCTTGCGCGAAAAGTTAATAAGATGGTTGCATATGTTCGTGACAACTGAAGCTCGGACAAAAATGGATGCATATGCGACTCGATAGCTGAAACTCACGCAAGATTTTTGTATTGACAATGCAAGAAAGTAACTAAACTACATCACATATACAAAGCACAGCATAGAACAAGGTGATCTATAGTAATGAGATAAGAAAGAAGTACTGTGAAAAACTTACTTGTTCAAGAGGCTTCTAATCTTCTGGTCGAATGTAGCCATCATCAAGTTTGAAAATCTGCAGTACAGTTTGACATTTCCAAGGAAATACTAAAAATGCACCCAGATCCCTCCATTTCCTAAATGGGAGATAAGCTTAAGAAAGGCAGGACGTAAGACTAAATTGCATTCTCTCATCCATTTCAAATGAAAGTATCTAATCTCTGGAATACAGACCTGCGTGATTTCGCTCATGGATAAAAAAAATGTACAGTAAAGGCACAGAATTCAAATACCACTAAGTTATTTATGACGCTCAACAACATTGACTTCGAGAAAGAAACTAGTGGCAGTACAACAAGTATGTTGGTTAAAGGGTATGAGCCACTAACAAGGACTTGGAAACTGATGACATGATATGCAGAAGTAATCAGTTACATTGACACAGGAGAACCAGATCACGTTACAAACAGCCCAACAATAGAATTGCAATTCATTATTTGTCAACGAGAAAACTCATACAAATTTGGTCCAAAAAAAGAATCACAATTATAACCGATAAAATGTCTGTTTTGTGATCTGGAAACATGATCTTTAAGTACTTTTCAAGCGAAAGTTTATCCGTCTGAATGAATCACAGTGGATTCAAGAAAGAATCCTGCCAGATTTTAAATAAAAATTTGCTCAAGACTTTCCACTATTATCACAAATAATAACAGGTCCATTAACAATCTTACCTCCACCCGACCACACGGCTAAGAGCATAAGCAGAAGCAGGTGTAGGATTTACTAGCCTGGAAGCGGCCATGTAACGCTTTAGTTGACTGCCATTAAAGTAAGTATAGATTTTATGCATTCTTTAAGCACCTCTATCTGATAAAAATCTAGCAGTCAATTCTAAAAATGCATGAACGACATCAAAGGGTTTTGATCTCACATTGCAAAAAACAGCTATAACCAGTCAAACTGAAACTTTCCCTTCCAGTAAAGGAAATAAAGTTTGCATAACAAGTCACAAACTCACAAGACAAGCATACTGGCACTCAGCCGTACAAATTATCATAACTTTCTTTTAGTTTTTCAACATTGAGCAGTAGAAATGAGATAAGCCATATTATAAAGTTCATCAGAAGAAGTATAAATAATTAGAGTCTTAGTTAAAGTGCCTTTATCAAACATTATATTCAGGATATGGGAAGTACAAACATCACTCTGTTATCGAACGTTAGGTCAAGCATTTCGTTTTAATAACACTAGATCAAAAGAAACAATGCATATATTTAAAACTAAGGGTAAGCTATCCTTCTTAGATGTATCCCAATAAATATATTTAGTCAAACATATAACCGAGAGGAACTTCTCTAATACTTTTAATACAGAAACGAACAACTCTAACAAATCTATCTGTTCCCAGTACAATAACTTCTCTATATCTGCTGTGAGTTGTAATGGATTAAACCATGCTGAATTCATAAGTAAAATGCTAATAAACTAGGGGGTGGTGCTAACAATATAACATAGCAGTGGGCGTACATGCCCTATCCTATCCAATCTTGGATCACAAATTTAGCTCCAAGAGGTTCATCCATCAAAAAAAAAAAAACAAAGAAGGAAAGGAAATACCTATTAAATCCATGTGTCAATTCGATGAAACTACAAGCAGTGGCGGAGCCAGGATAGGCAATGGAGGTGGGGTAATTGCCACCCGATGGCCTATACTGGGTCCACCACTACCAGTAATTTCGTCTAAATAACACTTGGATGCTAGCCAACCAAGCCTATTTCAAATGCTTTGCACCCCAACATACTTCAATAAAGAAACTAGAAGCAGTAGTAGTACAACTATTGGAAAATACGTCGGCTGAAAGTATAGGCCAACTATTCAAATGATACGACATGCAGATGTATAATTACTTGCACTTGATAAAGTAGAACAAATTCCCATTACAGAAAGACCATCCAATAGAATTCCAGTTCCCTATTTGTGATTCTGTGAATAAAAAATACTCGTCGTACTCAGTGTTACACTCGGTCCAATAAATGAATCGAAGATATAACCTAAACAACATTTGTTTTGAGATCTGAAAAATGGTTCTAGGTACTTCTCAAGTGAAATCCAATCTGTTTACACTTTCCACAAAGCAAACCTAACTAAGGCCTTGGAAGTATTATCTATTCCCCGACTAATGAGGCACAAATTACTGCTTACTTACATGAAACTAAGTGAACAATCTATAGAGTGAGTGATACATATGAAGGATGAAAGTAGAATGACAACTTAAATTCATAAGATAGGAAAGAAATATAAGATCCTACTGTTGTATTTCGAATGTATAGTTTGAACATATAAACAAGCAAAAACAACGGTATCGCAGAAAAGTAACAATTGACGAAAATGCGGAATTGCTGATCCTTGGCAACAGGTATACAGCTGCTGGAGATGGAGAGTGCTTGTAATTCATAAAGGTTAAGAATGACCGTATTAAAGTAATTTGAAAGTTAATCTAACTGGGGGTGATTTCTTGCTTCCAAACCTAAATTTGGGATCAAGAGTCCTGCTCAGTTATCTCACATTAGCTTCGGGATTCATTAAGTCCTAAAAAACTCTACCCGAACAAGAATTTGGACCGAAATGGAAGAAAGTAAAGTTGTTACTAAGATCATATTATCATAGGACATCTTTGTTAATTGTAATTGATAAGCACAAAATGGCATTGAAAGTGAAAGCAGCAGCAAAGTAACCATACATTACCATGGTCTGCAACAAAGGAGGAGGTTTCTTGATCCCACCACCACTTTTCAGTTTACGTTCCTACATTTGATACCGTTTGCCTACCTTTTCATCATATTTTGAATTGAAGAGAACAACGCAGCTACATTTTACCACCTTCTTCACTTTCACCATCTTTATCTCCTCTACATTTTCTTCCAAGTTGTTTTCCATTGAGTTTTTTTCTTTGCTTAGCTTTCATAGTGTCTGTTGCAGTTCCTTTTTTTTACAGTCCAACCAGTTGAGGATATCGCGATAAAGAGTCTCATCATTTGTTGCCAAAGCAGCAAGCTCAGCAGATTTAGTACACAAATCATGGTAACACTTAGTCGCCTCATGATTAGTCCAGCAACTATAACCCACTTTAACCTTTGTATGAGCTCTTATCACGTCTTTCCGCCACCATCTCAAGATGTATTTATCTGGGAGTTTTCTTACACCGTTATGACACAAAACACTTAGAGCATGCCTGCATTGAATTCCGTCAACTGTAAACTTCCGACAAGATCATCACATTCTTCTGCATTATATGTCACATGAAAAGTCATCTTTTTACGAAAATCCTCGATATACAGTCTTCTTGGATGATGTAGATCGTACAGGTGGGTGTTTTTTCAATCTTGGCGAAGTTACAATACAACATTGCTAATAACTCAACTTGAAAGTCTTTAAATTTTGAGTTAGTATACCTTTTTTGTATTTGTTTCTCCATAGGGTAAGTAGTTACCAAGGGAATAGTTTTTAGAGACGACGCATCATCCGCTAACTTTTCCTTTTCCACAATCTTCCTTAACGCAACTTCGTATTGCTCCACCAACTTTTTAATTGAAGACCTTGCATCTATATACCCGTCGAAAAACACGTTACTTCCTTCACTTCTTTGAGTGTTTGATGATATTCCTGCCCAAAATGTGTCTTTCAGATAACATGGTACCCAGCAACTCCTTTCTTCAAACAAATCCTTCAACCATTGGTTGTCTTGCAAGCCGTATTCGACCAACATCCAATGCCACAACTGTTCAAACTCGTCCCAAGATTGCGCATCATACACTGCAGCTTTCATGTCAGATGCAATATCCAAACGTTTGTCGTGTTTACCAAACTCGTCAGGAAGTTTTTTCATGACATTCCATAAACACCATCTGTGCCTAGTTAGAGGAAATATGACCTCTATGGCAATTTGCGTCGCCTTTGCTTGGTCTGTTATTATTGCTTTGGGAGCTTTGCCCGACATACACATCAACCACTCAGTAAACAACCATACAAATGTTTCTGTATCTTCAGTCGAAACCAACCCACAACCAAGTAAAATCGATTGTCCATGATGATTAACTCCCACAAACGCAACAAACAGCATATCATATTTATCTACCAACTGGTTCAAAACACTTATAAGATCAATCCGCCCCGCACTACTACAAACTGGTTGAAAACACTTATAAGATTTCACATCCTCCAGATTACACTTATGATTATGCTCCAACTTAACCACTGGCATAACCCATTTCCCATCCCCTTGTCCTTCGACATGTAATATAAGCCCCACATCCAGTTTCCATACTCCCTCTTGGGCTTACAGCTTTTCTTTGATGTTTACCTCCTCTTGCACAACCAAAAGACACACATCTTAAACATCCATCATCATTTCTCTTTTTCGCTCTTCTGTGTACAGGAAACCCTAGTTTTCTTAGCATATTCTTTGTAGAAATTGTAGATTTCATCATCATCATCAAAAACTCTCCCTTTTGATGGTATGTCAATGTTATGATCAGTTCCATCGCTTCCAGTAACAATGTAGTTCACTAATATTGTCTCTGAAATTCAAAAAAAAAGAAAAAAAAAATCAATTCAATTCTTTATTTTATATTTTATAAAACCTAGAAATGAATCTAATAAGAACAATTAGATATGAGTAAAGAGTAGATGAGTAAGAAATTGAATGGAGTAAGTAGGAATTTAAGCTTACCTTTGTCAGTAGATGGAGATATATCATGGATTTCTACCATTTTTGATCTAAACATAAAACCCTCTTTCTTCCTCCAGTTTTTTCTCTGAGCTAAAAAAAAACGTTCCCAAGTGTTTTAGAAGAGACTAGAGAGGAGAGAGTGCTTGGACTGGGCGACCACAAGTGTTTTTGTGGCACGACTCTTCCGCCACTTCGGGCTAAGGAATCTTACGTGCCTTTCATTTCTTTCGTGGGCCGAATTGGTTGCCCAAATACCATCAAAGCATCTCATTCCTTAATTATCGGGGAAAATTTTTTTTTGTTTTTGAAGCATGCAATTTATTAAAAAACTTCAGTCTACAATTTGACATGGGTATGTGGTACCCACGGAATCCTGAAATAAAATTTGATTGATAAAAGATGGGATTGCCTGGTCCCATATTTTGGTTAAAGAGCTTCATGTTTGACTCTCATCCGCTGCATGATTGGCTAATCTGTCGGCTGCTTGATTTCCTTCTCTGTAGTTATGTTGAATAGCAGTTTGCGGGGTTTTTTGAAGTCTAATTTTGATTTCCTCAATCATTCCTGCTATGTGCCAAGGTGGAGGGTTAGAAGAAGTGATGAAGCGCAGTAGGTTTTCTGAGTCGGTTTCAAAGAGAACTCTTGGCCATTGTCTTTCTTATGTTGTTCTTGAGGCTAAAAGACTTCCAAGTTTCTGCGGTTAGTGCAGTTGTAATTCTCAGTGGTTGAGCTAGAGCCAATAATGTTTGTGCGTTTGAATCTCTGTAGATGAATCATGCCCCTGCAAATCCCAGATGATCTCTGGCTGCTCCATCTGTGTTACTTTTGATCCAGTTGTTGTTCGGAGTGGACCATCCTACTGATATTGTTCATATCCTTAATTTTATCTCTTAATGGGTGGTTAAATGTTGGTATATCTCCTAGAATGATTGGTGACAAAGAGTGTAGAGCCCCGTAGTATTCTTGTTGTAGTTTTTGTGCCCGGGCTATGATTTCTTCTGAAATTTTTTTCTTTTGTTGGTATATTAGATCATTCCTGGCCAGCCATAAGGTCCATCATAGAAAACATAAAATGGAGATTGCAGATTCTGACGTTGGTTGTTGAAGGATTTGGGATATGGTTGTGTTAAGATGAAAGCTGGAGAGGGGGATTGGAGGATGGTGAGTTTTTGGGTTGATTGAATATGGTGTTTCATAAATTAGTTGTCGTTGGACAGTGGATTAGAAGGTGACTTTCCAATTCTGGATCCGCATTACATCTCGAGCATATGTCTGAGTTGGTCAAATGTATGCGATGTAAGAGAGAGAAGGTTGGTAATCCTTCATTGATGGCTTTCCACAAGAAAAGCAGAATTTTTGGTGGACATGGTAATGTCCATAGAAATTTGGTAGGAGGTAGAGGGGTGTGAGTTTGTTGACCATGGGTTAGACATTTGTATCCTGAAGAGGGAGTGTAGTTTCCAGATTTTGAGTGTGGCCATATAATTTTATCATGTGGACTATTTTGGGGAAGATGGATGTTTATGATTTTTTGGATTATATGATTGGGAAGGGTGCTTAATTTGACATGATTCCAGGAATGGGATATTGGGCCAATGATGTCTGCTACCATTCAGATTGGGAAGCATTATATCGGGTATAGATTTGTTGAATTTGGAATCCAATTGGCTTCTATTGGGGTTGATAATCCGTTTCCAATATGATGAAATATTAGATGTTGCAGGGTAGGGACCGTTGAAGCCAGTTGTCTCCATTGAGGGCTGGATGAAGAGGGTACATAATTTATGCCCTGTAGGATTGGTTGGTGATCCAGATACTTTGCACTGAAGAGACTTCCTCAGATAGAGTTAAGTTGTTCATGTAGATTCTAGATTCTTTTCATGAGAAGTGCCTTATTATGATCACTGCTCTTCCTTATTCCTAATCCTCATTCAGATAGTGGTTTTGTTACTTTATCCCATCCTATATGGTGGAGTTTTTTAGTTGTTGAGTCATGTCACCAGAAAAAATCTCTGGTGATACGATCTATTTGTTTGTGGATATTGCTTGGTAGGTTTTGTGTTTGCATGATGTGATTTGAGGTGAGAATTAGGGAGGTTTTGATTAGAGTGAGTCTTCCAGCTGGAGTTAGGCATTTTGTCATCCATCCTTTAACTTTTCGGGATAATCGTTGTAGGAGGGGAGCAAAGGTTTGATTGGACGTCCTTCCGTGTTTTAACTGGACTCCAAGATAAGTTGGAGGTTTTGATGTAGCCTGCATGTTGAAGAATTGCTAAAGATCATTTGTCATGTTTGGGTCTAAGTGTGGTGATGGATGATTACTGATTTGGTAGTATTAATTATTTATCCTGCAAAAGTGCTATAGGAGTGGAGGATGTTTTTAAGGTGTTGGTTACTCTGATCTGAGGCTTTGTATGTGATCAGTAGATCATCCGCATACATTAAATGAATAATTGGTGGTATTTTTTTTGATATGTCAAGTCCTTGAACTAGTTTATGGTTTTGAAGGTTTCCCAGGTTTGTAGATAGGATTTCAGCACATATGATAAAAATTGGGGAAAACTCTCGAGGAATCTGATGAATTCTTTTTTGGGAAAATAGCTTAATCCCGCATCTCATTCCTTAATTATCGGGGAAAACTCTTGAGGAATCTGATGAATTCTTTTTTGGGAAAATGACTTAATCCCGCGCAGAAAATTATCCTAGCATTTTTAGGAGCGACCCCAAAAGAATTAGGGGCGACACAAAAAGACAAAAAAGGTCAAAATCGGGATGTTAATCCACAATCGGTAGATAACTTTACAATCTCGTTTTTTTAATGGCCAAACTACCCTTTACAATCGGTAGTAACTTTAGAATCGGGAAGTTAATCTACAATCGGGAGTCAATTTAGTTTATATAACTTCCGAATATAAAGTATCCCCAAAATAAAATCCTCTATCTTTTGAATTTTGATTATCCTATAATCGGTAGTAAACAAAGTTATCTTGACTCCCCATTAAAGGAGACCGTTGGATAAAATGCTACCATAATCGGTAGTGAATTTAGGTTTTTTAACTCCCGAATATAGAGTAGCCCAAAAATGAGATTTTGCCCAAATCCTTTTTTTTCTGAATTTTGGGTGAGCCTATAATTAGTAGTAAATGAAGTTATCATGACTTCCGATTATACAATAGACCTCTTTGTCGAAATTCTACCATAATCGGTAGTCAAGATAGTTCATATAACTACCGAATATAGAGTAGCCCCAAAATGAGATTTTGCCAAATCTTCTTCTTTTTTTTTGAAATTTGGTTGAGCCTATTATAGGTAGTAAACGAAGTTATCTTGACTTCCGATTATCCTGGCTCTCTTTACCGAAATCCTAGCATAATCAGTAGTTAAGATAGTTTATATAACTACCGAATATAGATTTGTCCCAAAATGAGATTTTGCAAAAATCCTCTATTTTTTGAATTTTGGTTGAGTCTATAAAGTTATCCTGACTTCCGATTATACAGTGGCTCTCTTTGCAAATATCCTACCATAATCAGTAGTCAAGATAGTTCATATAACTACCGAATATAGAGTAGCCCCAAACGAGATTTCGTAAAAATTCTTTTTTTTTTAATTTTGGTTGAGCTTATAATCGGTAGTAAATAAAGTTATTCCGATTATCCTGGCTCTCTTTGCAAATATCCAACCATATTCTGCAGTCAAAATAATTCATATAACTGCCGAATATAGAGTAGCCCCAAAATAAGATTTTGCAGTCGGTAGATTAAAAAAAAAAGACCAAACTACCGATTATGAAGGGACATATACATATTTTCAACATATTTTGTCTTTTTGTGTCACCCCTAATTCTTTTGGAGTCGCCCCTAAAAATGCATGGAAAATTATCTATGATTCTGGTTTTTAAGTTCCAATACTTAGATACAGCGGGTTTTCTAGTTTTTACTTCTATGAGCAGAGATGATAATCAGATAATGTTGCTAAATCAGTTAGAGAAACGGCATCATCTGTAACTCAGATCAATAACTTTCATGTTCATATCTGTTGTCTCCTGGCAAGAGACATAAGCAGCTCCACAACTACTTAAAAAAATCGTTTATTTAAAAAAAAAAAAAAACTTAATAATAGTTGATAAGTCTTGAGAATGTAAAAACACTTGAAATGAACAAAACAACTTGATATTCTTTCATCTGGCAACCGTTCAAATGAAGCTTCAAAATAGAGTCTTGAGAATCACTTTCCAATATCACATGAGACAAGTAACGCTTCGCTGCATTTTTCAGAGCCGACCCTATGCCATGAAATTCTCCTTCTCCAGAAGAATTGTTGATATGAGGCACAACAATAGCAGTACTTTATAATATCAATTGACAAATTCAAACAATAAGAAAACAATTAAAGAACATCATTTCGGCATAGCGGATTATCATTTCGCAGCGAATCCGGACGCATAACAAAGAACCAATGTGATCAGAGAAGATATCAAAGTTACTTTCGCAGGCATTCTTCCTCCGTCTTTTCTCCACACCATAGCTTCATAAATAGGCCAGGAATTCACCAGCACAAATCCACTTAGAAACAACTGAACCAACATCTCTTCTAATTTTCCATCAATAAATATTATCTTCATGATCCCAAAACTAAATGAGACTAAATTGACCAATGCAAATGTTGATAAGCTCACGAAAATTGGCGAATCTACTCCAAAATCGAATATCTCTCGGTTGTATCTTTTTTGTTCTTCATCGTCGATGACTTTGCTTGTAAGGCTGAAATCTGGTGTGATACCAATTTGGTACAGTATGAGATCTACAAATGAAAAAACGCAAGACGATGCTGCTCGCATCAACCACATTCTTTGTTCGTTCCACCAGCTTTTGAGGCTTATACCGTATACATAATAACTCTCTATGAAATCCTGAATATATGTTGCTGAAAAGAGGTATGCGTATAGATAAAACCATGGATCGGAGATCTGCATCCAATTGTGAATCCATCAATAGACGGTATTATATGCCATTATTGTTAGTAACACTAATAGGCAAAGCAAGTAGTAATTAACACATGCACCTTAAATGATGAGCCAAGCTTAGAGAAAGTTACGGGTACCTTAGGGAACAAATATATGTTGTGTATAAGGCAAAGCTGTGGAAGAACACCATATATGATCATAGGGATTGCCCACAAAGGCCAAATTGAATAGAAACCATACGCCATACCCATAAGTAAAGAATGGTTTTTTGTACCAAATGTGAATGGGCTATACTTTGAGAACCCAACCTCGGTCAATCCAAGTGACCATCGTTGAACTTGAACTAACGAATCGTTTAAGCTGATTGGGAAATCTCCGAGAAATGCTGGAGTTGTCGGATTGCAAAATACTGATCGCCATCCTTCACATTGCATCCGAAAGCCTGTTAAAAAATCCTCAACCATGGATCCATATCTGAAACCCAACTAAGAACGAATAGTATATTAGTATAAAAAAGAAAATCCCAAGTGGTGCATGGTTAACTAAATATTGTAGTTAAGATAAGCAACTAAAAAAAGAATTAAAGCTTACAGTTAGTCCCCAATTTGTTCCTTGTTCATAATTGCAATCTGCAACTCTACTAGCTGCTTCCAAAATTAGTTTTGAACTACTCATTGTTACTCTATCCAAAGCACCTTCATGATCACCGTTGAATCCAGGGAATATGTTTACTTTCGATTGAGTTGGGGCACCATAAAATGCTTTTCTGTTAATGAAGGGACCGCTGCCAACACAATTGACAGCACCAATCCCGTCTAACCCTTCAGGATTTATTATATACGGCCTTGTGAACTCACTATTATATATATCACTTGGATTAATCCCTCTGAAGCGTGGAGGAAACTGAACAAAAGCAATTTTTGAGCCTTCGATGGGGTCTAGTAGATGGCATAGTGCTAGACGTGGAGCTTGAGGATTATTACAGTACATGTCACAGTCAATGCAGAGAACAATTGGTGCGCTAGTCATTATCGCCGATGCACGTATCTTCATCGAATTTATCAAGAAATGTTATTAAGCAAAATATGCGTACACATAAACAAGACATACACGTATATACCAATTTCTTATGAGTTTGAAATCTTAAGTATTTTTGCCTCGAAGATAGTTTTTCTTACCAATGCATTCAGAGCGCCCGCTTTGTAATTGTGGTGAATATGTTTACTTTTTTGTCGAGAAAGGTAGATAAAGTTAGGTAGAGATGTCCCTGAGACATCAACATCCTTAAGGCTTTCCATGAGTATCTAATCAAAAACTTAAACTTATAAGATTACTTTCAAAGATTTCGGCAACAGAGTGTTTATAAGCATGTCAAGGGATTCTATCACTTTATATGATCCAAAAAATACCTGAATGATTGTAGGATGATCTTGACGAGTAAATCCATTTACTTTCCATTTACTGAAAACTTGACGCTCTTCTTCATTAACGAGCATATCATCGTCTACACATCCTTGTTCCATAACATGCTCTACCTTTGTTCTCATTTCCTCGTATAAAATCTGCAAAGAAAAGAAATGAAGGCCGATATTTAAACACTAATGCAGTAGTTAGGCAAAAATTATTAAGAAGTAGTACAATAGCAAGAATTTACCATTTTCTGGCTCATAACTATTGATTCTTGTATTAACTTCCAGACGGGTTGTTTCTTAATCTTGTCATGTGTGACTAGGGCAGGACCCTAGATTTGATTCAATTGTACGAGGAACTCCTATTAGTTAATTAGAGCAATGGTAGGGTTTTGATGGAAGTATAGAAGTCCATAGGCGGAACTAATTTTCGAAACCGGCTTACACAAATAGGATTGTTAGGATCGTTGAAGGCTCATTAATTGCAGAAATAGGGTTATTCTCAACTTCAGGTCCTTAAAGGAGGTTACCATTAGTATAACAAGGTTTTGTCACATCACTCATCAAGTCAGCTGCTAGTGAACACGATGACAAAGAAGCAAAACACATTTTTGTAGACTAAATCCATAGTCCAGTCCAATACGTGGCATTCAGCCATTGACTGTACACGACTTTCGTGTTTGAGACCCGCTATTCTTAAAAGAATTCACCACACCCACCTAGATCACAAATTAAGTTTGTGTACACATAGCGGTCAACATTTGCACTAACGTTGAAGGCTCATTAATTGCAGAAATAGGGTTAAGGTTACCATTAGTATAACAAGGTTTTGTCACATCACTCATCAAAAACACCTAGATCACAAATTAAGTTTGTGTACACATAGCGGTCAACATTTGCACTAACAAAAACGAAGTTTCTCAACAAATAAGATACAAAAGAAAAATGTTCAAAAAACTAAATTATTGCTAATTTCCCAACATATCGGATTTCCTTGAACTTACTATTTTAAGATGTAATGGAAAAATATTCAGTAGTATCGTGGTCCCAACATAATAAGTCAGAAGGACACATTAATGAAAACAGCAAATAGGATCAACTATGCTCAGTAATGCAGGGAACTCATTATTATTATATGATTGCAAAGAGAAAGAGAGTTGACCTTGATATTCAGAAACTCCTCTTGAGGGATACACGACCTAAGCTGATCAGCATCAGAATCCTGCTGGTTGAAAACCACTTTAGGACATCTCTTACTGAGATTATGCTTTTTACAAAATGGTAACCATTCTCTCGCAAACTTTGCTCCTTGAATCAATGCAAAAAGAGTCATTTGAGATCCTCCATCGTCAGAAACATAAACAGATATCTTATTTGAAGGGTAATCAAATGCTAAAACAGATAACGCAGTATTCATGACTTCCATAGGAGGTTCTTTATATGGATCCGCAGTACAAATAAACACATCTAAAGCTGGGAGATCATCTTCATCTACGACTTTTGACAGATTCTCTGGATAAACTTTTCTACGAACTGGACACCATCGAAAAGCTTGACATGCAACCCACATGAAGGATAGAACTAAATCAGCAATTAACAGAAGGATTGATGGTAATAAATCTACTGAATGGATTCTGAGACTAGTTAGATGATGATAAAGTAGAGCTATGATTCCACATAAATAGATTAGCATGAATACACGACTAGGTATTGTTCTTGGATGCACTTCATAACTATTCAGAGGAAACGCAGAGGTTTTCTCTCCGTTTTTCATTGTCTCTCTCACTATCTCAGATTCCAATCTACTAACTCACATTCTCTACCGATTGATTCTTTGACGCTTATTTATTGAATCTAGAATTTTAGATTTGTTTAATTTCGTTGGGGTCCAGATTCCAGAATGAAACTATATTTGGAAAACTCTCCTGATTAGTGGGGTTGCCAGCACTATGCACCTACCACTTGATCCTAATGATTCAACATTCTAAACTGCCATGCAACATTACTATATTCACTCTCTCACATCTGTTCCTAACAAACACTAAGAAAACATAAAAAGAAAAAAAATACATTGGCACTAATAACTACAGAAAATTTGGAGAAGATATTTTATTACAGTATGCCATATATGCGACATCAACACTAACTTGTGACACAAATTAAAGATTATAAGCATCGCCAAAGATAAGAAAGATACATAAATTTGGGAAAACAGGGAAAGCTTACATGTTTCTCTATGTACCGATTGTTAACCTTAAGCCTGCCCGATTCTTGACAGTAGCATAAGCAACTGTGATATTGCGGAACTACGAAGAATTAGTGATGGTTTGTTTCAGTGGGGGAATTCCATCTCAGTGATGGCTGAGCTCTGGCATGAGAATTAGTGCTGCCTTGGTCTTTGTCTATACGGAAAAAGATTTTTTTTTTTTTCCTGTCTCTTTAATTGAAGTCATTCCCATTAAACAAAAAGTAAGTAGAAGTCAAGAAGTAAAGTAGTTTTCTATGGCTTTTAAAAGCCAATTAAAATTGTGTTCCCTATTTTTGACTTTTTGTAGGAAAAGATGGTCGATCTCATCGAGAGAAGATGAAAAGATCGTTTCACAAAAATGTAACAATTTTTTGCTTCTAAATGTTAATTTCAAATTTTGACCTGATTTCGAATTTCAATGCTTGTAGAAGTAGAAGTTGACTAACAATTATTGCGAGTCTATCAAAACAATTTATAGCCGGTTTAGATACTATTTAAGAAGTTACTTTTGATTTTGTAAAAGTAAAAAGGCAAGACATCGTGCAGGAACAGTTTTTCATAAAGACTTTAAAAAAGAAGAAAAAATAATTCACTATTTATCAAACTGTTGAAGGTGGTTTTTAACTTAGGGGTAAAATTGTAAAACCCTAGTCAGACAGTGACGTCACAGAACTTAAACGCATTTATTGAACCCTTTAATATGTCTGCGAGAAAATTACCAGGGTACCTTGTTTTAATACTAATTAGGGTTTCGATAAACCAAACCCTAATTCCCACACCACACGTGTCAATGGCAAACCATGCCAGCCACATCTACCGTGCCAAGGCATGGCAACCATGATAGCCGCATCATTGTGTCAATGGCAAACAATGCCAGCCACGCCTACCGCGTCAAGGCATGCCAACCATGCTAGCCGCACCACTGTGCCAATGGCAAACCATGTCAGCCACACCTACCGCGCCAAGGCATGCCAACTATGCTAGTCGCACCCCCCGTGCCAATGGCAAGCCGTGCCAGCCACACCTACCGCGCCAAGGCATGCCCACTATGCTAGTCGCACCCCTGTACCAATGGCAAGCCGTGCCAGCCACACCTACCATGCCAACTATGCTAGTCGCACCCCTGTGCCAATGGCAAGCCATGCCAGCCACACCTACCGCGCCAAGGCATGCCAACTATGTTAGCCGCACCCCCCGTGCCAATGGCAAGCCGTGCCAGCCACACCTACCGCGCCAAGGCATGCCAACTATGCTAGTCGCACCACTGTGCCAATGGCAAGCCGTGCCAGCCACACCTACCGCGCCAAGGCATGCCAACTATGCTAGCCGCACCCCTGTGCCAATGGCAAGCTGTGCCATCCATGCCTACCGAACCAAGGCATGCCAACCATGCTATCCGCACCCCTGTGCCAATGGAAAGAAATACACGCCTACCACACCAAAGGCATGACAACCATGCCAGCCGCACCACTGTGCCAATGACAAACCATGCCAGCCACATCTCCACGCTAAAGCATGCCAACCATGTTTGTTGTCCCAACACGACATGCACAACGCTGGCTGCTAAAACAAAGGCCTACAACAATCAACGACCATTTTTCCATCTAAGACACAAATCTTAGCCGTCCAAGATTGCCATCTAACGCACGGTAACCTGTGGCCCAACGTCGAACCCTAATTTTTGGCCGCGCCTAAACCATGCCAACCTAGACGCGTCACCATGCTGGCCTTCCCTATGCGGATACCAAAACGAAGGCGTGCGACAATCAACGGTCACCCTTCAATCACATGAGCAATTCTTAGCCGTCCAAGGTTACCAGAAAACACATGGTAACCTTTGACCCAAAACCCTAGCTTGGTCATGATCCTAGATTGGTCACGCCAAACTCTTGGGCTAACCATGCCAAGACAAACCGCACCTTTCCTTAGCCCTAGCCGCACCATGCGCTCATGGCATGCCCGTCATAAGGAAGTGTCATAAGGATGAGGCAGTTTGTAAATACAGGGAGTTAATGGTGAAACTCTCTTTTTTATGGTACATGAATTCCATGCGTTAACGGTTACCACCTCCTCCCATTTACTCACCCATTTTTCCATTCCTTAATGAGACCAGGGTACGTTTCACTTCGACTTGTATAAATAGGTCTAACCTATTTCCACCGAACAACAAGTTCAGTCAGGAGCATACAATACTCAGAAAATATTTTCTAGCTTTCCATTTGTTAGCTTCCCACTTTCTGATACAAGTCGTAGAAAATAACTACTCTTCCAGAAATCAACTATTATGTTCTCATCACTTTCCTTGCTTCCCTCCCCAAAACCAACCCATTCTCCTTCACTTTGTGACCGAGGCAAGTCTGGAACGGCCAATTCTTGGTTTAGGCCGGACTTGTACAGATTGATCTCTCGAATATAAAGTACTCACTTGTAGTATATTGTTTGGGGTTTAAATTCGTTTCTCACCCATAGACCCGAAATTACCGAAATCAGCAGAAACCATTTTCATCCTCAAAAAATTGGCGACCATAGTGGGTGGTTGATCTTTCGGTTACAATGTCAATTTTCGACCATTGATCTCCTGCTTTGACCCAGACATAAAGATGGTAAAAGCAGGTGATCCGCTTAGGTTTCGACGACTCAGTTACCAGACGACCCGATTATCAGTCATGACACGACAAGGGATGAGTGGGGACTTCTCAGAGGTTACAAGCAAACGATCCACCCGAGAATCGACGACTCGGTTATCAGGTAACTTAGTAACGACTGGGGACTTTCCACAATCACGGAAGTGCTTCCCATAAAACTCGTTCTTACACCCGGAAGGTTTCCTTTTCATCAGGAGACCTAAAAAACCAAGTAAGTCCTACCTAGACAAGATACGTGGTTTGCTTTTTCAAATTTTCACGAGAATGATAAAACCAATAGCCATGTTATGTTTCACCCCATGTCATCTACCAAATGCACGGTTCCATGGTTTTTCTGGGATGCCTACAACACTTTCAATCATAACCAAGACAACATTATTTCCAAAACAATTTATTCCTAAACGATTCATTCCAAAAGAATTATCCAAAACCTTCAAGGTAACATTTATCTATCAACCCAAGAAATCCAAGAAATCAAAACCATAAACCAGGTGCTTTGTTTGCCTTTCAAAAAAAAAAACAGTCACCTACCTGTACGTGCCTACTTTGCATAACAATGATTACATATCACTATTCATGAGGTATCCGACGTTACTACGATGACATCCGAAGAGGAATTGTTTATGATGAAATATTTCTACAGGTTTAAGGAACGCATGTCTACGGCTAGGGTTTACACCAGTTCAGAAGAGCAGTATCTCTACAGATTTATAGAAGGCATACCTATGGCCAGGATTTGTACCAACACGAGAAAATAAGAAAACGAATTGAAAGAGAAACGCTGGAGTACATAGCTGAAATATGCTTGCCCACTTTATTATTACCGCTAACACCAGGACATAAAAACAAAGATACGAGATGAAAAGGAGAGCCAACCCTTTTCATGGGCACTTTTGGAATTCGAATAAGGAAAGGGTTTCCTATTTGATCTACTTATGGGAATAAGCAACTGCGCCCGCAAGAACAAGTCCGCGCCATGCCAAGCTAACGCCGTGCCAAGCCGACGCCGTTCCAAGCCAACAGTCCTCGCCATACCCAGCAAACAGTCCACGCCATGCCAAATCCAAGCCAGCGCCCACACCAAGCCAGCTCCAGTTCCAAGCCCATCCAGCGCTAACATCTTGCATCCTTCCAGGGTTACTCTTGAACGCCCAGTAGAATGGAATCAGCAATCCAATTTCATCAAACGTAAAGATCAGGAATGACTTTTCCAAAATCGAGAAAAAGAAAATCAGCAACCCCCCCTGAGTTCATAAGGACTCTCTTCTTGTCATGAGTTGCATGATTTCCGGGGACTTCGCGCACAAAATTTTGCAGTCTATGATGAAACACTTATCTAAGATTCTGTATTTCCCCAAGGTGCAGCATCAAGATATATTTGCAGCCCTCAAACGCACTGCATTAGGGAAGTAGCTGTTTCCAACCAGAGAAGTCGTTCCCAAACCCCAACCTCTCTTGGAAAGCACGATTGATAGATGGAACTGGGGACTCCTAACCATTATTCGCTTGAAGGGTGTCCAATTTGACAGCACACTGATTAACACAGCCGCTCCGCTTCAAAGCTCGCTCCAGCAACCGCTCTTCTTCAGCGTTCTCTCCATGAGCTACTACAGGATCTGAAGCCGAAGCTTCAGCGTTTGGATTCTTAAGTTTTAACATCCTCTCCAAGATCTGAAGTTGCTTCAACGCCGCTTCTTCCTATAAAGGGTCGTACCACCACGCTCCCCATGTCAAGGATCATGATCGCAGCCAGCCAATCTTCGTAGTCATGGTCGCCATCTGATCCATCCCGCCAAAGCTCGTGATCATGGACAGCTTGCTCGCTTATGCATCCCGCCAATCCTTTTACTTTCATTGATGCTAATACAATTCCAGCCAACATACTTCGTTACCGCGATAATATAGTCTCTTCTGATTATATCTACTACGAAGAACTATTGCCGCTTATTTGTTGATACCATCTAGAGCTTCACTATAGCAGAAATCACTACAAAGGTAACCCATACTCCTCTATGTTCTAAGTATCATGTGGAAGAAGTAATAAAATCACTGGTACGAACGCATGATGGTGATGTCTTTATCATGGTCAAACCACTGACCATACAAGATGGAAACATGTAAACCATACTTGGGGACTGAGGGTATACACAGAATCCCTTCACTGTCAAATCTCAGAAGACATAGTCAACTAAAAGGCCATAGAAACAACAAGGCCACCTTCTCTTCAAGGGTGCAGCGCAAGAATATCATCACCTCTCTGTCTAGAAGACGCCTTCAACACTTTACGAGGCCGCGGAGGATCCCAAGCCTTCTCAGAGGAAACAACTTCAAAAACTAAAGAAAAATGCGACTAGGGACTGCTCATCACAGTCCATCCCGACGACCATCAAAGACTCACGAGAAAACTCCAGAGACGCGGCTGAAACA
Source organism: Papaver bracteatum (assembly GCA_023529315.1). Classification (NCBI taxonomy): domain Eukaryota; kingdom Viridiplantae; phylum Streptophyta; class Magnoliopsida; order Ranunculales; family Papaveraceae; genus Papaver; species Papaver bracteatum. Next base: position 94,826 of record JAJJWX010000251.1, read on the forward strand.
TTTTCTTGAAGAAACAAAAGGAGCCACGATAAAAAAACATAACTCACTCATTCCCGCCTCTTCGCTATCCAGAATATTTCGTCAATGTGCATCCCAGCGTCACATCCATAAGAGTATAATAAACTTGTATCAAATCTCGTGGACAAGGATTCAAGGCGATGCGGTGAAATTAGGCTACACATGGGTACTACCAGCATGAGACGCTTTCACTCCCCTCAACTAGGATAGTCCAAAATTCAGAAGATGTTTCGAAGGATGTCGCTTGGAACAAAGTCCTTGAAGACTTTGATAGCAATACATCGGAAACGGAAAGCTTTCCAACTCATTTATTTTATCCAGTAGCGTCGGAAGATTTCGACCATGCAAGCATTCACAACACATCATCATCAAGATCAAAAAGTCCAGGCACTGAACAGCCTAAAGTCGAGGATTGACCGACAACGTAATAACCATAATCTCCAATATTAGCCCTAACATGGTCGTTGTCGAGTACATATTTCATCCATCCGTCCCAAGAATGCGACAGAGTTCGACAAATTTTGGAATCCATTGGAGAGACACTGCAGACGAATGCACGGATCCGGACGGACAACAGAAAAATAAAAGAAGGTCCATATCTCTTTTCATGCAGACAGAGTTTCTAGATCCTGAACAAAATAAAGATTCCTTCTTGCTCCATGAAATGGATGACTGGGCGCGACTATGCTCCTCGGACCCACAACATCCCTCCTGAATTCTTTCTAAATTTTACTGTCGAGCTGTTTTCACCTCCCGAACGAGCTCAAGACCTAAATATTCCCTCCTAGGAAGATATGAAATTATTTTTCGTCCAGAATGGAGGGGCGGACCGTCAAAATCCGAGTTCGTACGAGAATTCTACAACGATTCTAGTAAAGGGCACTAATTAGGGTTTCCACATGCTAAAATCTAAAGAAAAGGTGTTACCTTCCCGAAGCCAGTCGTCACTAGGGAACTGAAGCAATTTTTTATCTTCTCAAATCAAGTCATCGTCTTCCCACGGAACTAAGGCAATTTACCATCATCCCACAGAACTTGAAGCCAGTCGTCATCCTTCCAAGGAACCCAAGTTAACTCCACTCCAATCCTAGCAACGCAAGAAGCTCCATTTCAAGACGACCAATGCTGACGGCTCCCACTCGATGCCAATCAAGTAAGGATCCCATTCCAAGCCAATCAAGTGCTAACGGATCTAAGTCCAAGCCGACCAATGATGACGGCTAATCCCAAGCCGATCCAATGCCAGCGACTTTCCTTCACGCTAAGTCTATGCTAGCAGCTCCGCTCCGCGTTTCAAAGCCTAGACCGGAAGACGCGCAACCGTTCCAGATCGAGGCCAACAGCTTGCATCTCAACCGTAATTTACCACTCCGCAACTTAACCTGTAGTACCACGAGTAGAATCTACGCAAATATGTCAAACACAAGGATCACAGATTCTCTCGACTTCCCGAAAAAGGTTATACGGATCTTCCTGACCATCTTGCATGATTTACATTTCGATTATGTCCTTGTCTGTCACCATCTTATGCTTACCTCTCCACAACGCCCCTGTTCTGAGCTAAGCAGGGGACTTAATGTTGATGGTGGTTTTTAACTTAGGGGTAAAATCGTAAAACCCAAGTCAGACAGAGATGTCACGAAACTTAAACGCATTTGTTGAACCCTTTAATATGTCTGATAAAAAATTACCAGGGTACCTTTTTTTAATACTAATTAGGGTTTCGATAAACCAAACCCTAAATCCCACACCGCATGTGACAATGGCAAACCATGCTAGCCACATATACCGCGCCAAGGCATGCCAACCATGATAGCCGCACCACTGTACCAATGACAAACCATGCCAGCCACACCTACCACACCAAGGCATGCCAACCATGCTAGCCGCACCACTGTACCAATGAAAAACCTTGCCAGCCACACCTACCGAGCCAAGGCATGCCAACTATGCTAGCCGCACCCCCCATGCCAATAGCAAGCTGTGCCATCCATACCTACCGCGCCAAGGAGTACCAACTATGCTAGTCGCACCCTTGTGCTAATAGCAAGTTGTGCCAGCCACACCTACCGCGCCAAGGCATGCCAACTATGCTAGCCGCACCCCTGTGCCAATGGCAAGATGCGCCAGCTACACCTACCGCGCCAAGGCAAGCTAATCATGTAATCCGCACCCCTGTGCCAATGGCAAGCCATGCCAGCCAGACCTACCGTGCCAAGGCATGCCAACCATGCTAGCCGCACCCATGTTCCAGCCACGCATACCCCTCCAAAGGGATGCCAACCATGCCAGCCGCACCACTGTGCCAATGGAAAACCATGCCAGACACATCTCTACGCTAAAGCATGCCAACCATGTTTGTTGTCCCAACACGCCATGCACAACGCTGGCCGCCAAAACAAAGGCCTACAACAATCAACGACCATATTTCCATCTAAGACGCAAATATTAGCGGTCCAAGATCGCCAGCTAACATGCGGTAACCTTTGGCCCAATGTCAAACCCTGATTTTTGGCCGCGCCTAAACCATGCCAACCTAGCCACGCCACTATGATGTCCTTCCCTATGCGGCTACCAAAATGAAGGCGTGCGACAATCAATGGTCGCCCTTCAATCACATGAGCAAATCCTACCCGTAAGGTTACAAAATAACACATGGTAACCTTTGACCCAAAACCCTAGCTTGGTCAAGATCCTAGCTTGGTCACGCCAAACCCTTGGCCCCACCATTCCAAGCCAAACTGCACCTTTCCTTGTCCCTATCCGTGCTAGTCGCACCATGCGCTCATGGCATGCCAAGCCCTTGGCCCCACCATGCCAAGCCAAATCGCACCTTGCCTTGGCCCTATCCATGCTAGCCGCACCATGCGCTCATAGCATGCCAAGCCGTTGGCCCCACCATGCCAAGCCCTTGCCCCCCACCGTGCCATGCCAAACACACCATGCTGGCCTTCCCTATGTGGATACCAAAACGAAGGCATGCGACAATCAACGGTTGCCCTTTAATCACAGGAGAAAATCATATCCGTCCAAGGTTACCAGACAACACATGGTAACCTTGGACCCGAAACCCTAGTTTGGCCACACCAAACCGCGCCAAGGCATGCCATGTTAATGTCATGCCGACCTAGCCGCGTCACCATGCTGTCCTTCCCTATGCGGCTACCAAAACGAAGGCGTGTGACAATGAACGGTCTCCCTTCAATCACATGAGCAAATCCTAACTGTCCAAGGTTATCAGACAATATATGGTAACCTTTAACCCGAAACCCTAGTTTGGGCACACCAAACCGCGCCAAGGAATGTCATGCCAATTGCATGCCGACCTAACCATGCCACCATGATGGCCTTCCCTATGCGGCTACCAAAAGGAAGGCGTGCGACAATCAACGGTCTTCCTTCAATCATAAGAGAAAATCCTAGCCGTCCAAGGTTACCAGACAACACATGTAACCTTTGACCCAAAACCCTAGTTTGGCCACACCAAACCGAGCCAAGGCATTCCCTGTCAATGGCATGCCAACCTAGACGCGCCACCATGCTGGCCTTCCCTATGCGGCCACCAAAAACGAAATTGTGTAATGATCAATGGCTACCTTTTCTCTTAAGATGCAAATTCTCGACCATCGTAGGTCACTAATCTAGCAAGTCTCCCAAGCTCGACTTGCCAGGCAACAAAAATATGCTACATCTTTTCCACAAAAAAATTCGAGATATCAACACATATCACAAACTGGGGAATCCTCTTTAGGTATTGGTTTGCCGGTATACAGCGTGCGGCGTACACTACGCCCATCATAAATAAGTGTCATAAGGATGGAGCGGTTAGTAAATACAGGGGGTTAGTGGTTAAACGCTCTTTTTTATGGAACATCAATTCCATGCCTTAACGGTTACCACCTCCTCCCATTTACTCACCCATTTTTCCATTCCTTAATGAGACCAGAGTACGTTTCAATTTGACTTGTATAAATAGGTCTTACCTATTTCCACCGAACAACAAGTTCAGTCAGGAGCATACAACACTCAGAAAATATTTGGTAGCTTTCCATTTGTTAGCTTCCCACTTTCTGATACAAGTAGTAGAAAATAACTACTCTTCAAGAAATTAACTATTCTGGTCTCATCACTTTCCTTGCTTCCCTCCCCAAAACCAACCCATTCTCCTTCACTTTGTGACCGAGGAAAGTCTGGAACGTCCATTTCTTGGTTTAGGCCGGACTTGTACAGATTGATCTCTTGAATCTAAAGTACTCCCTTGCAGTACATTGTTTAGGGTTTAAATTCGTTTCTCACCCATATACCCGAAATGAGCAGAAACTATTTTCACCCTCAAACAGAAACAAAATATTTTCTCTTTTGACTTTAGCTTCTTTATCCAAACACCTTTTAAAAGTAAAAAGATTTTATTTCACAAAAGATCAATTTTTTTTCTTCTGAATATCATTCTTAAACTGTCTCCAAACTAAGACCTAGTAAAGTCGAAAAGTGATTTTTCAATGTGTATCCAAATAACTCTTAGTGAAAATATAGAATGCATCAATAAAAGGTGTTAGAGTATTGCTCGGATGAACTCACCAAGCGTTGGTATGTCAAGTTTGATTGTCATATTTTAGTTCCAAGACTGCTTGATTTGATTAGTAGAGTTAACTTCGTTAGGTTTGACTAGGAACAATAGAAATGTTGAGACTTGCTCGTGTTACTCAGAATAACCTGAAAACGTATTTGCATCAATAGACACATCATCCTTTTGTTCGAGTTTAGTAATACAGACTTGGCTTGTTTCATTTCTATATATGTTTCTTTCAAGTTATTTAGGTTGAAAACTTAATATACGAATTTGCTTCAACCTAAGTGAAGACTTTTGCTACCAATTTGCATCTAACAGATAATCCTATTTGATTTCCCTTTGGATCGTTTGGATTAAGGATTGGAAATATATTTGCAATAGACTTCACGAATCCAAAATATTTATTCTCAGTTAGCTGAGAAGCCTGGATTATTGACCACCCCTCAAGAACAATCTTAAACTAATCAACAAAGAAGGGTTTTAGATATTTATGTTGAGGAATCACAAAGTCTGAGACAAAGAGAATTTTGTGATTTCTATACATCTCGCTCCTTATTGAAGATTTTAAAAAACCTCGACGATCAATAAGAATAAGAACAGGATACACGAACTATCAAGTTCAAGATAGTCAGACCTGGATTCACGAATCCTTAAGTGAAGTCTTTAAGTCGTAAACCTAATTATGTTTCTCAAATGAAACCTAGGTTAGTAAAGGATGACTATATCAAGCAACTAGGACACAAAAGTGTCAGGGATGGAAATTCTCAGTTGTTTGAGTCTCTCTATTTAAAGACTTTCAAGACCATAGGTAGCTTCGAATCCAAGATGAGATAACTTTAGATTCAAGCAAATGTTTTCTAAGTTTAGATGAAACTCCTGTTAGGAGTTCATGTAAGCATGTGAGAAGTTTATCTTGAAATTACATTGAATAATATACTTTATGGTCCAGGGTACTGGAATCGTGTACAAAGATAGTTCACGGAAAATATTCCATATGAACGTATAATAATGATCATGTTCATTACACTTAAGACTTAAATTATGATTCACAACACAGAGTGATTCAGTGATCAAAGAAGTCTAACAAGTGTTCATGAGAGTTGTAGCATTTTTAAACATATTTGTGAAAATAGTTCATTAGCATCTGCTTAATTCGTACAGTGTAGATATGTGTAGGGGTACACGTATATGTGGACCAGTTCGTGAATTTAGGGAGCTAGAGTACGCGTAATGGTATGCATACCATAAGTTATTCACGAACTCAGGCCCTTGGGTACAAGTAATGGGTATGCGTACCTCCCCTCTTTATAAAAATTCAGAACCTTATGGTAGGCATAAGAGAACCTACTTATATTACAAGACTCAGTTGACTAGAGTACGCGTACTGGGTATGCATACCTACCCTGTATCCAGAACCAGTAGTTCTGAAATCTCTCTTTCAATGATTTAACACATTCTCTATTGCCATAAAATGAAATATATATCATTGCATGGGTAGTTTTCAAATGATCAACTTGAAACAAAAATATTCACTGAACAATAAATTGTTCTTAACTAAGATTGCTAAGGATATATGAACATCATTGCTTGAGTTCTGTATCAAGATATTTAACAAGACAATCTTGACTCGAAACTTTTTCTTTCCAGTATGAAATCTACTAAAATCATACAACATGGCCTCCTAAAGATAGAATGGTGATGCAGTGAGTAAATATAATGGTTCAATCTTCACATACCTCTTTGTTGATGATCGTTGTCGTAGGTGTCAAAAATAATTACACTTTCTTACTACTCAAAATATATAATAAAGCAAGGGAAAGAAAGGATCGTTCCCATAGAGAGGACTTAGGTTTTCAATATGTCTCGGTATCTCATAAGTAACAAGGGGGGTTTTCTGATTTTTATAAACTAAAATAAAATAAAGGAAAAATAATAAAAAGTATATACGCAAATCAAGGATGTGAAATATTGGGTCGATGTTTCATCTTCAATTGTAAACAAGTTTTTGAATATATGAATAGAATTCGTATTTAATCTTGCTATCATCAAATGCCCTAGAATACCTTATTGCATGAATACTCCGTAAATTTCCTAAGTTCATCAACACACACATTAGAGATGCATATGTGAATTCTACCTAAAGAATAACCTAACGCCTTGCGCTAATTAAGTTCAATTCCTAAGAGCATTAAGTTTCATAAATAGGCTAGTCAATGGAATTATCATACATTGCGCATGACAATTCGGACAAAGGTCAAACTCTAAATATGATTACAAGAGTGTATCACTACAAACCTTAATCATATCATGCTACTCGTATTCAAGGTTATCGCTCGATGATAAACCCTAAAATAGTTATAGATATGGATGTAAGTTCAATAAATTATAGACTTAACTAAACAAACATACAATCATATTGTAATACGTCAATCATGCAATTATTATAAACCGTGGAAATCAAACGATAATATTGAGAGAAAACTAATTCATAAAATCAATAACTTGGTTGAAAAATCCAACTACATCTTGAACCAATAATAAAATCAACTACTTGTATTTTTTGGAAATCATCATAGAAAGCAAAGAAAAACTATCATGTGAAACCCTAGAAAACAAAGTATAAGAAGAGATAAAAGATCGACAAGAAAATGTCTCGGCTCTTTTATATACTTTCCCTTCTCGTTCCAGGTTAACCCGCTGCTAATGTCTCCGAGCCCATTAGCCAAGCCCAGGTCCGAGTCCATCTGATTCAGCTCGGGCTAACTCACTGAGTCAACTCGATCATAACTGATTCCGACAGAATTCTTCTTGTATTATGGTTTATTCTCAGGCTATGATTTCAGGCCATTTTACTTCTTCTTCCATGCTCAATCCTAGCATACATCTATACCTGCATTAACATCTTCACATTTGCAATCTCCATTTTGGCTTCAACTCCGCCACTGCATAACACCACTTAGACCGCATCTCACTGCACTGCTCACAACCAATTCCATCCATCAAACACATCCTAAAATTCAGCTTCAGTAGCATCAACAGACCCTTGACATCTCATATAATCGCTGCAGCTCCATCTCCTTGTTCTTCTGCATACATTCTTGCAACATCATTGGATATTGTCACGCATCTTGGCTTTAAACTGTACTACCAGACTCATTCATTCCTACAATACAGCCTAGCTTCATAACCAATAGTACTAGATGAACCTTCAGTTCCATCATTAGAATCATTGACACTATATTCAGCCAACACACACACCTCCAGGTTTAACTGCAACATCCTAACCAATGCACATAGCATCACCAGCACAGCTCAAACCTACAATTCATTCCTAAATCTCAGCTGCAGACACATCTCCATTACTACGACATCAACACTGACCCATTTGTTCAATTCACCTCAGCTCATAAGTCCTGCAACTCCTCGGGCCAACAACACCAACTCAGTCAATCAAATCCTAACATTCACCTATATTGCTCACTCGCCAGTTCTTCAACAAACCAATTTCTACACTGAATCTCTTAGCATTCATCACTTGTAATGACTCCACCTAATCCCTGATAATTTCTTGACTGTACACACCACGAATTCCCTTAATTTCTCAGGCGATGAACCCTGGAACATAGTTCAATTCAACCACCAACAATTTATCTCATCTTGTATTCAACCCAGACTCCATCATCTTCGAATCCGAGCAGCAAACACAACTCATGACCACAACCAACAACTACTCATCCCCATAATCAAACTGAATCCAATCATAACATCACTAGTTTCACCATTCTCTGAAACTTCACCAGCAACTCTTTCTGAAACTTTAAATGAACACAACCCATCTTCTATTTCATCTCCGATTCAACCTCAATCACCTCCTGCCATCTTGAATGAGCAAACCTATCACCTGCAGTTCCATCTCTTTATTATGCGGCATTTCTTCCCTGTATCACATCCATCTCCATTATCATACACCAGGCCTGCAATTCAAGCTCAATCCATCACCTCAACAACAATAAATGCCATTTATTATCTAATTAACCACAACACTACCTTCTCCAACTAATCACAGACTCAGAAACCCCCATTTCTATTTTCCCACTGAGTTCTTCATCTGTGAATTGATTGCAGCAGCCTTTCTACTATAATTTGTTGAATCAGCTACAAATATAGCTTCATTAACCCATGATAATCATCCGTAGGAACCCATCTTATAATTCGTCCCACATTCAACCCCTAAATTTCCTTCTCATATCTGAATCACTATCTCCATCAAACCTTAGCTTGAAATTCCTACAAAATTGTCACAGACCCTCCAGTAATTCGAGCCATTCCTTCTGAATATTCTTCATAATCACGGATCCACTATTCCCAAACTCGGACCAAAATCACCAGCAGTCCTTCATGATATTTGTAGTTGAAGAGAAGAAGTGAAATGATGTCTGAAACAGCTAAGTTCGACCTAACTAGGTCTATTAGTATGGGACGGCTATCAACACCCATGGGTGTTTTCAACAATTTCTCTTAAAATCCAAATGGTTGTCCCTTATCCTCGACTGGGATCCAAGTAGCACCTGCCTGTGAAATGATGATTACGTTATTTTGTTCAATTTCTTCTTCTTTTTCTTCCATTGACTCCATTGCACCTGATAAATTCAAAAGCAAACATAAGGTGCATAATTTAAAAGAAAACTCGCTAAGAAATTATAAACAATTGATGAAGCAAGGGAAAGAAATGATCGTTCCCACAGAGAGGACTTAGGTTGTCAATATGTTTTGGTATCTAAGTAACAAGGGGGGTTTTCTGATTTTTATAAACTAAAATAAAATAAAGGCAAAATAATAAAAAGTAAACACGTAAATCAAGGATGTGAAATATTGGGTAAAGGTTTCATCCTCAATTGTAAACAAGTTTTTTAATATATGAATAGAATTCATTTTTAATCTCGTTATCATCAAAAGCCCTAGAATACCTTATTGCAAGAATGCTCCGTAAATTTCCTAAGTTCATCAACACACACATTAGAGCTGCATATGTGAATTCTACCTAAAGAATAACCTAACGCCTTGCGCTAACTAAGTTCAATTCCTAAGAGCATTAAGTTTCAGAAATAGGCTAGTCAATGCAATTATCATACATTGCGCATGACAATTCGGACAAAGGTCAAACTCTACATATGATTACAAGATTGTATTACTACAAACCATAATCATATCATGCTACTCATATTCAAGGTTATCGCTCGATGATAAACCCTAAAATAGCTATATATATGGATGTAAGTTCAATCAATTCTAGACTTAACTAAACAAACATTCAATCATATTGCAATATGTCAATCATGCAATTATTATAAACCGTGGAAATCAAATGATAATATTGAGAGAAAACAAATTCATCAATCAATAAATTGGTTGCAAAATCCAACTACATCTTGAACCAATAATAAAATCAACTACTTGTGTTTTTTGGAAATCATCATAGAAAGCAAAGAAGAACTATCATGTGAAACCCTAGAAAACAAAGTAGTAGAAGAGATAAAAGATCGGCAGGGAGATATATGGGCTCTTTTATATACTTTCCCTTCTTGTTCCAGGTTAACCCACTGCTAATGTCTCCGAGTCCATTAGCCAAGCCCAGGTCCAAGTCCATCTGATCCAGCTCGGGCTAACTCACTGAGTCAACTCGGTTATAACTGATTCCGGCAGAATTCTTCTTGTATTCTGGTGCATTCCCAGACTATTATTTCAGGACATTTTACTTCTTCTTCCCTGCTCAATCCTAGCATACATCTATACTTGCATTAACATCTTCACATTAGCAATATCCATTTTGGCTTCAACTCCACCACTGCACAACACCACCTTAGCCCGTAGCTCACTGCACTACTCATAACCAATTCCATCCATCAAACACATCCTAAAATTCAGCTTCAGTAGCAGCAACCGACACATAGCATCTCATATAATCTTTGCAGCTCCATATCCTTGTTCTTCTGCATATATTCCTGCAACATTATTGGATATCGTCACGCATCTTGGCTTTAAACTGTACCACCAGACTTAACATCTATACAAACTCCCTCGCAAAGTATTCATACCAACTACATCTGCAACTCTTGTCAGTTTTTCTAGCCATTACAACTTGAAATGCAATCTCAACCATCACACATATAACACCAATTGGTTCACCATCTCTAGCTGATTTCGAGAACCAACTCATACTGCCAGGTTCTTCGTTGTCTCAGATTCTCAAATCTCTGTTATTCTTTCCTGCAACTGCAGCTGATCCATGGCTCAGAGTCGTACCAACATCAGCACCCATTCCCTGCATCATTTCAGATTCAAGAACTGTGCCCAATTTTATTTCATACTCGAACTGTAACAAAATTTGGCTTCCTCCATGCAACTACAACCTTTTGATCCCACCAGTGCTACTATCTATTTCCATCTCTGTAACCGTAGCTCATTCATTCCTGCAATACAGCATAGCTTCATAACCAATAGCACCAGCTGAACCTTCATTTCCATCAGCAGAATTAGTGCCATGGTCTTCAGCCAACACACACACCTCCAGGTTTAACCGAAACATCCTAACCACTGCATATAGCATCACCAGCAGTACAGCTCAAACCTGAAATTCATTCCTAAAGCTCAGCTGCAGACACATCTCCATTACTACGACATCAACACTGACCCATTTTCAAAATTTATCTCAGATCATCAGTCCATGCTACTCCTCATGCCAAAAACACCAACTCAGTCAATCAAAGCCTAACGTTCATCTATATTGCTCACTCGCCAGTTCTTCAATAAACCCATTTCTACACTGAATCTCTTAGCATTCATCACTTGTAATGACTCCATAATCCCTGACAATTTCTTGACTGTACACATCACCAATTTCCTTAATTTCTCTGGCGTTGAACCCTACAACTTAGTTCAATTCAACCACCAATAATTTATCTCATCTTGTATTCACCCCAGACTCCATCATCTTCGAATCCGAGAAGCAAACACAACACATGACCCCAACCAACAACTACTCATCCTCATAATCAAACTGAATCCAATCATAACATCACTAGTTTCACCATTCTCTGAATCTTCACCAGCAACTCTTTCTGAAACTTTAAATGAACACAACCCATCTTCCATTTCATCTCCGATTCAACCTCAATCACCTACTGCCATCTTAAATGAGCAAACCTATCACCTGTAGTTCCATATCTTTATTATGCAGCATTTCTTCCCTGTATCACATCCATCTAAATTATCATCCACCAGGCCTGCAATTCAAGATCAGTCCATCACCTCAACAACAATAAATGCCATTTCTTATCTAATTAACCACAACACTACCTTCTCCAACTAATCACAGACTCAGAAACCCCCATTTCTATTTTCCCACTGAGTTCTTCATTTGTGAATTGATTGCAGCAGCCTTTCTACTATAATTTGTTGAATCAGCTACAAATATAGCTTCATTAACCCATGATAATCATCCGTAGGAACCCATCTTATAATTCGTCCCACATTCAACCCCTAAATTTCCTTCTCATCTCTGAATCACTATCTCCATCAAACCTTAGCTTGAAATTCCTACAAAATTGTCACAGACCCTCCAGTAATTCGAGTCATTCCTTATGAATATTCTTCATAATCACGGATCCACTATTCCCAAACTTGGACCAAAATCACCAGCAGTCCTTCATGATATTTGTAGTTTAAGAGAAGAAGTGAAATGATGTCTGAAACAGCTAAGTTCGACCTAACTAGGTCTATTAGTATGGGACGGCTATCAACACCCATGGGTGTTTTCAACAATTCCTCTTAAAATCCAAATGGTTGTCCCTTATCCTCGACTGGGATCCAAGTAGCACCTGCCTGTGAAATGATGATTACGTTATTTTGTTCAATTTCTTCTTCTTTTTCTTCCATTGACTCCATTGCACCTGATAAATTCAAAAGCAAACATAAGGTGCATAATTTAAAAGAAAACTCGCTAAGAAATTATAAACAATTGATGAAGAAAGGGAAAGAAATGATCGTTCCCACAGAGAGGACTTAGGTTGTCAATATGTTTTGGTATCTAAGTAACAAGGGGGGTTTTCTGATTTTTATAAACTAAAATAAAATAAAGGCAAAATAATAAAAAGTAAACACGTAAATCAAGGATGTGAAATATTGGGTAAAGGTTTCATCCTCAATTGTAAACAAGTTTTTTAATATATGAATAGAATTCATTTTTAATCTCGTTATCATCAAAATCCCTAGAATACCTTATTGCAAGAATGCTCTGTAAATTTCCTAAGTTCATCAACACACACATTAGAGCTGCATTTGTGAATTCTACCTAAAGAATAACCTAACGCCTTGCGATAACTAAGTTCAATTCCTAAGAGCATTAAGTTTCAGAAATAGGCTAGTCAATGCAATTATCATACATTGCGCATGACAATTAGGACAAAGGTCAAACTCTACATATGATTACAAGATTGTATTACTACAAACCATAATCATATCATGCTACTCGTATTCAAGGTTATCGCTCGATGATAAACCCTAAAATAGCTATATATATGGATGTAAGTTCAATCAATTCTAGACTTAACTAAACAAACATTCAATCATATTGCAATATGTCAATCATGCAATTATTATAAACCGTGGAAATCAAACGATAATATTGAGAGAAAACAAATTCATAAAATCAATAAATTGGTTGCAAAATCCAACTACATCTTGAACCAATAATAAAATCAACTACTTGTGTTTTTTGGAAATCATCATAGAAAGCAAAGAAGAATTATCATGTGAAACCCTAGAAAACAAAGTAGTAGAAGAGATAAAAGATCGGCAGGGAGATATCTGGGCTCTTTTATATACTTTCCCTTCTTGTTCCAGGTTAACCCACTGCTAATGTCTCCGATCCCATTAGCCAAGCCCGGGTCCAAGTCCATCTGATCCAGCTCGGGCTAACTCACTGAGTCAACTCGGTCATAACTGATTCCGGCAGAATTCTTCTTGTACTCTGGTTCATTCCCAGACTATTATTTCAGGCCATTTTACTTCTTCTTCCCTGCTCAATCCTAGCATACATCTATACTTGCATTAACATCTTCACATTAGCAATCTCCATTTTTGCTTCAACTCCACCACTGCACAACACCACCTTAGCCCGCAGCTCACTGCACTACTCATAACCAATTTCATCCATCAAACGCATCCTCAAATTAAGCTTCAGTAGCAGCAACCGACACTTAGCTCTCATATAATCTTTGCAGCTCCATCTCCTTGTTCTTATGCATACATTCCTGCAACATTATTGGATATCGTCACGCATCTTGGCTTTAAACTGTACCACCAGACACAACAGCTATACAAACTCCCTCGCAAAGTATTCATACCAACTGCAGCTGCAACTCTTGTCAGTTTTTCTAGGCATTACAACTTGAAATGCAATCTCAACCATCACACATATAACACCAATTGGTTCACCATCTCTAGCTGATTTCGAGAACCAACTCATACTTCCAGGTTCTTCGTTGTCTCAGAATCGCAAATCTCTGTTATTCTTTCCTGCAACTGCAGATGCTCCATGGCTCAGAGTCGTACCGACATCAACACCCATTACCTGCATCATTTCAGATTCAAGAACTGTGCCCAATTTCATTTCATACTCGAACTGTAACAAAATTTGGCTTCCTCAATGCAACTGCAACCTTTTGATCCCACCAGTGCTACTATCTTTTTCCATCTCTGTAACTGTAGCTCATTCATTCCTGCAATACAGCTTAGCTTCATAACCAATAGCACCATCTTAACCTTCATTTCCATCAGCAGAATTATTTCCATGGTCTTCAGCCAACACACACACCTCCAGGTTTAACCGAAACATCCTAACCACTGCATATAGCATCACCAGCAGTACAGCTCAAACCTGAAATTCATTCCTAAATATCATCTGCAGACACAGATCCATTACTACGACATCAACACTGACCCATTTTAAAAATTCATCTCAGATCATCAGTCCATGCTACTCCTCATGCCAAAAACACCAAATCAGTCAATCAAAGCCTAACGTTCATCTATATTGCTCACTCGCCAGTTCTTCAACAAACCCATTTATACATTTATTCACGTTTCTCCCCAGACTCCATCGTCTTCGAATCCGAGCATCAAATATAACTCATGACCACAACCAACAGCTACTCATCCCCATAATCAAACTGAACCCAATCACAGCATCATTGGTTTCTCCATTCTCTGAATCTTCACCCACAACTCTTTATGAACCTTTAAATAAATACAACCCATCTTCGATTTCATCTCCGATTCAACCTCAATCACCTCATGCCATCTTAAAATGAGAAAACCCATCACATGCAGTTCTATCTCTTCATTCTGCGGCATTTCTTCCCTGTATCACAGCCATCTCCATTATCATCCACCAGGCCTGATGAAAATCGTCGATGGATATAGTCTTAGTCAATCTCATTATCAAGAAACCGTATTAAAGAGATTTAATTATGAAAATGCAATTCAAGCTCAGTTACCTGAATCTCTTAGAATTCATCACTTGTAATTTAATTTCGTTGAACCTCACTATGAGAATTTGAGCTGATTCTCTAGAGACATTCATTAAGACTCCATCTTCTTGAATCCGAGCATCAAATATAACTCATGACCACAACCAACAGACCTATTACTCCCTAGATGTTTTACTCATCCCCATAATCAAACTGGCAAGGTTGAACCCAATCACAGGGTGGTGAGGTGTGGGTGTGGGTGTGGGTGTGGGTTTAGCATCATTGGTTTCTCCATTCTCTGAATCTTCACCCGCAACTCTTTATGAACCTTTAAATAAATACAACCCATCTTCGATTTCATCTCCGATTCAACCTCAATCACCTCATGCCATCTTAAAATGAGAAAACCCATCACATGCAGTTCTATCTCTTCATTCGGTGTAATCAAAGTATTATTTCCAGTTGCGGCATTTCTTCCAATTTCTTGTATCATAGCCATCTTCAAATACATCATCACCTCAACATCAATAAATGTTATTTTTTATCTAATTAACCATAACAGTACCTTCTCCAACTAATCACATACTCGGAAACCCCCATTTCTATTTTCTCACTAAGTTCTTCATCTGTAAATCGATTGCAGCAGCCTTTCTTCTCTAATTTGTTGAATCATCTACAAACACAGCTTCATTAACCCTTGACAATCCAGTAATCCAGTAATGATACATAGGAACCTATCTTATAATTCATCCCACATTCAACCTCTAAATTTCCTTCTCATGTCTGAATCACTATCTCCATCAAACCCTAGCTTGAAATTCCTAAAAACTTGTCACAGACCATCCAGTAATTCGAGCCATTCCTTCTGAATATTCTTCATAATCACAGATGCATTGTTCCCAAATTCGGTCCAAAATCACCAGCAGCCCTTCATGATATTTGCAGTTGAGGAGAAGAAGTGAAATGCTCTCTAAAACAACTGAGTTCGACCTAACTAGGTCTATTAGTATGGGACGGCTATCAAAACCCATGGGTGTTTTCAATAATTCCTCTTAAACCCCAAATGGTTGTCCCTTATCCTCGACTGGGATCCAAGTAACACATGTCTGTGAAATGATCACTACCTTCTTTTGTTCAGTTTCTTCTTGTTTTTCTTACATTAACTCCATTGCACCTGATAAACTCAAAAGCAAATATAAGATACATAATTTACAAGAAAACTCGCTAAGAAAGAATAAACAATAGATAAATATCAAGGTGTTTTCAACACCTATCAGTTGATGAGGTTCTCCAAGTATCTTCGTTTAATCTGTAGTCTTCAATCTTTGAAGGTTAATCAGTGATGTCTGATACTAGATTAAGTACCATACTCTAATCCTAGTCCGAGACTTGACTTTAGTAGATTATTAATCAAGATATAGTTTTTTGCATATGACATTGAAAACAAGCTTGAGATAGCAAAACTTGCGAGCTCGGCCGAACAGTGCTCTAAAAATCGCTGCATTTGTCAATTTTAGTGACAAAACTATCAATACATATGGATTCAAAATATATAAATCTTTTAGCTCAAAATACATCATGTTAGAGCATTGCTCGGTCGAACTCGCATGCGTTGCTATCTCAAGCATGTTTGTCAATATTAGTGATCAATACTATAAAGTCTTTGATTTTTAGTCTATTATAGCTAAGGTCTCGGACTAGGATAGAAAGTGTAATTGAGATCAAGAACTCCATGGCGATCATAAAACAAGACGAAGGACTACTCAAGGAACCAGTGGATCTTCATCGACTAAAAGGTATGTCGAGACTTGAACTTATCTATCACTCAAAAGTCTATCTACTATATCTCCTATCTTGAGACAAAAGTCGTATTACTATATAGACTAAAAATATACACATATGATATTTCGAGCTGAGTATATCTTGCTTATTTATTTCTCGAAATATGTATTAGTAAAGATTTCGCTTTAGCCAAGTTCATCTTTACCTAGTGACGAAAGTCATGTTATGTTTCAATTATTTTGGAAATTGCTCTGACGAAAAATAGTTTGTGAATAACAACTATATAACGCCCTCTCAGAATGTTTCAATGATTGAAATGAGAGTTTAGAAAATATAACCACTGGAGGATATAAGCATTGTTGTGGCAACACATATATGTATAAGTCCTTATTGCTTGAACCGAAGTTTGCGAACTTTGTTGATCAAGTGAAACTGGAGAAGTGCGTGAGCTTCAGTCCGCGAACTGGCGAAAGTTCTCGACCGAGAATTTATGCTAGAGTTTGTGAACTCCATCCAGGAACTTAAGTCCGCAAACCCAGTCCGCAAACTTGAGTAGGTTATGTCTAAAAACGATGTCCGTGAACTTATCTTAATAAATTAAGGAATGCTATTGCAAACCATGGATTTATAGTTCATGAATCGATTCGAGTGAATCACATCGTTTTTTATTCAACTGTGTCTTCTGTAGTACATAAAGATCTAAGCAATTGAACAACTCTCTAACTAGTTCATTTGAGTCATTTGGACTAGTTATGGTGAAGAAGAATATGGTTGATATGAAAGTTATCATTTGGCTAACCATTTGGTTAACTAGTTGTTGATGGTGGTTATTAGCTTAGGGTTAAAATCATAAAACCCTAGTCAGACAATGACGTCACAGAACTTGAGTAATAATATCTCCACCAAGCACATTTATTGAACCCTTTAATATGACTGCGAGAAAATTACCAGGGTACCTTTTTTTTTAAATGTTAATTAGGGTTTCAGTAGGCCAAAAACCTAAATATCACACCAATGTGCCAATGGTAAGCCGTGCCAGGCAAACCTACTGCTCTAAAGGCATGCCAACTATGCCAGCCGCACCACTGTGCCAATGGAAATCCGTGCCAGCCACACCTACCGCGCCAAAGTCAGGCCAACCATGCCAGCCGCACCACTGTGCCAATGGAAAACCGTGCCAGCCACATCTACCTCGCCAAAGGCATGCTAACCATGCCAGATACACCACTGTGCCAATGGAAAGCCGTGCCAGCCACACCTACGCGCCTAAGGCATACCAACCATGACAGCCGCACCACTGTGACAATGGCAAGCCGTGCCAGCCACACCTACCGCGCCAAAGGCATGCCAACTATGCCAGCCGCACCACTGTGCCAATGGCTAGCCGTGCCAGCCACACCTATGCGCCTAAGGCATACCTACCATGCCAACCGCACCACTGTGCCAATGGAAAGTCGTGCCAGCCACACCTACTCGCCAAAGGCATGCCAACCATGCCAGCCGCACCACTATGCCAATGTCAAGCCGTGCCAGCCACATCTCCACGCTAAGGCTTGCCAACCGTGCTAGCCGTCCCAACATGCCTGCCAAAACAAAGGGATGCGGCAATCAACTTCCACCCTTCCACCTAAGATGCAGATCTTAGCCGTCCAAAACCGCTATCCAACCTTTGACCCAACACCAAAATCCTAGCTTGGTCACGCTAAAACCCTAGCCTGGCCATGCCAAACCCTTGACCCCACCATGCCAATCCAAACACACCTTGGATTTTCCCTAGCCATGCTAGCCTCACCATGTGCCAATGGCATGCCAAAACCATGGCCCCACCATGCCAAGCCAAACGCACCTTGCTTTGGCCCTAGCCATGCTAGCCGCACCATGTGCCAACGACATTTCAAACCCTTGGCCCCACCATGCCAAGCCAAAAGCACCTTGCCTTATCCCTAGACCTTCTAGCCGCGTCATGTGCCAACGACATGCCAAACCCTTGGCCCCACCATGGAAAGCCAAACGCACCTTGCATTGGCCCTATCCATGCTAGCCGCACCATGTGCCAACAGCATGCTAAACCCTTGGACCCAACATGGAAAGCCAAACGCACATTGATTTGGCCCTAGACCTGCTAGCCGCGCCATATGCCAACGGCATGCCAAACCCTTGGACCCACCATGCCAAGCCAAACGCACCTTGCCTTGGCCCTAGCCATGCTAGCCGCACCATGTGCCAAACGGCATGCCAAGCCTTTGGCCCCACTATGCCAACCTAGTCGCGCCACCACGTGGCTACCAAAACGAAGATGTGCGACAATCAACGGTCTCCCTTCGATTCCAGGAGAAAATCCTAGCCGTCCAAGGTTACCAGACAACGCATGGTAACATTTGGCGTGAAACCCTAGTCTGGACATGCCAAACCGCGCCAAGGCATGCCATGCCGATGGAATGCCAACCTATCCGCGCCACCATGATGGCCTTCCCTATGCGGCTACCCAAACGAAGGCGTGCGACAATCAACGGTCGCCCTTCAATCCCAAGAGAAAATCCTTGGCGTCCAAAATTACCAGACAACGCATGGTAACCTTTGGCCTGAAACCATAGTTTGGCCACGCCAAGGCATGCCATGCCAACGACACGCCAACCTTGTCGCACCACCATGCTAGTATTCCCTATGCGGTCACCAAAACGAAAGCATGCAACGATCAACGGCTACCTTTCGTCTTAAGATACAAAATCTCGACCGTCGAAGGTCACCAAGCTAGCAAGTCTACCAAACTAGACTTTCCAGGTAACAACAATATGCTACATGTTTTCTACAAAAATATTCGAGACATCAACACATATCACAAACTGGGGGATCCTCTTTGGGTATTTGTTTGGCGATTTACAGCGTGCAGCGTACACTATGCCCGTCATAAGGAAGTGTCATTAGGATGAGGCGTTAGTAAATACAGGCATGTGGCTAAATTGTTTACCCATACTTATGGTATTGATTACTAGGAGACGTTTTCCCATGTTGCAAAAATCAACACTATTCGAGTATTATTGTCTTTGGCAGCAAATCTAGGCTGGACCCTGCAACAATATGATGTAAAGAATGCATTTTTACATGGTGATTTACAAGAAGAAGTCTACATGTCATTACCTCAGGTTATAATGCTCCGAACGATGCTAACATGGTTCGTAAGCTAAAGAAGGCCTTATATGGTTTGAAACAGTCTCCCAGAGCTTGGTTTGGTATACTTCATCTAGCAATGAAGAAATTTGGGTATACACAGAGTAACACTGATCATACATTGTTCCTAAAAAGAGTTGGTGAAAAGTTAACTGCGCTTATTATCTATGTGGATGATATGGTGGTAATAGGAAATGACCCCGAAGAGCTGAGTAATCAGAAGATTTGTTTGTATTTTGAGTTTGATATGAAGGATATGGGTGGACTTAAATACTTCCTTGGCATTGAAGTTATACGATCTGAAAAGGGAATTTTCTTGTCTCAGCGAAAATATGTGATTGACTTGTTGAAGGAAACTAGTATGCTAGGTGGTAAGACGATTGGGTCTCCTATGGAAAAAAATCATGGTCTTGTAGAGTGTTCTGATCAAGTACCAGCTGACAAGGGGAATACAAGAGGTTAGTTGGCCATTTGATTTACCTTTCTCATACAAGACCTGATATTGCATATGATATAAGTGTTGTAAGCAGATTTATGCATAATCCGGGTAAACAACACATGGATGCAGTAATAAGGATACTGAGATATTTGAAGTTTGCACCAGGCAGAGGGTTGATGTTTTCAAAACGTGGACATCTCAACGTATCAGGTTACACCAACTCATACTGGGGAGGAAAAGGCGATAAGAGAAGATTAACATCTGAGTATGTTACCTACATTGGAGGCAATTTAGTAACTTGGAAATCTAAGAGACAACAAGTTATTTCTTTGTCCAATGCTGAAGCAGAATACATGGATATGGTGAAAGAAATTTGTGAATTATTATGGTTAAAAAGGCTTATGGAGGATCTTGGTTTCCCTACTAAAACCCCTATCAAGTTGTTTTGTGATAACTAGTCAGCAATCAAAATTGCAGAGAATCATGTGCAACATGATCGAAGAAAACATGTGGAAATTGATACGAAATTTATCTATGAGAAACTCGAAGAAAAGATTATCGAATTACCACTCGTACAACACAACAGTTGGCAGATATTCTGACCAAAGCCATATCTAATAGTACATTTAACGATTCAGTTGTCAACGTGATATATACACACCATCTTGAGGGAGAGTGTTAAACAATTAAGTGTAAATAGTGATAGTTGTTAGTTGTTAACTCATGAATGGTTGGAATAGTGTTAGTAGTTATGATAATACTTGTAGGGTGGCTTGTAATATTTTCTTCCATGCGTTAACGGTTACCACCTCCTCCCATTTACTCACCCATTTTTCCGTTCCTTAATGATACCATAGTACGTTTCACTTCGACTTGTATAAGTAGGTCTTACTTATTTCCACTGAACAACAAGTTCAGGCAGGGGCATACACAAGTCTTAGAAAAAAACTACTCTTCCAGAAATCAACTATTCTGGTCTCATCACTTTCCTTGCTTCCCTTCCCAAAACCAACCCATTCTCCTTCACTTTGTGACCGAGGCAAGTCTGGAACGTCCATTTCTTGGTTTAGTCCGGACTTGTACAGATTGATCTCTCGAATATAAAGTACTCCCTTGCAGTACATTGTTTAGGGTTTAAATTCGTTTCTCACCCATGCACCCGAAATTACCTAAATCAGCAGAAACTATTTTCACCCACAAACAATTGGCGACCACAGTGGGAGGTTAATATTTCGGTTACAATGTCAATTTTCAACCATTGATCTCATGCTTAGACCCAGACATCAAGATGGTAGAAGCAGGCGATCCGCTCAGGGATCGACGACTCAATTACTAGATGACCCGATTATCAGTCATGACACGACAAGGGATGACTGGGGACTTCCAAGAGGTTAGAAGCAAACGATCCAACCGAGAATCGACGACTCGGTTATTAGGTAACTCAGTAATGACTGGGGACTTTCCACAATCACGGCGGTGCTTCCCATAAAACTCGGTCTTACACCCGGAAGGTTTCCTTTTCATCAGGAGACCTAAAAAACCAAGTAAGTCCTACCTAGACAAGATACGTGGTTCGCTTTTTCAAGTTTTCATGAGAATGATAAAACCAATAGCCATGTTATGTTTCATCTCATGTCATCTACTAAACGCATGGTTCCATGGTTTTCCTAGGATACCTGTAACACTTTCAATCATAGCCCAAACAACATCATTTCCAAAACAATTCATTCATAAATGATTCATTCCAAAAGAATAATCCAAAACTGTCAAGGTAACATTTATCTATCAACCCAAGAAATATAAGAAATCAAAACCATGAACTAGGCGTTTCATTTGCCTTTGAAAAAAAAAACTAAAAATAAGAAGTTCAAAAGACAGAAATGTATTCAAGGAAAGTTTTCCAACAGCGGCTTGCTCCTCTTAGCAAAGGCCTCCCTCGTGCTTTGAAGTGCCTCCCTTTTCAACTTAAGCTTCCTGCATAATTTTTTGAACTCCGCTTCCTGCTTCTTCACCATGTCTGCGGACTGACTTTTGACTGTTTTGACCAACGACTTTTCAACCTCAGAGAAACCTTCAACGAACCAAGGAACGTTGAATTCGAAGTCCACACACATGTCACGATGGAACCTCCATCTCGATATTAAATCCTTCGAAACCGTATGTCCAGTCACATTGCACATGTCTTCAATCGAAGACAAATCTTCTTCCACCCGCTTAACCAGCGCAAATCGACTAGTAATTTTCTTGGTTGTGGCAATATGTTCGTAGCTTTCCCATATTTTAGTGTAAAGCACCGCATGTTTTGTTGGAACACTAAATCCCCCGATCAACACATGACCCGGATAAGGGACCAGGTACGGAGGGTTAAAAGTGGCTCCCGCAACCGAATCAACAACCGACAAGAGACCCCTAACTACAATTGCGCCAGCAGTCCCTGGAGTAATCTCCACCATTTGAGCCGTGGCAATGTCTTCAGGATGATGAACTTTAATGTCCAAGTCACCAGCCAACATGGTTTCCGCAATTGGAGCTACGGCTACGCCTTCACTCGTGTGGGTTTCTACTTCAAAGCCATCCTCGGGAACGGTTTCCTCCTATAATATCAAGACTTGGTTTTTGCTTCAAAAAAAAAAAAAAAAAAGAAAGAAAGAAAGTTGAAGGCTCACCGATTCACTTCCGGACTCGCTGGAGGAGTCCGAACTCTCTTCCTTCTCGGATTACTCTTCACCATGGGTAGGCTCAGCATCTCCGCTTTCCGTCTTAAGTGATGATGTCTTCTGACTACGTGCAAGTTTAGTGAAGGCGTTCACACTGCTAATACCCTGGGAAAGGCACAAGAACAAACACGCAGAAATAAGACAAAGACATACATAATCCGACTGAATCAGGAATAAAATTATACGTACTCGCATATTGGAAGAAATAAAAGTAGGAAGAGTCGTCAGACCCAACTAAAAACCACCAGCACGGAGTTTAGATCTTCTCTCCTTCACTTGGGGACTATCTGCATTCGGGCTAATGGATTTTCTCTTGGGATACCTCAGCAGTGGATGTTCCGCTAAAATCTCAGGGGAAGGCTTACCACGATCGTTTTCTACCACATCATTCACGAATCCATGGATAACGAGAAACTCATCCTGCCAAAATATGTTATATTTGGAGGTTGTTAATGGATTTCCTTCCGCAAGAAGAAAAGGGAGATATTTACCCAACACAAGAACACTAGAATCGAGAATAGTGGGCAATGGGATTTCTGGAACAACCGGCTGACGAACGAGTGGGACCCCTTGGTCAAAACCTATATGCCGAGCCGCTTTATCGATGTTGTAAGAGATTGTTTTGCAAGATTATCGAAAGAAAGACGGCACATGATCAGGCGTGCAACTTCGCATGAATACTATCTCTCCAACACTCAGATCCTATTTATCAGAAGACAAAGACATGTTCAGAGCAGGATCAAAGGTACTGATCTGAGTTATGAACGCATGCACCGGAGCCCATGGACGAAAATTAACCATGTACGAGTTGTCAAGAAATCCAACCAGGTTCGAGCCAATCTTTGGACGCCTATTTGACCAGCGTAGTATCATGGAGACACCCCAAGACTAGGGAAGTACATCCAACGGTTTTGGGGCTTACTTCTCGAAGTGAACCCACAACCACGCCTGAAGAAAGGCGACATGAATGTACGAATCCAGTTTCATATAGCCGTTTGAAGCGCACATATCCGAGACCAGCTGATCCAAGTGTGCGTATAAAGAGCCAAGAAAAAAACTGCCAATAGGGAGAATGACGCATTTTGCCAATTTTATGGAAAACTTAATAAGTCCATGCATTATCTCCTTCTTACCTGAGCCGTCATCAAAAATATCTCTGGATAACCAAAGATCCAAGAACGCCGCGACATGAAGCGTACCATTCTTATGATTCGACTCCAACTCATCTGGAAACCACTGAGACACCTACCAGTCATAGAAGCACTTCATCTTGTTTTATTTCCGAACGAATCCTTTTGATTTCGCAACCATGGAGGTGTGCATTTCTTCTTCATCTACAGACAACCTAACATAGAGGTTTCCAATTACGGGAAGGTTCAGCAATACATCCACGCTCTCTAAGGAGATGGTCATTTCACCCCACCTACATATGGTCATGTGGGTGTCCGGACACCATCTGGAAATAAAAGCAACCAAGCCTGGAATATCTTTCCTAATCTGAAGCACTACGGAAGACGCAACAGTATCAATGATCTGCGTCTTGGTCAAATTAGTTTTTAAATGCTCCTGGATCATCATGAATCACATCCATTTCTCGAAGGGACGCAACAGACTCACAGATATTTTAAATTCGATAGGAGAGGCATGATATTCTTTCCTCTGAAGATAAAACCTTATTACGCTTCCTGGCCGAACCGACCGGTCTTCTCTCTCACTTTCTGGACCAGTCAGAAGAATCGACACGTACTTGGGGTGGTTTCTTTTAATCGTGGCCGATGTTGTGAATAATTCATCACTTACGTTTGTCTTGGAATTGCCAATGTCTTTTTGTACGGCATAACTTTTCTCAATTGAAGTCATAATAAAGATTCTCTCACGATACTTCCACCTTCTAAACAACTACAATGGAACAATACGAAGGAAAAATTATTATGGAAAGTGCATGGAAATCATTTTGTCAGACAAAAGAGATCCACCCTAGACGCAAGCTAGTTTGTTTCAAGGTCATAATACATATACGTAAATAAATGGGGATTGACGTGCCCTGCATCACCGCCTCATGCCAAGGCCTTACCCCGCAGCAGGAAATTCGCGCCCGACCAAGGAGGCGCTCCCCACCATGGGAACCATACGCACGGACGCACCAAGAAAAGGAGTAAAACCTAGAAACTAGGTTTTCATGTGAAGGGAATGACATATACTATCTCTCGCCTACTTCGCACAGTAAGTTGGGGCGGTCAACATTACTACGGTATTCACGCCTAAATACTACACATACCTATGGCTATAATTTACCCTAACATAGAAGAACAACATTTTCTACAAGGTCATGAAAATGTACGCCTACAACTAGGGCTTTACACCAACAAGGAAGCAAAAAGAAAGCAAGTTAAAGAGGAAGTGATGGAAGACATACCTGGATTCGCTCGTCCACTTTATTATTACCACACGACCAGAAAATAATAATAATGAAGACGTGAAATAAAAGGAGAGGCCGGCCCCTTTTATAGACGTGATTCTTGGGAGTTTGAGTAAGGAAAGGACTTCCTATTTGAATCAAGTAAGGAAAAGAGGCAACTGGGCCCGTGAAGATAAATCACCAAGACATCCGCGCCATGCCTTGGCCCACCACGCCAAGCCGTCCATGCATGCCTCACCTCACCAAACCGCGCCTTACCATGACCGCACCGCGCTGAGTTGTCCGTTCCATTGCCATGGCCCCATCATGCCAAGATGTCTGTGCCATGACTTTCCGCGCCAGTACCAACTCGCCAAGCCATCGTTGTGATGTTCCCTAACCCAGTCAAGATGATGCGTAGCAGGGCCAAACTGACGATCCCCATCTCACCATTTCACGGTCTACACCACAAATAGAATCTATGCAAGGCTGCCAAACGCGGGATCATAAACTCTCCTTACCTCTCGAAAAGGTTAGTTGGACTTTCCTGACCATCTTGCATGACTTACGTTTTGATTCCATCCTTGTCTATCACCATCATATGCGTACCTCGCAATAATTCCCATGTTCCGAGCTAAGCAGGGGACTTAATGTTGATGGTGGTTTTTAGTTTAGGGATCATTGGATTACTTGGAAGTGACGAAGATTTCGAGTATTGTTGAAGATTAGACGATATGTGGAATAGTAGCTACACAGTTTATTTATATATTTTTTGTATTCCATATGTATTAATAGTTTTCCCATTAAAATTGACAAAGGGGGAGATTTTTAGAGCATTTCTCGGTCGAACTCGCATGCGTTGATATCTCAAGCATGTTTGTCAATATTAGTGATTAAAACTATAAAGTCTTTGATTTCTAGTCTACTATAGCTAAGGTCTCGGACTAGGATAGAAAGTGTAGTTGAGCTCAAAAACTCTATGTCGATCATCATACAAGACGAAGGACTACTCAAGGAACCATTGGATCTTCATCGACTAAAATGTATGTGGAGACTTGAACTTATCTATCACTCAAAAGTCTATCTACTCTATCTTCTATCTTGAGACAAAAGTCGTATTACTATATAGACTAAGAATATACACATATGATATTTCGAGCTGAGTATATCTCGCTTATCTATTTCCCGAAATATGTGTTGGTAAAGCTTTCGCTTTATCCAAGTTCATCTTTACCTAGTGGCGAAAGTCATGTTATGTTTCAATCATTTTGGAAATTGCTCTGACGAAAAATAGTTTGTGAATAACAACTATATAACGCCCTTTGAGAATGTTTCAATGATTGAAATGAGAGTTTAGATAATATAACCATTGGAGGATATAAGCATTGTTGTGGCAACACATATATGTATAAGTCTTTATTGCTTGAACCGAAGTTTGCGAACTTTGTTGATCAAGTGAAACCGGAGAAGTGCGTGAGCTTAAGTCCACGAACTGGCGGAAGTTCTCGACTGAGAATTTTTGCTGGAGTTTGTGAACTCCATCGGGGAACTTAAGTCCGAGAACCCAGTCCGCGAACTTGAGTAGGTTATGTCTAAAAACGATATTTGCGAACTTATCTTAATAAACTAAGGAATGCTATTTCCGTGGCTTTATAGTTCATGAATCGATTCAAGTGAATCACATCGTTTTTGCTTCAATTGTGTCTTGTGTAGTACATAAAGATGTAAGCAATTGAAAAACTCTCTAACTAGTTTGAGTCATTTGGACTAGTTATGGTGAAGAAGAATATGGTTGATATGAAAGTTATCATTTGGCTAACCATTTGGTTAACTAGTGTTGAACCAACTAATGTACAAGTTTGGGTACGATTTTCACAAGCCTACAAACGTGCAATACACGTGTGTATAACAAGCTATGTTTTAGATCTTACGGTTGACAAATATTAGCTTGTATCTAATCAGGTTTTCATCTAACGGTGAATATTGAATGCTTTGTTACTAAGCTAACACTGATTGCAAACCCTGATTTGAAGACTATATAAGGGAGAACTCTAGCAACTGGGAAACCTAATCCCCACACATTCTGTGTGATACTAGTTTGCTAAGTTAGAGTCGATTCTCCTCTAACCTTTGGTTTTATTCTTCTAAATCCAGGTTAACGACTTAAAGACTTTATTGGGATAGTGAAGCCAGACCGATACTACTTTTATCATAGTTGTGTGATCTGATCTTGATGTTTCTATCGTACGAGTACAATTGTAATAATTGGATTGGGATTTATTTCTCCGATAGGCAAGATATAAAAGTAGTCACAAATACTTCGTCTCATCGTTTGTGATTCCTCAATAATCTTCTTCGCTGCGTTGATTAAGTTTATTATGAGGTGATTGATAAAACTGAGTTGTACTTCGGGAATATAAGTCTGGTTTTATCAATTGGTTTCTGTTCACCTTGATTTATCAAAAGACGGAACAAAACTCATAGGTTTATTCGTGGGAGACGAATTTATCTATCCTTGTATACTTTTTCGTGTGAGACAGATTTGTTTATTAAAGTCTTCTACTTTAGGTCGTAGCAACTCTTGGTTGTGGGTGAGATCAACTAAGGGAATCAAGTGTGAAGTATCCTGCTGGGATCATAGCCGTAGGATCATAACTGTACCTTGGATCAGTGTGAGATTTGTTGGGGTTCAACTACAGTCCAGACCGAAGTTATCTTGTAGTAGGCTAGTGTGTGTAACGGCTTAATACAGTGTATGTTTAATCTGGACTAAGTCCCGGGGTTTTTCTGCATTTGCGGTTTCCTCGTTAACAAAATTCTGGTATCTATGTTATTTCTTTTCCGCATTATATTTCGTTATATAATTGAAATAATACAGGTTGTGCGTTGTTCAATCAATTAGAATATCCGACCTTATTGGTTGTTGATTTAAATTGATTGACACTTGCATACTGGCCTTTGGTACCATCCAAGTTATCTCTCTTTGATTAAGACTCGCATATTGTATTTGCTTGAGTAAACCAAATTGAGAGATTGAGATATAACTCCTTGAGATATTTTCTATTTATTGAGTCTGATTGTCTAGTTGATTCTCTAAAAAGTAACTCGAAGTTGTCCATACAGATTGCTAATCAAAATATTGGGTGTCGTTGTTAGACCCCCACTTTTTCACATCATGCTTGATTTTCTTAGTTCTTCAACATTGTATTGAATTCTTCGTTCTTCAAGTTATTATATGGTTCTACATATGATCGTTTTAGTACCTTTGTCGTTGAAGATCCGTAGCGATAACAACTTATGAAAATACTCATTTAGAGCTTTTCTAGAATGATAAAATCACTAAACTCAATGGTTGTTATCTTGAAAATTAGTATTGTTACCTTCCTCAAATTGTGCCAAAAATTTGAAACAATACTACGGTGATATGTTCTCCCTTTTAGTCATTACGTACATCTTTTGCATAATAGGTAAAACCTATAGTTTATAATCCACCCTCCCTAATTCTCCGAAAATCTATATGTTATAGTAGAATACTACTAAATAATTCTTTCCATTTTTGTCAATCAACAAAATTGACAAAGTCTTGTTAGTGTTTCTATAAATGGACCTTGGTAGGATGGCGGAAACAAGCTTAAGAAATGATGGAAAAGTCCAGACTCAGGTAAGTTCAACAATGATCTTCTAAAGTTTGATAGTTCAGCATACCATGACTGTTTTGTATGCTTCTTATCTGAAGTTTGTTGGCTACAAGCATGCCATCCATCTGTGCTTCTCATTTTGTTTCCTTTACATTATCTCTCATTTTGTTTGTAGCCTTCTTTTTAGTTCTTACCATTTTGAAGTTTTGATGATAAGTTTTGGTGCTGGTTTTAATTGCAACAGCTGTCATTGCGAGGTCTTTATGTAATTGGATGATGCAAATGTTGGGAAATATTGCATTGAGTAGATTGACGTTGTTTTACAACAACTTTTGTTTACTCCAGGATATGTGACACGAAAATGTGCATGAATGGTTCTGATCTTCAACAATAACTTGTTCTGATTGATGAGGTCTTTAGGCATTTCTCACGCAGGAAAGGTTTGTTGCTGACAAGCAAAATAACACTAATTCTAATTTACAGATGGTACACCGATACACCATTAACTATATATGAACATCTAATTTTTAGTTTGTATTTGAAAATGAATTTGAATCCAATTTTTAATTGTATGAACTTGATTTTTGATAATTTACATAATTTTTCTTTAACCTTGTCCTCGCTGAATCTCTGTTCCGTGGCATCATTCTGAGCCATTTTTTTATGTTGCTAATTTTTTTAGCAACGACGCCCATCTGTTGCGAATAAAAAATTCCTGCCGTTGTTAAGCATCATTGCTGAACGTGATTCACAACAGAGCTTATGCCGTTGCTAAATATTGTAATAGGATGTTTTGCAACTGCAAAATTACCTATGTGGTTGGATATAGGGCATATCATCTGTATAACTTTTCGGAAATATTAATAAATGCTGGTTAATTTAATTAGAAGTTTCGATTATATATACACACAAGTGAAATATGCAGAGTATTACACTAACCTGTTAATTAATAATTTTGACAAGATAATTGGTGTTTTGAGTT
This sequence comes from Papaver bracteatum, assembly GCA_023529315.1. Lineage (NCBI taxonomy): Eukaryota > Viridiplantae > Streptophyta > Magnoliopsida > Ranunculales > Papaveraceae > Papaver > Papaver bracteatum. The sequence goes on from JAJJWX010000251.1 coordinate 125,067, forward strand.
TCTATGCACAACAAAGCAATTTTTATAGCAATGCCAGTTGCTTTCTCTAATTTTCTTAATATTTGGTTGGCATTCATCGTGACAAGACGTGAGATACACTTCCCTAAAGCTTTAGGTGATAAATTACTACTAAGCCTGTATGAAATAATAGTCGTCCTTCTGCATTTTATGTCTGTCACGTATTTTTCAATAACATTCCAATTCGATCAAATTAGATACAAATTCGTCATTTTTTTACAATATTGATTTGATAATCAAAAATTGAAAGTCCCTAATTATTGTAAACTCCTCCATCAACTCGACCTAAACAGATCGATGTCGTCTTTAACTTCTTAAAATTAAATCAAAAATGAAAAAGCGCGGTGTGAGTAAGAACAAAAACCGTGGTTTAAATCGAAAGTCATTTACACGTCTACATCCGTTCCTACGAGATAAACGTAGTGAGATAATAAAAAAAGGTTAGTCATTATTAGTTTGGATTTGGATCCCCTCACCGTCCAAGTGGTCGTCTAGTTAATGGTATATATATTTGATTGTCAAATCTGCTAAAGTCTTATTAAATGCTATCGTGCAATATCGACATTCAAACATTATATCATGCACCGGAAACCTACCTAAACTATATAGGCCCCACCATACTAAAATTTTAATTTGCATAAGAAGGAACTAAACTACTAAAAGCATTACTTGGAACAAGATGGATACTGTCAAGAGAAAGTACCTTATGATCTTCAATTGCATCTTATTAGCAATTGGTGCCACCGGAGGTCCGCTTCTTCTTCGTCTCTACTTCGTCCGTGGTGGTAAGCGATTATGGTTTGCGAGTACGCTAGCAAGTGCAGGTTGGCCGATTCTAATCCTCCCTCTCTCAGTTTCATACATCTTCAATCGCCGCCGCGGCAGTGTTGAAAATGGCAGAGAGAAATTTTTCACCATTACACAGCCTCTGACAATTGCTAGCGCTTTTATCGGTCTCCTCTTGGGGTTAAACGATTACTTATACACTCATGGTGTTTCCCTTCTTCCCGTCTCGACGTCTACATTAATAATGTCCACTCATTTGGCTTTTACGGCTGGTTTCGCATTTGTTCTTGTTAAGCAAAAATTCACTCCGTATTCTATAAATGTAGTTGTGCTATTAACAGTTGGAGCTGTGCTTCTGGGTCTTCATTCGAACAATGATAAACCAGTAAACCAGTCGAGCAGAGATTACTACTTGGGTTTTTTTCTCACGGTTGGAGCTTCTGTGATCAGTGGATTGTTGTTCCCATTGGCGGAGCTGGTGTACATGAAAGCTAAGCAATCCTTAACTTACAGTTTAGTGATAGAAATGCAGATTGTGACGGCTGTGGTTGCTTCCCTTTTCTGCATTGTTGGGATGCTTGTAAACAATGACCACAAGGTATCAACTTATTCTGAATTTTCTTACATTACATTGTTCAATTCATCGGCATCTTAAGTTCTTCTGGTAAAACGATTTGATTTCCATAAACAATTCGTGCATTATATGCTATACAATTTGTTTGGATGTTAATATTTAATATCAATTGAATTAGGAAATATTAAGAGAAGGTAAAGAGTATGAGCTCGGGGAGGTCAAGTATTACGTAGTGCTAGTAGCTATTGCCATTTTGTCGCAGATTTACTTCGTCGGGACGGCAGGAGTTATCTTTTGTTCAACATCTTTGCTTGCTGGTATTATCGCTGCCGTAATGCTACCCGTTACGGAGATCCTATCTGTCGTATTCTTCCACGAGAGTTTCAAATCTGAAAAGGGTATTGCGTTATTCCTCTCATTATGGGGTTTCGTTTCTTACTTGTACGGTGGCTACAAAGAACACATAAAAACGAATAAGGTGAGTTCCGAATTAGAGCAAGACGAGAACCTCCCGCCTCAAACCAGTAATTCAATATACTGATTTTTTTACTACCAAGTTTTGGGTATGAATTTAGAGATCGGGTATTAAGAATTGTACAATGATCATGTAATTGATTTTATTTTTTTTGAAGCATATATTTTATTAATTGATATATATTCAGTTTTTAGCTGCCAAAATGACAATGAAATGCTTGCACATTAATTTTTATTTTTTTCCCCTTTATTTATGCTTCAATTTTTTTTATTTGTTTTTTTTCTTTTTGATGATCTATAATTATTTTGTTTTTTTTTTATCATCATCATCATCAATGATGTTCCCCGAGACGTGGCATCCGCGTACAGAAATATAAATCTAATTCAACGGTGTGAACAGTCATAAAATATTTTCATTTGTACGAAATCAATTATTAATACAAGTAAATTGAAATAAAATATAAAATAACACGATTACCGATGGGGATACCAAGAAGAAGAAGGAAAAAAAGAAGAAGGATATCAATAATTTTTTTGTCTCGTATGAATTAGTATCCCCCTTTAGCAATCTACTTAACAGAAAAGAAAAGAAAAAAGATGCACACTTATCACCCGTACTTGAATAGAATTTCCGATCATGTCTTAACAGAAGCAGTTGAAGCCTCCTTCATTTCAAGCAATGCATTTTCAAAACACGTCGCGAGGAACTGAGGGTCTGGTATAATGTCTTTAGCCACAAGAATTTGCATTTCTGCTTTTCCAGCGTAACTTATCATATGCATTGTGAGTGCCTGCAGTTTAATTACTTAGAATCCATGAACCCAGACACAGAACCGCTGAAACAAATCATTATTGAAAAGGAAAAAGCTGCTTACATGGGGTAAACTTGACGAAGTTGCTCGTAGTGAAGTTACTGGATTTCCTCCAAACATAACCTCTTCTTGTGGACCACCGACGTTGGTTATCGTAAAACTTGTATTGCAAACAACCCTGTTGGTGAGCAAATACGTGACCTGCAAGTAAAACAAATTTAAAGTTGATATACGTACATTCTCGATGGTTCAAAATCTGATCACTTGATTAGTATAGTTTATATATTAACCTTGGGACCCAAAAGTGACATTGCTGATTTAGTAATTGCGTAAGTCAAATGAGCTTCAAACGATAGTTTCTTCTTGTCAAGTATTTCTTTGGCGTTCATGACATATCGAAGCGGATTCTTACCAACACTTTTATGAGGATAAATTGGGAGTAAAATGTATCCAAATATGTTACCCCACCAACTTGTCACCGAACTGCTCTTCACCAAATTTGCCATATCCTGTAAAAGTCAGACGTTTATGAGAAATATTAGCGGATAACTCTTTAAAGTAGATGCAAGTACGGTGATTACGCTAACATCCCTTCGATGAAAGGGTTGTACTGTGCATCTTCTTTAGAAAGAAGTCTGCTACTAGTGTATTATTATATATAGCAGGCCAGCCAGAATTATGCAATAAGAAAGAGTTTGAAGTCATTAAAGTTTTGGACCTGCAATCCACGCTGTTCTCTGAGGTTAACCATTGCCATTCCCGAGATTTGAAGTCCCTGTTTCGGTGCTAAACAAAAAATGCTTTAAGATTCAGCTCAGATCAACACTAGCAGATCAAAAAAATAAAAGATCAGCATTAATTGCTCGAGAGTCCGAGGTGTAAATTTGATAATTACTTGAGTTCGGGGTTCGATGGTAATCCAAGTATCGCGATAATCCAGATGTAACAACTCCGATAAGAACGTCATTGATTGTCTGCCAAATAAATTTATACACATTCTGAAAACTAATTGACCGAGAAAACACACTACAAGATGGAGGGAGACAGATAAAAGATGGACGATACTAACAGCGTTAAGGACGGCATTCTTGACAGATTTCATGTCGTCTAACTTGAACCTAGCAGTAGCAAGCTTCCTAGGCCATAGTTCAACACCATGCCCACCACTAATCTTGCTTTTAGCATCTTTCATATACAAAGATCTAAGTAAGAAACCCATTAAATAAACAATAGTTAACCATATCTTCATTACAAATCTCGATATCATTTCACACATATTGATCCTACTACTTTTGGAGTTGTGTTTAGGGATGCTGGGTAATTCATCAGGCTGGTCAACTTTCCTACACATAGTTAAAATCAAAGACATTATAGACACCCCATCGCCTAAAGCATGATTAACTCTCAACACTAGACAGTTTTGATCCTTTAGTATATGTAATTCCCATAATGGTTTATCGATGTTGAGAGGCGATGAAACAGTAAGATCTGCCAGATACCCATTCACGATCTCGTCGTTGCTAAGAATATTGCTGGACGTCGACGAATCACCATGGTCGATGTCTTGAATGAGAAATATGTGCTTGTCTAAATTTACATCACCTCTTTTCCAATATTCTCTACCATTTTTCGTGTTTCTTACTAAGACGCTTTGAAATCTTGGGTGCTGAATCAGGATGGAGTTTTTAAATTCGGATTTAACGGATTCTAAGTTGATTGGGTTTTTGAGATTCATTGCACAATTGATAACTTGATTTCCTTCTTCTTGCGAGAACATCCGCCCATACGGGGTCAGAGGCTCCTCTTTGTTCATGGCGGCGATTTGATGTTAGACTAGCACTTGTGATCGATATATAAATGGCTAGCCATATAAATAGAGAGGCTGCAGTCACAGAGAGGAGAAAGTGAGAAAAGAAATCTTTTGCACTTAACTAATCATTATTATTTATTTATTTGTTTTACTTTTTGCTATGAATGAAACAGTCGTTGCTAAAAAATTTTTTGCTATGAATGAAACAATCGGCAACGAGGGGTCATCTTCGAGACATGCCCCGACTTCTGAGAATTTGGAAAAATGCCATATTGTCTTACTTTTCCCATCCAAGACAGCTATATATCTAGTCATAGATATTTTGACCAGTCAACGCAATGTCAATTACTCTTAATCTTCTTTTCTTACTTTCTCTTAATTTTAGTTCCACATGTCATCTCGGAGACATTCTCTAACTTCCGAGAATTTGGAAAAGAAAAATGATTGGCGAAGCGTCTAAAGCAAACGACACTAAAACAATCAGACATAAAACTAAAAATAATGACGGGACTCCCTGCTGTCCTCCGCAGCCCCACCAGAACCCATACAAAAAAATGTGAGAAGAAAAGCGAATATTGATTTTGGGTTATCCAAAAACGCGGTACATCTAGAAGAGATGGAAAAGAAAAATGCCATATTGTCTTACTTTTCCCATCCAAGACAGCTATCTAGTCGACTTAGATATTTTGACCAGTCAACGAATTGTGTAATTCCATAATTACTCTTAATCTTATTTTCTTTTAAAGTCTTCTTGATTAATAATGAGTGATAAATGTTAACATCATGACCTTAGATCATAGCGACACATTTCCGGGTTAGTTAAAGCTCGTTTCTATCCACAAGTGTGGGGCTCCTCGAGTGTACACTAGTGGATTGATACCTTCTGCTCCATCGATTTATCAGAAGAAGAAAAAGACAGTAAGAGAGACCTAAAAATCTGTTGCTGCTAAGAGCTTCTCTAATGTGCACGAAAGAAAAAGTCTCATTCCATGTAGGATCCGCAACTATGTAGATACTTTTCGAAATGATTTCTTCAACAAAGGAAAGCTCCTAAAAGAGGTAAATAATACGTTTATAACTCTTGTTGCTAAACTAGATAACCTTGTCTCTGTTAGTGATTTTAGGTGAATTTCTAATTGTAATGTAATATATAAATGCATAACTAAGATATTGGCTTTAAGAATGAAACAAGTTATGAGAGGGTTGATTAGTTCGAATCAATCGCTTTTTATTTCTAGTAGGTCCATTCAGGACAATATAATGTTAGCCCATGAGTTGGTTAGGACTATCATAGGCAGAAGGGGTCAGCTAGATTTTCTCTAAAAAAAACTTGAAGAAGGCGTATGACTCTGTTATCTGTAATGTTGTATCTGTTGCGCTAGAAAAGTTTGGTTTCCCTGTTGATTTCATTCATTGGGTGATAGATGTTGTGCATTTCTACTTCCAAAATTTTCTATTTTGGTTAATAGTTCACCATGTGGTTTCTTTGGTGCTAAGAGGGGGATGCGACAAGTTTGTCCTTTATCACCTTACCTCTTTGTGATTGTGATGGATATGTTAAGTGTTATGTTGCAAATGCAAGTGGTTCAGGGCAAGTATGGGTTTCATCCAAGATGTAAATATACTAAATTGACCATGTTTGCTTCGCCGACGATGTTTTGGTCTTCTTCTAAGGTACTCTTGAGGCTGTTGAGGTGATTAAAGATTTTTTTGAAGATGTTTAGTGTTATCTCTGGATTGCAGGTTAGTATGCAGAAATATTCTCTTTATCACTCTTGTATCCAACTAGAAGTTTTGAATCCTATTTTTCTTTGTGGGTGTGCTGAAGGGTCCCTCCATGTTCGATACTTAGGTGTACCACTTATTTTTACTAGGTCATCGTATACCGATTGTTTTCCTCTATTAGCTAAGGTAACTAAGAGAATTAAATCATGGAAAACTAGCTTTTTTTAGCTTTTTTTTTAATAGGAAAAGAGAGAAATTTATTGATCATAGAGAAGGGTACATATTGTTTTTGTCCTGTTAGATTAAATCACTCATCCAACTAGGAAAATTCGATACTGAAACTGAGAAAGAAATTTCAGACATTTCTTTTTTGGCAATTTTTTCTGCTAAATCACTTGCTTCTCGTTTAACATGAGAGAAAACCCAAAATTCAAAATCTCTAAGAATTATTAAAGCATCAGAAATTAAATTTGCAGTAGTCCATTTTATGGATGAGAGTTTCCCATTTAATGCATCAATCACATTGCTGCAGTCTCCTTCAAGGTGGATTGAGAGCTTCCCTTGTTCTTTCGCCCACATAACAACTTCAAGGAGAGCTCTAGCCTATGGTTGCTCAGGGTCTAATGCTTTACCTGAGCCTCCTCGTAATCCATTGCAGTTCCCTGAAATATTTCTACAGATTAGTCCATATCCAAAAGCACCAGCATCAAAATTAATTTTATCCACATTATGTGGTGAAATATTCCAACAGAGAGAATCTCTGTTAACACTTGAGATGGTTTGAACAGAAATTGTACTGGCAGACCAACTTCCCAGTTCAGCTAGGATGTTACTTATGATAGAAGAAACATTCACCTGTACATTTTCAAAGTGTTTATCACATCTAGATTTCCAAACAGTCCAAGTAATGAAACTTACGACTGTAAAAACCTATGTATCTACCTGGATTTGAGAAGAGTTAACATTAAACAAGATGCACAACCAAGTATAAAATTTGAGGTTATTCAGAGTATTTTAAATGTTAGGATTAATGCCATAGTAAATCTTCTCAGTGATTTCACATCCAAAGAGGTGATGAACAGATTCTGAATACTTACCACACAGACAATAAGTTGTATTTTGGTGTTAGGTATATCTAGCTAACCACTCTTTGGTAGGAACACAATTATGTAAACACTTCCACATGAAGTACTGAATTCTAGGTGGAAACCTAATCTTCCAGAAGGAGTTCCAAGCTATATTAAGACTGTTCTTAGTTGGATGTGTAACGAGATGATCATTTAGGATGACTTTGTAAGCAGACTTCACATAGAACTGTCCATTAGCAGCTGGCTTCCATCTAAGTTTATCTTTTCCAAAAAGAGGAATCCTGATATCAATAATAGCAGAAACGGTATTTTGATCGAAAAGAGCATTCAGGGTTTCCAACTTCCATGTTTTAGTATTACTATCGATAAGTTGATTAACATGAGATGGGTTCATAGATCTAAATTGAGAAGTAGGAGGGCTAGGAATTCATGGAATCCAATTATCCCTCCCAATTTTAATATTACTACCCTCACCAACTTCTAAAATATAGTGTTTCTTGATGATTTCTAATCCTTGACAAATACCTACCCATATCTAAGATCACTATTTAGGCATGATATCTAGCAGGGGGTTTAGATTGTTAAAGTACTTACTAGCAGGGGGTTTAGATTGTTAAAGTACTTACACTTTAGAATTTTGACCCAAGGAGCATCAGGGTTTTCTAACATTCTCCAAGCAAGTTTGGATAATAAGGCTTGATTTAGAAGATCAGATCTTCTAACGTTTAAACCACCAAGGACTCTAGGAAGTTGAATGTCACTCCATCTTTTTGGGTAAATACCTTTGCCATTTTCCTGTTTTCTCCACCAAAAATTCCTTTGAATTGCATCCATTTTTTCCGTAATACTCTTTGGCATGGGGAAAACAGCTAAATGGTGGTTTGCCATACTTCCTAGGACAGACTAATTAAGAACAGTTTTACCTGGAGGAGCAAGAAAAATGGATTTCCATGGAGCAAGCCTACCAGAGTAACTTTCCATGAGGTGAACAAAGGATTCAGCTTTGTGATTTTGCAAAAGCAAGGGTACACCAAGGTATTTTTCTTGCAGAGACATTCTCTTAATCTACAAAATGTCAGCTAAGTCATTTTTCATGTTAGGGGGAACTTTAGAACTAAAAGCAAGAGAAGATTTTGCAAAGTTCACAGCTTGACCAGAATATTTTCTAAATTATTCAATGATTGAAGCTAAGTTTCTAGCATCCTTTTTTCTCTCCTTAATGAAGATTAAGCAGTCATCTACAAAAAACAAATGGGTGATAGCAGGATAGTTCTTAGTTACTTTGAAACCATGGATAAGGCCTTTATTTTCAGCTTTATTTAGATTCCTAGACAAAGCTTCTATACATAAAATAAACAAGTAAGGGGACAAGGGATCACCTTGTCTTAATCCCCTTTCAGGGTAAAAGATATCACCTGGGGCGCTATTTAGTAGGATAGAAGTTGAAACCATAGAAATGCATTCTTTGATCATCTCACACCAAGATACAGAGAAACCAAGATTTTTCATACTTTCAAGTAAAAAATTCCATTCTATCCTATCAAAAGCCTTTGCCATGTCTAATTTTATAGTTATTCCACCATCCTTAGCCTTAGTTTTTTTTCATAGAATGTATGACCCCATGAGCAATTACAATGTTATCATGGATCTGTCTACCATCCACAAAAGCAGTTTGAGAAGGTGATATGATCTTATCCAAGAAACATTTCAGTCTATTAGCTAAGATTTTAGTAATAATTTTGTAACCAACATTACAAAGGCTTATTGGCCTAAAATCTATAGCTTTTTTAGGACACTTATTTTTAGGAATTAGAGCAAGGAAATTGTGATTTATTTGTTTGAGTAAATGGTGAGAGTGGAAAAAACTTTTTACCATATTAACAACATCAGGTCCAACTGTATCTCACATTAGCTGGTAAAAGCCAGGTGGGAAGCCATCTGGTCCTGGTGTTGTCCAAGGTTTCATATCAAAAATCATCTTTCTTACCTCCTCATCAGATGGAGCTGTTGTTAGCATTTTATTTTCAGCATCAGAAATACAAAGGCTAGTATCTCCCAAATAAATACCTGCATCAGGGGGGTTAGAAGTTTTGCTCATGCTGGAAAAATGATTTTTAATTTCATCACAAATATCCTCTCAATCAGTATGCCAAATACCCATATTATTCTGTAAAGAATTTATATTGGTTCTCCTCTTCCTAAAATTAGCTTTGTGATGGAAATAACTGGTATTTCTATTATCAAATTTCCTAGCCTCTTCTTTACCTCTTTGTTTCCAAAAATCCTCTTCAGCATCATACCAGAATTTTAAATTTTTGGTAGTTTCCTCAATCCTAGCACTATTTTGGGGACTACGGATTATGGTCAAGTTAGCTAATTGACTTTCCAATTTAGCTATTTGGGTGGAAATGTTACCAAAATGATGATAGTTCCACTCCCTCAAAATGAGTTTGGTTTCAGCTAGACCTCTAGTTAGTTTAAACCATATGAATCTTGCATATTACAGTTCCAGTTATCTTTTATTAACTGAGAGCAACTAAGGTCCTTAAACCAGGCTCTATTAACTCTAAAAGGTTTCTTGGTAGGGTTATCATTTTTAGAGGAGACAAGTGAAATTGGGCAGTGATCACTCCCCATGATAGTAAGGTTATAGAAGACATCATTAGGAAATTTATTAAACCAATCTAGAGTTGCGACAACTCTGTCAAGCCTTTCAAGAATTAGTTCATCTCCTTGTCTCCTATTGGACCAAGTATAGGGGTTACCTATAAATTTCATGTTATGAAGATTATTACTAGCAAAAATAACAGCATTAGCAACCAGCTCAGATTGAGAAACAATATTACCTCCCTCTTTCTCATTATTATTGAGAATGAAATTAAAATCTCCTATTATTTTCCAGGGAACATGATGTTGGTTCTTTATATCAGTAAGATAAGTACACTGAGTTTTCTTATCATCATTGTTCAAAGATCCATAGATGTAACTTAGAAGGGTATTTTCATTATTATTATCCATTTTAATTAGACAATTGATAATATTATGATTCATATCAAAAACTTCCAAGTCAAAACCATCCTTCCAAAGTAAACAGAGACCCCCTGAAAGACTAATTGGATCAAAAAATATCACATTAGGAAACTTAAACCTTGCAACAAGGTACTGCATTCTCTTGAGTTTGTTCTTTGTTTCAGACAAGAAAATTATATCAGGATTATGGGATCTAATAAGCATTTGGAGGTGGTTTCTAGTGGTGCTATTACCAAACCCATTAACATTCCAGCTCAGGATTTTCTTTTTTTTTAAAATATAAATGGACCTTGGGTTACCTAAAAAAGTATGTAAAGCAGAGATTTTCATATGTATAAAAATATTTAAATGCAGCGAAAGTAAATGGTTCAGAGGTCTAATAATATATACCTTGTTTTCACCAGTTGTGTTTCCAGTAAGTGTCCCTCTTGTTGTGTCTCTATTATTTGTATTGACCTCCTTATGGTTGAAAGTGTCACATTTGGGTTGTTGTGTTATAGATCCAGAAATTTCAGCTTCAGGTTGCATGTCATTCCTTTGCCTCTTGCCTAGCCTTGGACTAACTTCATAATCATCCTCGCTGACCAAAGCTATTGGAGTGTTTTTGAAAATGATTGCTCCATCTTTTGGTGGGATGAAAGGAGTTTTCTTTATGCCTTTCCTTTGAATAGATTTTGGTACTTGGTTGATTGGTTTAGCATGAACAGAGTAGTTTTTCTCATTTCCTCTAAGTTTCCAAACATGTTAACTTTTTTGTAGACTTCTTCCAAATACTCAGTAGCTGCTTTGCAAGCTCCTTGACAGTGATTAAGGATGTAACAGTTTGGGCAGAGCTTATGCGGTTGTTTCTCATAAAAGAAACGGATCCATTTTGTCATTCCAGCTGCAGTGATCACCATAACACCTCTCCTCATTGGATTGTCGATGTTGACTCTTACAAAAACCTTCACTGGGTACCCTGGGTATGGTATGGCATTCGGTGGTTCAATGGATGTGACCTCCCCAACTAGATTCCCCATGGCTTCCACAACTTTGGTATTCATGTACTCCGGTAATATGTACTTTAGTTGGATCTAAAACTCTTGATACTCCCACTCCATTTCATGAATAAGAGATAATGGATTGTAATCATGAAGAATAACCAGATTCCCATCAATACTCCATGGTCTTTCTTCAAACACCTTCTTCAGAATATCCGAATTTGGGAACTTAAAAACCATTATATTCTCCTCAAGTTCAAAAACTTTGATATCTTCTGCTGGTATGAAGGTCCAGGTAAACTTGATCAGATTTTCCAATTCCTTATATGTCCTTTTTCCTTTAATAATGATTTTTCCTACCAAAGAGACTTCCTATTGATTCTATTCCCCTTCATTGTTGCTTCCTTCAATTTCATGAACAATAGGGTATGAAGATTCACCAAGATCCAGGGTAGCCTTCTTAAATTTGTTAGCTAATTCAAGCACACTTGATGATTCTGGAACAACCATATTTGATTTATGGATATGTATAATAAGTTTTCTCTGAATAACAACTTCTATGCGACAGAAACATATATAAGTTTCGTTTGAATTAGGGTTTCTTCAACATTTAGGGTTTTGACTTGAGTCTCCTGAAAATCCTCCATTTTTGAGATATTTTTGGTTGTAATATGTTTCATTGAGAAGGAAAGAATACAGCTGGTTATGATAAGGGAGAGAATTTTTAATTTGGAATTGAACCAGGCTTTTGAATAACAATTTATGAGAAATTTCCGTCGAATCCGTTCGCAAAATGAATCGGCAGCAACCATGTGTGGTGAAGAGCTACTCTTTAGAACAATGGAAACCCAGGAGATCAGGACAGCTTCAAAAAACTTGTATACAATATCTGCAAACGCTATAGACATAAGTAAACACCAGGTAAACACCATTAGAGGGAACACTAACTATAAACACATGGAGAAAGAGGAAGATTAGTTAGACATTGAAAAAGGAATATGACGATTTAACTTTAAAACTGTAAGATCAAAAGAATTAGAAACCCATAAAACAGGAAAGGGAGTAAATAAAACAAAGATCTAAGAACAAATTAAGATTTCAAATTATAATTTCATGAAATTAGATGAAAATCAGAGCATGGAAATAATGGAAATTTGATAATGAGTTGACTCACTAGAGTCGCCCGATCCTTAGAGCCATGAGTGTAGTTCTCTAGCATAGTTACTTGAATAAGCCCAGTTTTTTTAGCTTATCCTCATAGGTTATTGCAATATAAGTGTTGTTTTGTGTGGTATAATATACTTTTGGTTCTCTTGTTTCGTACTTCCTATATGGGTCTACGAGTAACTTAATTTTATTTTCATAAAATTTTCATGGGATGGTACTGACCTTGGCAAGAGACATAATCCAATCAGTTGGATTCACATTTGTAAGCCATATGCTGAAGGTGGTCTTGGTGTAAAAATCTTGAGATGGCCAGCTATGCTGCCAATTTCAAACACTTATGGGATTTGGTTTCAGGGAATGAAACTGTTTTGACGCAATGGGTTCAGGTAAACTTATTTAAATCCAAATATTCTAGGAGTATGGATGTGCCACAAGATTTTTCTTATAATTGGAGGATAATTTTAGCTTGCAGGGATTTAGCTAAGCCATTCATATGAACCATTTAAGGGAACGGTCATACAATTAGTTTCTTGATTCGCTTTTGGCATTCAAGAGGCGGACTTTGTGATTGGATACCTATTGGTGATATTGATTATTTTGTTCATCGGGGTTTTCATTATGTCTCTTATTTTATTCTAGATGATAAATGGACTTTACCGGAGGATATTGATGGTATTAATCTGCTAAATCACGTAAAAGAGGTGGAAATGGATTCTGGAGGGGAGGATAAACTGATTTGGAAGGCCAGTAAATATGAAGACTTTTCCATGAAAGATACTTATGGGGATATATCTCAGTAGGGGAGAGTGGTTATTGGTTCACCTTGTTTGGTTCAAGGGTTCTATTCCTTGGCATTCTTTTATAAGTTGGTTGACTATGCATATATAGGCGGTTGAAAACTAGAAGAAAACTTTTACTCCTCCGTACCACATATATAAGTGGAATAGTCAAATCTCTTAGATTAATAAACCTTTTTGATTTTATAAACTTCTATGATTTTTCCTGTTTTACCCTTAATTATATTCCTAATGTTAGAGACGTACAATCAATTGTGATGATTCCCAAGCAAATAAATAAGGGTAGTAGAAGTAAAAAATTATTTTGGAAATTTGGACTCCGCCTATATAATGGTACAAGTAAAAAAGAAAATTCCACCTATATAATAGGTACGGAGGGAATACAGTAAAGCACTATAAATAATGTTAGTTGCTTACATTGTAATTAGGGAGGTTTTGAAAAATGAAAATCATTTGTTTTATAGTTGCGTATTTTTGCATCTGAAGGGAGAGAACTAAGAGGTTTCATATGGACAAGCTAAATAATGTTGATTTTGTAAGTTTTTTGTATAGTAGTTGATGTGAGATTGAAAGTGGAAGCTAGTCTTCTCTATGATATGGACTCACTGTCAGTTAAAGCTTTTCTGGAAATATGGAGTGGTTCTTGCATACTTAATCAACAAAGAGTTATCCCTTGTAGATGGATGTATATTCAACTGTGGATTAGGTAATAATTAATATCGATGGGACAAAGAGGGATTGTTCCAGAGGGTTTGGTGCAATTATTTGGAATTCTGATGGATTTTCTGAAGCTGTTGTTGGTGGTTCAGGTCCTGATACTGTTGTGAATTTGGAACTTAAAGGTGCTGAGTTAGCTCTAGAGATCGCTTTAGAAAGGGAAAAGTGTAAAATTCACATTGACACTGGTTTTATGGTTGTTTATAACTTGTTTAATAGCGAAGATCCTAAACCTACTTTGGAGAATATACATATATGGAGACATATATCTCATTTGTGAAGATGTTTTTGAAGAGTTAAAATGAGCCACGTGTATAGAGACACTAATCATGTAGCTGATTTTCTTGTTGATGCTATGCATCCTGCTGAGGTTTTTGTTGAGATTGTGCCCTATGATTTTTGTAAGGAGTTGAAGGCTTATTGTTTATTTTTGTGTTAGTTAGTTTTGTTGTTTGGTTGGGGTCTCCTTAACCCCGCAGAATGTTTCAAAACCTAAAAAATAAAATAAATTCAGAAGGTGTTTATTTGGCTGTTATTTCAATGTTTCATCTGATGGGAGATATGTTTTTTAAATTGCATTTTGTTAGCCAACTTTATTATGGTTAAAAAATGATTCCAAAGCTTTTTTATACCGCGGGTGCACCATTCTGATATGTTGGGAAACTCAAGTTCATCTTTTGCTAATTTTAGTTGCAGTTTGGTAGTACCTCCTCCGTTTTTGGAAAATTGATATTATTACTTCCCCGATTTGCCATATTTTCAGGCTAAAATAAAAGTGATAGTATCTTTTTTTCAGAACCAGAGGGAGAAAATGTTAGATAGGTTTTTCAGGATTCTAAGAATGCTTAATTTTTAGAACTTTTAATGATATGACTCGATGTTTATGTAAATGTTTTTTAGGCAAAGTCAGCTGCTTCAGATGTGAGATTGAGTTTTAATTGTACAATAATTAAAATTTTAATTGGATGGTAATAGTATCTCAACCTATTCATTTGGATAGATTGCCACATGTAGTAAGCTCATTATCTGTCTCTTATAGCCTTTAAATTTCTCCAATAGGTCCTCGTATAGCGATCTCCATAGGTAGCACATGCTGGTAAGGCTAAGTCTATGGGCTAGATTTGGTTGCTAGATTAGCTAAAAATCGTTGCAAATTAGAAAAAAAAAACGTTGTGTATTTTTAAACACTACTTATATCTCTAGATATATCTTGCATGTGAACTAGTAGCGAGATAGTTTCGCTGAATGGTTCAGTACGGATAAAATCAGCCTTTCGCTATTTGGTTCAACGCAGATTGATTTATTTTTTGATCCGACGGCTGAGATGGTCGCGTTGTTCCATTCAACGTAACCTAATTCTACTTTTTGCTGATGTTCTATTCAGCGCGTCTACTTTTCGTGTTTCCATTCAGCGTATCTAGATGCTAGATTAGCACTGACATAGGACTTAAGAGGTTATTGTAGCTTCTAATTTAGATGCTATATTAGAAGACCATATGACTTGCCTAATTCTTAATCAATTTTTATTTGTACTTTTCATATAAACATGTGGGTAACATGTGAAGAACCGATTACACAGATCCACTGGATTCTCAAACACATAGCAGCATAATAGAGCATCTACCTCCATCTTGGGGTATCTTGGGGCATTTTTCCAATTCTGAAGTCGGGTCATGGTGACCACTCTGCTAATTTTGAATCACTTTTCCAACGTGCCCTATAGTGTACACCTATTCAACTTATAATCTTATAATAACGATTATCAATCTATCTCTTTTTCTAATAATCAATTAACAATATTTGATTAATTTTATTCAATTTATACTTTTATAATAACGATTATCAATCTGTCTTTCTTTCTAATAATTAAATTTTTTTTTGATGGGAAAATTATATATTTATTAGTCAAGCAATAAAATACATCAGATTCATAATGTTTTTCTTTTCAAATATATTGGACATCACACTAGATTGTGATATTCTTATTTGAATATCTGTAGATGTATGTTGAAGATTATTTTTACGAGCTTCTTTTTCTATGTGATCTGGTACTGAGTTAAAATTTCTATTTATATATTTCACTTTTGCTTGTGGAAGTGTTTGCAAAATATTTTGGGTCTTCAATATTGTGTTATCCGCGCTCCAATCTGGGGTCCTTTCCTCCTTTATGATTGTTTCTGCCAACATCTTGCAATCTGTAGCTAAAGTGACACTGGATAAAATATTTTGATTTAGCCAAGTAGTCGCTTTTAATAACGCTTTTGACTCCGCATGGAAGGCTGATAAGGCCTATCTGCTCCAGCTGCGATGTGCATAAAAGTTTCATTGTCTGCTGAGTATAAAACAAAAGCATAACCCATAGTTGAATCTTCCTTTTTGAATGCTGCATCTATGAATAATATCCAGTCTGAATAAAAACATAACCAATTATCCTTGTCTATCTTTGGCTGAATCATATTGCCCTTCCTGATAATTTCTTGTGGATATTGTTGCATGTATTTGTTTATTTGCTCAATAAGAGCATTTGGGTTTGGTTTAATTTTTCCAAAGCCCACTGAGAATCGGTACTTCCAGATGAACCAGGATATTGTAGCAATCCTTCCTGAATGGTCATCGAATTCCGGATCCGAAATCCAATGTTTGATCCAATCCATCATAGAGTCTGTATGAATTCTTATATTAACTGCATCTAAAGAGAGATCGAACCAAATCGCTCTAGCAAAAGGACAAGCTCTGATTAGGTGATGTTTTGTTTCTGTCGCTTGTGTATTACACATTGGGCAATCTGTGATAAATTCATCATTATGGGATCCTAATCTAGTATTGGTCGGGAGAGCTTTCTGAGCTAATTTCCAAATGAATAGTTTGATCCTCAGAATCGTATTGATTTTCCATATTTTTTTCCATGGAAATTCACCCAAGATGGTGTTTTCCTGATCTTGAGTTATGAGGAAAGAATAGACATTTTTCGCCGAGAAAATACCTGAGCAGTGGTGTTTCCACCTTATTTTATCTTGTTCTTGTAAAATTGGCGATATGGCCAGGATTTTATCTTTAATATTGTGGGTGAAAAGTGTCTCAAGTTTCTCTCTATACCAACTCTCGTCTTGTGTAATCAGTTCACTAACCTTTTGAGGGATTGGCTCTGTTAACCTAGTAGGTTTTGGAAGAAGGTTTTCTGATGGTAGCCATTTATCTTCCCAAATCTTAACCGAAGATCCATTTTTAACTTGCCATACGAAATTTCCTTTAATTAGGTTTAGACCTTTCTGTATGCTTGTCCAGATCCAAGAGAGATTGGAAGTCCTAGTAGCTTCTAGTGGGTGATTGTTATGGAAGTATTTGGCTTTTAATAATCTGGCCCATAAATGATTATTTTCTGAAATTAGTCTGCTGGCCAGTTTTGTTAGGAGAGAAATATTGAAAAGATGAGGGTTTTTTTTATCCCCAGGCCTCCCTGAGAGATAGGTTTGCAGATATTTACCCATGCTTTAAAATAACCTCCTCTTTTTTTCTTTTTTTATCCTTGTTCCACCAGAAATCTCTTTGAATATTATCCAATTGATCTAATGTTTCTTTTGGGAGGTTTAGAATTTGCATTTGATAAGTAGGATAACCCTGAAGGACTGAATTTATTAGAACAGTTCTTCCAGCTTGTGGGAGAAGTTTAGATTTCCAACCCTGTAGGGTATCATAGTATTTTTTGAGAAGAGGCTCAAAATTTTCTTTTCTTTTTTTATCGAAAAAGAGTGGGGTTCCTAAATATCGATCATTTTTTGTCATCAGGGGGACTTTTAGAATTTTTGCAATTATTTTCCCATGTTTTGGATGGATTCGTTTACTGAAAAAAATACTGGATTTCTGGAGATTAACCATTTGACCAATGATCTCTCCAAACCTGGATAAGATGTCAAGTAGGTTTTTTTCCTCTCCTAAATCCGATTTGGTGAAAAGGAAGCAATCATATGCGAAGAAAAGATGGGAGATGTTGGGAGCATTTTTGTTTATTTTTAGGCCCAAATTTTTTTTCTCCGTTACCGCCTTTTCAAGCAGTCTAGAAAGAATCTCCATACAAATCAGGAATAGGTATGGGGAGAGGGGGTCTCCTTGTCTTAACCCCCTAGAAGTTTTGAAAGTAGGCCCTGGAGAGCCGTTCAGTAGAATGGAGAAAGAAGTGGTAGAGATACACTGCATAATGAGGTTTATCCAAGTAGAATTAAATCCCAGAGCTGAGAGCGCATATTTTAAAAAATTCCATTCCACCCTGTCAAATGCTTTAGAAAGATCTAATTTTAGAGCGAATTGTCCCTTTTGAGCTTTCGAGGTTTTCATTGTGTGGATAAGCTCATGAGCGATGATGATGTTATCCGTTATTTGTGTACCCGGTAAAAAAGCAGATTGATTATGGGAGATAAATTTATTCAAAATAGGCTTAAGACGATTGGATAGAATTTTAGATAGAATTTTATAAATAGTATCACTTAAACTAATGGGTCTAAAATCCGCAGGGGTTTGAGGGGTGGAGATTTTAGGGATGAGGGTTAAGTAAGAGTGATTTAAGTTAGGGTCTAGGAAGCCATTTTTGAAGAAATCTTGAATCGTGTTAATAATATCAGTTCCCATAATATCCCAATTAGCTTTAAAGAAACCTGGCTGGAAACCATCTGGCCCTGGGCCCCCCCATTGATTCATATTGGATAAAGTGTCCCAAATCTCTTTTTCTGAAGGAGTATTAGTTAAAAAAGAGTTTTCAGCATCGAAAATACAGGGAGTTATAAAGTGGGACAGGTCTTCCACAAAGTTCTGATTTTGCGAGTTTCCTATATTGGAGAAATGGCTAAGCAAAAGCGAATAGATTTGATCTCTTTCTGAAATCCAAAGTCCTGGAGGTTCTCTAAAAGAATTGATAGCATTTATCCTTTTCCTATTAGAGACCGAAGCGTGTAAATATTCGGTGTTTTGGTCATACTCCTTGAAAAATTTATCCCTCGAGAGTTGATGGTAATAGTCATTTTTAATCTTGTACCATTCCCCTAGTTCTGTTTGTAATTTTTTAATTTTATCTAGGTTGGTAGAAAAGTTCCCTGATTTATGGAGGAAGTCAATGCGATTATTTAGGGATTTTATATTTTTATGAATATTCCCGAAAACATCAGAATTCCATTGGGTAAGGTCGGAAGAGAGGAGGTTAAGTTTAGAGTAGAAGTTTGAATTCGTATCTCTACCGGATAGGAGAGTCCAAGAATTAGCTATCATGGCGGAGAAGGTGGGGTGAGTGATCCAGGATCTAATACATCTAAAGGTTTTTTGTAAAAAAAAATTATCCGGGTGGGAATCTAGTAGAAGGGGAGTATGGTCATACCCAACTCTCAGTAGACGACTCACCTTGGTATCTGGGAAATTATGTGTCCATTGTACCGTCGTGAGTGCTCTGTCAATTCTCTCACATATGTTGGCCTTGCCTTGTCTGTTATTTGACCAAGTGAATGGAGATCCCTCGTAACCCGCATCTTGAAGCCCCAACGAGTCAATTGTATGAATTATGAAAGATTTGCTGCTGGAGCTAGTTTTGTTTCCTCCTTGTTTCTCGTCTGGATCAAGTATCACATTTAAGTCACCAATTAATAGCCAAAGTTTGTTGAACTGTTGAGCAGTATTAGCTATGTGAGACCATTGATCTATTTTGTCTTCTGCTTCCACTGCACCATAGACACATGTTAATATAACTTCCTTGTCTCCAATTTTTGTATCGAAATTGCAAACATTCAGGTTTGCTGGAATCAAATTCATTTCTATATTATTGTGCCAAGCAATCGCTAACCCTTTTGCAATTCCCACTGACGGAACTATAAACCAATCGAAAAAATTCATTTTTAAGGAAAGGTTCTAATAATTAATTAACAACACTTGATTAATTCTATTCAACTTATATTTTTATTATAACGATTATCAATCTCTCTTTCTAATCTTTACTATTGTAATGCCAAGAGCTCAAATAGGTCCATTTTACTAAAATATCCATACAAATAAAATAAAATCATAAATTATTCGAGGCCAAATTCGTCAAATTCTCACTATGGACCCCTAAGTACAAAAAGTCACATGTTCAGCTCGAACTTCAAGAAACTGGGTTTTCAAAATTCAAATTGAAAACTATTTCTTTCTCTAAACCTCAATTTTGATGCAACAATGTTTGTATATTCTTAATATAATCAGGGTGTTGTGTGTCACGTGTTGAACTCTAACAATACGTGCAGCGCACGTGCACTTCACTAGTAATCAATTAACAACATTGGATTAATTATATTCAACTTATATTTTTATAATAACGATTATAAATATCTCTTTCTTTATAATAATCAATTAGCAATATTTAATTGATTCTGAATTGCTTGTCAAAGACGTGAGCTCCTCAACATCTTTCTGACTTGCATTTTAATTTGAACTAGTGGAGCTTTACGGACCTATGAGAGGGCTAACCGGGGGTTTATTCCAAGTCGCCCTCTTTGCCACCAGCCAAAAAGAAAAAAAAATATAGCGTATTAGCCTGGGCCTAAAAAACGATTTAGCTATTCTGGGTTCGTCCTTGACTCATCGGATTATCATATCATATCGGTAACGTGAGGTTTTGTTATGCATGGTAAAGACTTGTCTTGGGTGGGACAAGTCTATATATTGCGATTTTATCCAAATTCTGCGTCATTTAACCTCTTTACTTATCTATATTGTCTCATATCTCTTCCACAACATCTTTTTCTCCGGTCCATTTTTTTTTTTTGATTCCAAATCAATGGAGTGTTTGCTTGTTTTTTGTATCACCGTATCTTCTGTTGACATGGTGATGGGTCGCCGGCAACCCACAATTAGGTTAGAAAACTTATTTCAGTTACAAATTTTTCTCGTTAGAATTATCTAGTTCCTTGGTTGCATTCTGTAGACAAGTTGTTTGTTATTTTAGCTCTTTGAAGGGGTTTATTAATATCCTTGGTGTTTCGGGTGTAGTTTGTCTTGCATTTTGTAGGAAAGCTGTTTGTAAGTTGTTCTGTTTGAAAGGATATTTTCAATCTCCTTGGTTTTGGGTGTAGTCTGTCTAGCAACATAATTCTAAGAGGATTCTAGTTTTCCTGGGTTGGTTCTTTTGTTATTTGATTTTGTTGATTCAATTTGGATAGTTTTCCATGATTATTGTGCACTCTATTTTCAGCCAGGCATTTCTTTGGGACTCAATATTTTTATAGCCTCTGTAAAATCGGTTTTAGATATTGTTTTAAGGGTTTATCGCATCTCAAATAAGTTTTTCCGATCCTCTAATTCTTCCTGAACCAAGCAATAATCTAGTTTTTAAATATATTTTTTTCTTCTGTTTTCCCTTAGTTCCTAATGGCATCAGTCTCATATACCTATATGTTTTACTCTTCGTCGTACCCGGTTAAATGATTGGTTTTAGTAGCTCCTAATGTTTAATTGTGCAGGTCTGGTTAGCCTCCCTTCTTATCCATCTGCTTCAATTGTGCAATTCGAATCCTTCCTTACCTTTTTAGCTATTTCATTTCCTTTCAATTTTATTGAGCATCGCTTTAGTATTAATAATATAGTTATATCAAGTTCTGATAGTTTTTATTTTAGTTTTTACGTCTAATATCTTTAATCTTTTTTCCCAGTTGATGCAGGTAATTGGCGACCAGTGGACTTATCTTTTGGTGCTTTCTGTATTTAATTTGCTAGCGCTACCTTTGTATTTTGGCATTTTCCGGCTACTTTCGGATTACTCTACCTATTTATGGCCTCATTTCCTATTTGTGGCTTGCTTTTCTTCTTACTCTTTACACTTTATTGTTAAGCCCTTTTATTTGTAGAAAGCCTAGGTTTCTTGGTATCCCATGAGCCTCATTTTAACCATGAAACTACTGTCCTGGAATGTCCAGGACATTGGAACTGCTATTACCAAAGACCATCTAAATTATCTTTGCCAGTATTATAATCCAGATATCGTGTTTATATCTGAAACTGAGGCCCCATTCACCAAAATGGACACGTTCTTTAAAAAATCGCATTTCCACGTTTGGTTTATAGTTCCGTCTGTGGGTTTAGCTACGGGGTTAGCAATTTCTTGGCATAATAATGTAGAACTAAAACTAGTTTCATCTCATTTAAATTAGTGTCATTTTGAAGCGATAATTGGAGATAAGGATATGATGATTACATGTATTTATGGTGCAATTGAAGCAGATGACAAAATAGCTCAATGGACTCACATTTCAAACATTGCGCAGCAAGTTCAAAAATCTTGGGTTATAATAGAAGACCTAAACATCATCCTAGATCCAGGGGAAAAACATGGAGGAAACAAATCAAGCTCAAGCATCAAATCATTTGTTACTCAAATTATAGACTCGTTGGGGATTCAAGATACGGGATATGAAGGAGTGCCATTCACATGGTCTAATAATAGAAAAGGATAAGCAAATCTTTGCGAGAGGATAGACAGAGTGCTAGTGTCATACCAATGGATCCAAAATTTCCCTGATACAAAGGTATGTCACCTTTCCAGAGTTGGATATGATCATAAACCTTTACTTTTTGATTCTAACCTAGAGACCAAAAAACTTCAAAAACCTTTTAGATGCATCAGATCCTGGCTCTCTCACCCAACATTAACCAATATTGTGGAACCTTCTTAGAAATTACACTCTACCAAGTCATATTTGAGCAATTTCTCATCAAACCTGAAAAGGCTCTCCTCTAACATTCATAAAAATATAAAAAGATTGAATCACAAGATTGAAAATATCCATAAATCCGGGAAAATATCGGACAAAATGGATATTCTCAAAAATCTTCAAGCGGAGCTAGGAAAATGGTACAAGATCAAAAATGATTATTACCATCAACTTTCCAGAGATAATTTTTTCAAAGAATATGATTAGAATACGGAATACTTCTATGCGACCGCTTCTAATAGAAAAAGAATAAACTCCATCAACTCTCTTAGAGAACCTTCAGGTCTTTGGATTTCGGATAGGGATCAAATAAATTCGCTATTAGTCAATCATTTTACTCATATTGGTACCTCACAAATCAGCAATAACATCTTTGAATTTTCTAGCATCATTAAGCCTTGTATTTCCAAAGCTGAAAATCATTCCCTTCTGCAAATTCCCTCAAGAGATGAAATTTGGATTACTTTATCGAAAATGAACCAATGGGCACTTCAGGTCCCGATGGTTTCCAACCTGGATTCTTTAGATCTAACTAGGAAATCTTTGGAACTGACATCACCAACACAGTCCAAGAGTTTTTTTAAATCCGACGTTCTCGATCCGGACCTTAATTATTCCTTCATCACCCTTATACCAAAATTTTCTACCCCACAAACTCCAAGCGATTTTAGGCCCATTAGCATAAGTAATACAGTTTACAAATTAATCTCAATAATCTTGGCGAACAAATTAAATCCCATCCTCAATAAAATAATCTCTCCAAATCAATTTTCTTTTCTGCCGGGACGACAAATTACAGACAATATCATAATCGCTCATGAACTTATCCACTTTATGAAAACCTCTATGGCAAAAAAAAAAAAAAAAGGTTATCTGGAGCTTAAACTAGACCTCTCAGAGGCCTTTGATAGAGTGGAATGGACCTTCGTCTCAAATGTCCTTCTTGGTTTTGGTTTTAGTGAATATTGGGTTCCCCTCTTTCTTTGATTCCAAATATTCTTAATGGTTCACCTATGAGAAAATTACGTACCTCGAGAGATTTAAGACAGGGTGACCCCCTATCTCCTTACCTTTTTCTCATATGCATCAAAATCTTATCTAGACTCCTGGACAAAGCTATTGTCGATAGGAAAATATATGGGCTCCAAATCAATAAAAACACACCAAAATTTTCTCATTTATTCTTTGCCGACGATTGATTTCTATTTACTAAAGCCAACTTAGTCGAGGCGAAAAATCTGTTAGATATTCTATCCTTATTTGGAGACATCACTGGGCAAATGGTCAACCTCCAAAAATCCAGTGTTTATTTTAGTCCTCGGTTGCATCCCAAACACGGGAAAATCATAGCGAGAATTCTTAAAGTCCCATTGATGACGAAAAAGATATCTTGGAACTCCTTTATTTTTTGACAAAACTAGAAAAGCTAATTTTGAGCCGCTTCTCCAAAAATACTATTCCACTCTGCAAGGTTGGAAATCGAAACTCTTATCCCAGGAAGGTAGAACAGTTTTAATTGAATCTATTCTGCGAGCTTTTCCAACATATCAAATGCAAGTAATTGCCCTTCCAAAAGAGACTCTTGATCAAATGGACCGAACCCAAAGAAACTTCTGTTGGAAAAAAGAAGGACAAAAGAGACAAGGGGGATTTATAAGAGCTCTAGCCAGCATATGTAAGCCTATCTCGCAATGAGGTTTAGGAATAAAAAATCCTCATATCTTCAACATAGCTCTTCTTACAAAACTTTCCAGTTGACTTATATCTTATCAAAATCAGTAATGGGTTAAACTGCTTCGAGCTAAATATTTTCCAAATTCTCATCCTTTAGAAGCCACTAGATCTTCCAATTTATCTTGGATATGGACAAGGAGGCTTAGACCTTATTAGAGACAACTTCGCCTGGCAAGTAAAAGACGGTAAATATGCTAAAATTTGGGAAGGCAGATGGATACCAAACACATAAATTATCACTCAACCTACTAATCTTCAAGAACATGACCCAAAAATGGTTCAAGAGTTAATTACGGAAGAAAATAATTGGAATCGGGAAGAACTGAACAAATTTTTCGTCCCAGAAGACAGAAGCAAAATACTAACGATAACTCCAAGAATCCAGAAACATGACAAATTGAGGTGGAAACATCATCACATTGGAAACTTATTTGCAAAAACCATCTACAATTTCTTAATTGATCAAGTTCAAGATGATAAAAATCCAGTAGATTTCCCTTGGGATTTTTTTGGGAAATCCAGGCAATTCCGAGGATCAAACTGTTCATTTGGAAATTAATTCAAAAACCCCTCCCCACCTAAGCAAAGCTTGGAGCACATAACAAAGATATTAATCCTATCTGTCAGATGTGTGATGCACAAGTTCATGAAACGGATAATCATCTATTCGGATCTTGCATATTTGCTAGAGCTATTTGGTTTGGTTTTTCCCTGGACAGATTCAGCTCAATAGGAGCAACTGATTCAATGGATAACTGGGTTAAACGGTGGATTTCGGTTAAAGATCCAATTAGTCTAGGAGAAAAAATAGCCACCATACTTTGACTCATTTGGAAATATAGATGCTCGGTAGTTTTTGAGAAAATTCCTCCTAACCCAATTGATCTGATCAGCCAGATAAACTGATTCATGCAATCTATTCCTTCAAAATCATTCCAACAAGGAATTAATCTCAAAAAGGTGAAGCCGGTCAATTGTAAATGGTCTACCTTAAATTCTGATTGAATAATATTCATAGAATCCTCATTTACAAAAGAAGACATGTCTATGGGTTTTGCTTTTATTCTTTATTCCGTAGACCACGAGTCCTTTATGCACGTGTCGGTCGGTTCAGAGAAGGCGTCCTCGGAACTACATGCGGAATCAATAGCCTTGTTAAAGGAAGCTACTTGGCTAAAGGAGAACTTATTGTCAAGTGTCACAATAGTCTCTGATTGTAAAACGCTAGTTGACACGATCAATACGACGAGCGCAAGTTTCTCTAGGTCTGCCGAAAACACTTTAGAGGACATCAAGGTAATTTTGCAAGAACTACCTCAAGCTCAGGTAAAATTTATTCAACGAAAATACAACTCAGCAGCGGACCACGTCGCAAAAGAAGAAAGGATAAAAAAATATTCAACACATGTCCTCCAAGTTGCAACAACAGGTTCCGAAATCTAGCATTATATCTAATGTATTTGATGCAGATGAAATTTTAAATCTCTTGTATTATATTTGCTAGTTAATAAAATTACCTTTTCCATTAAAAAAATAAAATATATATTGGTAATGGATGAGTGTACATTTTTTGCTGTTGTTGTTGCTGTTGTCGATAGTAGTGGAGCATATTTGCTGACTGAGATATTATGCAAGCAAGAGGCTTGGGATGTTTTCCTCCTGTATATACTTGGTATTTTTCAGATTGTAGTCCCAGAACCGAAAATATTTTTTTACCCTTTATTTGTAGGAACGCCGCATGAATTGGACTCTCATCTATATATCCACAAAAAGTGAAAGTCACTAATCTTTAGTTGAGGGTGTAACTAGGTCAAAATTGCTCTGTCTCTCTCTCTCTCTCCCCCCCTAAGATAACAGAGAACACAAAAACTTAAAATCACCGCTGCTCCGATCGGCTCTCATGAGTGCAGATCTGAGCAGATCCTCACCAATTTATCACATAAATCTTCTCTTCTCTTTACTTTCTTGTTTAGTTTTTGGCGAGCCTTTTTTTTCTTAAGTTTTTTTAGCTTATTTTAGTAGACCTAGAAGTTTACAGATTTAGTGTCTAGTTGTAAGGAGCTTGATCTCCCGTTGGTTATTTGTTTTTACTTTAGTAGGTGCGAGATCTAATTGGGTTTCTTCCATATTCTTTGTTCCGGGTTCCTTGATTTTTTTTGTTGAAGCTTAAGTGTTGGAAATAGGTTTTAGTTTTCAAAATCACTTTTCTAGTGGTTTCATCAGTAACGTAAGCAATATCCCAGCAACTGAACCAAGATCTCCGTCAACAAATCGAATTATCACAACAATGGAAGCAGCTTCATCAGAAACCGAGACACCAAGACACCCGAAACCAAGACACCGGAAACCAAGCCACCAGCAGACACCAAGACGCCGGAAACCAAGACATGAGAAGACACCGGAAACCAAGACACTAGCAGTAACTTCAGACACAAAGACTCTGATTCAGAGACTGACTCGGACCGATTCAGATCTTTTCTTACCGATTCAAACTGATCCATTAAATCTCTGTTACTTCTTAGTTAGTTTAGTTAATCACAAGTTGAAAAACCCTGAGAAATGGTTGGATCATTTGATGATCCCTACACTTCTGCAATTTGCATGTCTGTGTAGTTTTTTTTTGTTTCTAACAAAACAGTTAAGTCCATTTAACCTAGTTCTATTGTTACCCTGTTCTTGGAGTTATGGAATGGTAGAGTTAGTAGTAAAGATGGAATCTGATGATCAGAATTTGTGTAGTCCGGAAAATGCTGGAATATTTATGTATGATGCTCTGTTAATCTGTAATTTTCATCGGATGTATTAATGAATATCTGAGGCTTGCCTCTTTTTCGAAGAAAAAAAAAAGTGAAAGTGCATACACTGGCATCAACTATCAAAGACTATTTATTTATTTAGTTTTACTCAAAAAAGGATAAAATCATATTGATACATACAAAACAATATAAAAGTGATTTTGAATAGAAGGTTAGCGGATCGAGTCTCCGCTCAAGAGTCCGGAGATCTCATGATGTACTACACCTCACTACAAAGGGAGGACTTAAAGCCATGATGTACTACACCTCACTACAAAGGGAGGACTTAAAGCCAACCTTAACAGAAACGGCTTGAAGCCATACCAAGCAACATAGAACAGAAATCCCAAAACACACAAAGCAACTGCAACTAAAGCGTTGTGAAGGAAAATATTTTTTCCCTTCCGTACGGAGTTGAATTCTATTTCTGGTACCAAAAGCATAAATCTACCCGATCCAGTTACGGAGTAAAAGGATTTTACTTCACAAAAAGTATACTTCCAAATGTGACGCCAAGGCAATTTATGACGGTTTAACCTCATAAAGTCGGGAAATGACTGTTCAGTATCCAACTGCCTCTAAATGAAAACATGAAATGTGTCGATAAAAATAAGAGAGGTTTACTGCATAACACATTGTCAACCTATCGTGAGAAACTATTTAAACACCACTCAATGACCTTATTATTATACATTATGCATTGACAAATATCATTTGATGAACTTCAAAACTCTCATTCCAAGACTAGCGAGAAATACCATCATTTCCTAGCAAATCCGGTCGCGTAACAAAGAAGCAATGTAATCACAAGCGATATTAAAGTTACTCTTGTAGGCATTCTTCCTCCATCTTTTCTCAAAACCATAGCTTCATAAATAGGCAAACAATTCACCAACACAAATCCACTTAAAAACAACTGAACAAACAATGCTTCCAAATTTCCATCCATAAATATCACCTTCGCAATACCAAAGCTAAATGAAACTAAATTGATCCATGCAAATGTGGATAAGCTCAAGAAAAATGGCGATTCTACTCCAAAGTCGAATATCTCTTGGTCATATCGTTTTTGTTGTTCATTGTCTATTACTTTGCTTGTAATATTGAAGTTTGGAGTTGAGATACCAATCCGGCTAAGTATGAATTCTATAAATGAAAAACTGTAACATGTCACTCCCCGAATCAACCACATTCTTTGTTCGTTCCACCATTTTTTGAAAGTTATTCCATATACATAGTAACTCTCGATAAAATCTTGAATGTACGTTGCTGAAAAGAGGTACGCGTATAAATAAAACCATTGATCAGAGACCTGCATTCAACATACATATTAGCAATCCATTACATCTAGTAATGCTAAATGAAACCAAGTTTATAAGGAGATATGGATACCTTGGGAAACAAATATATGTCGTGTATAAGGCAAAGCTGCGGAAGAAGACCATATATGATATTAGGGATAGCCAATACAGGCCAGAAGGCACCGAAACTATAAGCCATGCCCATGAGTAGAGAATGGTTTTTTGTGCCAAATGTTAATGGGCAATACTTTGAGAATCCAACTTCAATCAATCCAACTGACCACCGTTGCACTTGAACTAATGAATCGTTTAAGCTGATTGGGAAATCTCCAAGAAATGCAGGATTTGTTGGATTGCAAAATACTGATCGCCATCCTTCACATAGCATACGATAGCCTGTTAAAAAATCTTCAACCATGGATCCATATCTAAAACCCAAAGTTAATCCCCAATGAGTTCCTTGTTCGTAGTTGCAATCTGCAACTTTATTAGCTGCTTCCAAAATTAGTTTTGAACTCATTGTTTTTCTACTCGCCAATAAATCACTGTTGAATCCGGGGAATATGTTTACTTTTGATTGAAGTGGACCACCATAAAACGCTTTTCGGTTAATAAAGGGACCTGTGCCAACATAATTCATAATACCAATTCCATCGAACCCTTCAGCATATATTATAAATGGCCTTGTGAGCTCGTTGTTATAAATGTCAGTTGGATTAATCCCTTTGTATCGTTGAGGAAATTGAACAAAAGCAATATTTGAACCTTCAACTGGGTCCAGAAGATGGCAAAGTGCTAGACGTGGAGCTTGAGGATTATTACAGTACATGTCACAGTCAAGGCTGAGAACTATCGGTGCGCTGCTCATTACCGCTGATACACGTATCTTCATCAAATTTAACAAGAGATAATATCAGCCAAAATATATATACTAACAGTTGTTGTTGCTGCTGCTAACATAGTTTCATTTTTCTTACCAATGCATTCAGTGCACCCGCCTTGAAATTGTGGTGAAAATGCTTACTTTTTTCTCGAGAAAGGTAGATTAAGTTGGGTAGGGGTATCCCTGAGACATCAATGTCCTTGAGGCTTTCCATGAGCACCTAATGAAAACTTCATTTCATTAGATTACAACAACAGAGTGATTACTAGCTATACAATATTTTGTTAGGTGAAAAATACCTGAATGACAGTAGGATGATGTTGGCGTGTAAATCCATTGACTTTCCATTTATTGAAAAGATGACGCTCTTCTTCATTATCGATCGAATCATCATCTACGAATCCTTGTTCCATAACATGCTCTACCTTCGTTACCATTTCCTCGTATAATGTCTACAAAGAAAATAAATGATGACCGAAACTACTCGGAAAATGGAAACGTTCCCTTAGAATCTCAGAAACATATGTAGTAAATATGGTTAGAACAAAAGTTAGGCAGAAGTAGTTTAGGAATCAATACAAGAACAACTGTTTTTACCATTTTAGCTAGGATCATCACAAGGTATAAACTACAGTAACTTGAGTACTTGACTTTGAATCAGTACTCAGTAGTACCACCAACATGGACCACACATATGGACCAGTTGGACGTCATATAAGTTGAGGAGCTGACTTCAAGGCCCTCAACGATACACCAATTTCAGGTAAGGAGTTGACGCTGATTAACAATGGTTGCGAGACTTGAACGAAGACAATATTGGTGTCACGAAGTTTCGAGTGGATAGTCTTGTGCAGGAGTTTTGGATGGGCTGATTGGTTCAAGACAGTGACATGACGTGTTTGAGAATTTTTTCAATGAGAATCACGGTTTTGAAGTGCTGGAAGTAGCGAGGTTACGAGGAAGAGAATGAAGACGTTAACGGCCGAAGCATTCTTCATCTCGGTTGAGTCAAGATGGCACTTGACTACTTGAGTGCATCTCGAAATCAATTGCATGGTGATATTAGAAGGTAGTTTGGTGATTGGTTGGAGATGATTGAGAGTCCTCGATAAAAGATAATGTAAGCTTTGACATGAAATATTACTTAGGAATTAAAAGGTCGGGGTGCTAAGGTTGGTGGTTGTGAGAGAGTAGGGGCATGAGAAATGTTGCAGATTGAATTGGTTTCTTTTGTTCTTTTGGATATGAAGTTCAATTGGTGGACCAATTAATTGGTGAACTGTTGGAAATCGAAATGAATAAGATGACAGTAAGTCGAATGCAACAAAATTTCTCTCATTACAGATCCACCCAAGACCCTAAGTTCAAGTTTCCACAGAATTTCCCACGGAGCATTTTCCATATACCAATCCCACATATAGTCATATTTGTGAGACATATTTTGTTCTCTGTTTCTTATGCTGCTAGTAGTCTAGTTCGTTCTATGCTTTCTTCGTATGTACAACAACGTTCGCATAGGAATTGATATTATCACACTAGCAAAGCCTGATGCAAACTAGGAATTGATTTTTTGATTTTTTTTTCTTCTAGCAGACTATGATGGTGGCCTGGATTTGTCGAAGAAATAGAGGAGACTCTGTCGGATTTTTTTAGAGGGGGAGAATGAGTTTGAATGCTATATGTATTTGGTCATATTGGTGTTGGTGTTTAGAGATAATGGTTGAATAATCTTTTATGCAGCTATAAAAATGGTTTCATAATCTATTATGCATCTACAAAATTTGTTGCATAACTTGTTATGCAGTCCAGCAAATGGTTGCATAACTTGTTATGCAGTCTAGAAAACGTTTGCATAACACGTTATGCGGCTACTTTTTTCTTAGTATTGAAACCAACAAAAATAAAATTGCATAACTTGTCATGCACCTATTTAATATATCTGATAACATGTTATGCAAATATGAAAATGGATGCATAACTTTGTTATGCATAAATATGATTGCATAATGCATTATGCATCGAGAAAATTGTTGCAAAATCTTTTATGCATCGAGAAAATAGATGCATAACATGATATGCATAAAGTAAATATGGATGCATACTACATTATGCATCAATTTTTTTTATGTACGACTAAAAATCGATCAAAACAATGGTTAGATAACTTGTTATAGATGCATAACTTTGTTATCCAAATGCATAATTTGTTATGCGGTCGAGAAAATGGTTGCACAATTCGTTATATGCATTCTGCGAGAATGTGTTATGCATCGTTTTTGGTGATTTGATAATGGTTATGTATCAAGTTTCCGAAAATTTTCCCTAAAATGAGGATCACCTCCGATTTTTTAGTGAAAAACAAAAATTTGATATTATTGTTTGTCTTTCGTTGCGTAGCTCTTTTAAAAAAGATTTAAAGCGATATAAAATTTGTAAAATTCTAGGCGCGGATTTTTAGATATGTTATGTCAAGTTGTGTTTCCGATTATACCCCAAAAATTAGGTTACATAACGAGTTATGCCGAAAAGATAGTATGCATAATGAGTTATGTATTGATTAAATTAATAATTTATTATAATTATAGAATTATCACGTACCAAAAATTAATTGTGGGCTTGACAATGAGAATATTATTTTTTTTGGGTCTCCCCCTAATTTTCCCTTTCAGGTACGAGAGTTGGGCTCATGGCCAAGTAAACAATGGATTTTTCCTCTTTTAAAAAAAAATAAAATAATTTGTCATCCACATGTTGACGATGATCCATGATGTGAGGAGGAAAAATCCTCACCTCATATAAATTTCACCTTATGGTACTACTAGATTGCTCACATAATCAAATGTCCAATTGCCACTGCCTTATCTTAGCGTTTTAAGATTTTTTATAACTTAGCGTTTTAAGATTTTCTAAATAAAATTTCCCCACCCCAGTAGTGTAAGCAAATGGGATCATCCATATATATATATATATATGCTCAGTAAATATTTAAAAATGAATAACCCCTGATTCTGATTGTCTGCTTGCTAAATCAGCATGGAGGAAAAAGTTTCACATCCGCACAAAAATAAAATAAAAAATGACTGAAAGCAAGAATTTGATGCCAACAAGTTTGACCTAAATTCTGTCCAGTCAAAATCTGACGTAAAAAAAAAAGAAAAAGAAAATAGGGGAGAAGAGATTACCTTCAAATTTAGAAACTCCTCTTGAAAAATAGATGACTTAAGAGAAGAATCATGCTGGTTGAAAACCACTTTAGGACATCTCTTACTCAGATTATGCTTCCTACAAAACGGTAACCAGTATTTTGCAAACTTGGCTCCTTGCATCAACGCAAATAGAGTCATTTGAGACCCTCCATCATCAGAAACAAACACAGATATCTTATCCGAAGGGTAGTCGAATGCTAATACAGATAAAACTGTATTCACAACATCCATCGGAGGTTCTTTATATGGATCAGCTGTACATATAAATACATCCAGCGCCGGAAGGTCCTCTTCCTTTACAAGTTTTGATAAATTCTCCGAATACACTTTTCTACGGATTGGACGCCATCGAAAAGCTTGAGATATAACCCACATGAAAGTTAGAACCAAATCAGCAATCAACAGTAAGATTGATGGCAGTAAATGATTTGAATGGAATATGAGACTAGTAAGATGATAATAAAAAAGAGCTATGATTCCAAATGCATAGATAAACATGAATACACGATTTGGTTTTGTTATTGGATGAACTTCATAAGTATTCAGAGGATTAACAGAGCTTTTCTCTCCTTTGTTTTTCATTCTCACTCGCACACTCTGTTTTTCATTCCTCTGTTTTTCTTATCTACGCTCTGGTACTTATCTATTTAGACCGTGGACTGTGGACCGCATAATGACAATGATATATATTATTTGTCTTTAAGTGCAAGTGAGCAAACCGAAAATGCTATATGACTAGCCATTTACCCGCTGTTTGACAGCTGATTACGATGTGGCAGTTACACGTAGGACTTAGGAAACTGAATTTTCCACGTCTTTAACACTAACAAAAAAAAAAAAATGGGAATCAGAAAAATCTATCAGTCTTAGATAGATTGCTGATGGAAAATAACAAGCTTTGCAGCATCAGCTGGAGGGACGGATCCAGGATTTTTCCTTGGGTAGGGCTGGATATCCGATAATGCGGCCGAAGGCAGCGGCAATTTTTTTTGGAATAAATCACATAATTAGTGCCAAAGAGTGATCCACCCGTATAATACTAAATAGTTAGGGGAATAAAAGTTAAAACGAACACAAATAACAGAAAAACAAAGTGATTACCAAAATAGAAGAAAGTAGGAGTAGAAAGTTAATGAGTGGAAGAAGATTATTTACTTTAAACATGATTTAAATTTTGATCACCTCATAGTATGGGCTAAAAATCACATACAATTAGCTAAATACAACTAATATGTGGGCTAAACATAAAATTAGACCTAAGTTTCTATACAAAAAAAAAAATTATCCAAAAATTAGGGACGGGCTATAGCCTCCTTCAGCCCCTTGCTAGACCCGTCCCTGATCAGCTGGATGTTGAATGATGACGTTTTGGTTAATTTTGTTCCTTTAGACTCCACTAACAATGGTTCTAATAAGAAAAAATAATATGATTTTTTTCTTTGTATAACAGATGGAGTTGATAAACTCCATTGATATCAGTGAACTTGGTTGAAAATTGAGAACCAGAATGTTGCTGAGCTTTTGAATTGATAGCACAAGTTGAGACTTCGTTCCTTTGTTGATGATTGTCAAGGGTTATACATCATGCCTATCAATCAATGCCAACTTATGGCTTTTGTAGAAATTTCTCAATCACAATTTGATAAAAATTCGTGACTGCAACAATGATATATAATTGCCGATACCATTCTCTGATTAAATTATGTTCACACCACTACATAATCCAACGTACAAAGCCCATACTCAACTCAATTATGAAAAATACTCAACTCCTTCCGAGATGGTTTGATTATCAAAAACTCACACGTCGAAATAATCTAGGACTTTAGAACCCTAGTTTTTCTTTGGAGAAGAAACGGGGAGACAATTACTTAACTTGGATCTCTAATTTCTTAGATATATATCTACAGAATGTAGTTACGATTTGGTTTGCATTTTTTTAATTTTTTTAATACGTGTTTTTTTTTAATACGTGGACGATAAGGGAAAATTCACTCTCCCCTACACATGGTTGCCACGTAGGATCAGCTGTCAACTAGATGTTACCCAGCTGGTCAAGTAGAAGGATTGGTGAGCAAACCGAGTGCCTATTGTTTTTGAAATTTTGAACGGACCCAAAATCAAACTCCCTTAAAGTCTTAGTTTCCTTACTAAAAAAAAGAAGAAAATGGTGGGAATCGAACTAGAGCACCCTTCCAGTTGTTGGTTTTTGTTATATAACTTATATACATCTCTTATAACACATTTTACCATATACATATTTTATTAAAAAACATTTTTCCCATCTTTAAACCCCTAGATTTTTACAAAAATTAGTCTTTTATGATATAAATACTTATTAATATGTTATCTATGTATGCATATTTTGTATGGCGAATTCATAACTTCAAGCAGAATTATACACGCGCGTATGCTGTTCGAATTCTTGAACCACGAACCGTTACCGCATCTTTAAAGATTTTTATTTTTACAAATACGAATTATCTGATACGTATGTCGTTCGTCACGTATCTTAGAATTCCGTATTCTTCGCCCAGGCTCTCTTTTCCTGCTGTCCTCTCTCCTCTCTCCTCATCACACCGTCTCTCTCTCCCTCTTTCTCTCTTTCCCTCTCTCTCTCACGCCCCACTTTTTCTTTTTAACAAAAATTTTTATCTAACGCCGAATGGTTCGGCGTTTACATCACTTTTTTAGCGCCGCATCATTCACCGTTTCAATTTCGTCGATAGTGCGACTGCGAGCAAATACTAGGAGAGAGAAATAGCCAGATTGAGTGTTAACTTTTTTCTCACACTTTTTTTATGATTTGTAACACTTTTTGGCCAATCTAGCACTCCAAACTCTCCCATAGGACTTAGCCTTACAAAAGCTAAAGGATAGATGGTCTATGGATGCGTTTTTAGCATTGAGATTATTAATCGTTGAAAGTGGGTCCCATGTAGAAATTTAAGGTACGGGACGGTACGGGTTTGCCCAGCTCGGTACTGTGTACCTCACATGGCCATTTGTACTTTTACATACATGCCGTCATTCTGGGACGGGGCCAGTACTGTGCAACTCGGAGACCGAGACGGGCGGAGCCCGGTTCTTTCTGCGGCTTGTTCTTTACTCAATATATTTGTATACTATGTAAAATGAAAAAGAAAAAAAAAAAAGCAAAAAAAACTTGAAAGTTCTAAATTTAAATCGTTAAGACTTGAGAGTCTTGTAAGACTGATTCCACTGAATAAATTACGCCCACATATCATAAGTTAAGTTCCAACGACATGTTTGAATAAATTCATACAAATTTTCATATGGGTTAAAAGTTAGTCAACAACACTCATTCAGCTCTTTAAGAGTTCAAGTAGAAAAAGAAAAGAAGAAGCAAAGCAAAAAAAGATTTTTGGCCGGATTGAAGCTTTTTAGCGATTGACCACTTTCATAAGTTTGTCATGAAAGAAACAAACTCCGTCTCAGGAGCATCGACCATCAAGACCTCGGCCAGTCGACCCACTACCCAACGACCCAGATGGGGCTGTGACAACAATTTTTCATTCAGTTTATGCGTAAAGGCATGAGTTGAAATCTAACAACGAAACACAGAGATAACTAATGGTAATGTTCTTGAAAAGAAGAGGGAGTAAGTATTCTTGAACAAACTGAAATACTAAAATAGTAATCAAACAAACAAAAGTTTATATTACCTTCTCATCATCATGAGGTTATCATCCGGTACATAATCGGCTAAAAGATCAAGATCAAATGGGTTTTGCTCCGACCCATTTGACAACACAACAAAGCCTTCCAACTTGTCCTGTATTATTGTAAGGTACATGCACAGGATCATATAAGTACCAAATTTGACCTGTAGATAGTCAAAACAATCATAATAATCCAATAATCGTTGACTCTAGAACAGCATTCATCAAATCTGAATCCAACGCTAAATGAATCATATATGAATAATCTTTGATATTTACTCTAAATAATTTGTCCCAAATATCATCAATCCTACTTCTTAACTAGATAATCATGTACTCTATACTTGAAAGAACAAACTAATAAAGATAAACCGTTTAATCCAAAGGTTCTCCAAATTCTATAAACCTTCAAAATCAAGAATTAGATTCATCAACATAACAAATCAAGAACATATGTGAATCAGTAATTCATCACTAGAATCAATATTAATGCAGTTTTTAAAAAATCAAAAATTAGTTATGAATTTCATTTGAGAAATTCAAAACCACTAAAATCAAAACCAAAAAATTACAATCAATAGTAAAAATCCTAGAGAAATCAACAAAATCCTATATATATGAGAACAAAAACTAATTCGTTTCCAAAACCCTGTGAATATTAGTTATGTATAAGTTATTACATTGCAGCTTGGAGAAATTAGGTAAAAAGAAAAGGAAGATGGTGGTCGCGGTGGCTCAAGATGGTGTTAGAACTTGAACTGAGTGATGATGATTAGAACTTTGAAAGATGGTGGTGAGTCCGTGACTGGTCGTTGCCGAGGCCTCTTCTCTTCTCTTATCTGAGAGTAAAATGAAAAGAGAGAAGTGAAGAATAAGGAGAATGCGATGGAGAAAAGGTGAAAGGGTATAACCCCTCTATAAACTGACTAGGATTTAACCCCTAACATCGACGGCTAGAGATCCTCGGTACTACGGAGATGACTTTGAGGACAGGAATAGACTAAAATAGATTACTCAGAACCTACTCTATCCATCAGTCTACCGACCTTTTGGCATTTTACAGTACGATTTACCGGACATTGACGGACGATACTCGGGACGGTACTGTGACGTGCGGTTTCCATGGGACAGGACGGACGGTTCCTGTGCAGCCCTAGTCCCATGTTTTATCTCAGTCGGTATTTTTAGTCGGGAGTAAACCTAGCATTTTCCAACAAAAAAAGAAAAATTCTTTTCTTTTGGCAAGCTGATTACACAAAAACCATTGAACCCACCTAAAAAACTTTCTTCACAGAAAAAATTGATTTAGCCGTCAGTTAAGAATTCTAATTATTAGGCGGCAACTTTGTCTATTCTTTCTCTTAAGATTATTGTGATGATCTGATCTTACTAGTCATTCTATATGAGATTTGATATTTTTAACACTTCTCATTTTGCGTAGAAAAGAAGGTCACGTTGTGAACTTGTGATCGGTGGAGATCATCTCTCCCTAAGAAGGGCACCTGTCCCAACCAATGGACAGGTGACAAGTGGTCACTTTAAAATTAATTAAAAAAAAAAGAAGAAAAAAAATCTGAGAAAAACTGTTGGGACAGGGGACAGGGGGAGGGGTTTGGTACAGACGATTTGAGCCCACTTGTGATCGCCACATTTTCTT
Organism: Papaver bracteatum; assembly: GCA_023529315.1. NCBI lineage: Eukaryota > Viridiplantae > Streptophyta > Magnoliopsida > Ranunculales > Papaveraceae > Papaver > Papaver bracteatum. The sequence continues at coordinate 163,024 of JAJJWX010000251.1, forward strand.
AGAGAAGAACATTATTTTGGGGACCATGGTTATTTTGAGGGGACCATGTTTTTTTTTTCATCGTACCAAGTTCGGTTAGGAAATATTTTTGCGACCTAACCGAACTAAAGTTCAGTTGCTATATATTTTGTAACCAACTTGGGAACTATTGCAAGTTAATGCTTTTTGCAATTAACCTAACTATTGTTCGGTTGGATTAATTTGTTTGTAACTAACTTGAACTAGCAAATACTGGTTGGTAAATGTTTATTACCCAACTAACTGAATTAACCAGTTCAGGTTTGGAAATTATTTTTAGCAACCAACTGAACTAATCAGTTGGTTGGTAAATATTTTGCAACTAAAGAACATATGTTCGGTGGGTAATGTTTTTTGCAACTAAACCGAACTTTATGTTCGGTTGGGAAATATTTTTTTGCAACCAACCGAACTTATGTCTAAAAAATCATGGTCCCCTCAAAAAACCCATGGTCCCCAAAATAACGTTCTTAGAGAAGTAGGTTATGGGCCTTATGGCGTTATGTTATGTCCTTTTGTGGGACCATTACCCTTCATAACCAATCAACCACTAATCAAAAACCTTTATTGTTAATCAACATATAGTTTTTTATACATGCATTGGCAAATGTCATTTGATAAACTTGAGAAATTCATTCCCAGTGTGGCGTGGATCAACAACATTTCACAGTAAATTCTTTGCCAATCAAATAAAAACATTTCACAATAAATCGCGGTCACGAAACAAGCATGATTTATAAAGGGGATACCACCATTAGCGGGGGTGATACCAATTGAGTGATCTAACGATTATAATTTATCAGCATTTATTTGTCCTATATAAAACGGTATCACCCACGAGTAATACTGGTATCCCTCTTTATAAATCGTGGTCACAATGAAGCATTATAATTAGAGACGATATTAGAAAGACTCTCGAAGTATTCTTCCTCCATCAATTTTGAACAACGATTAGGTTAGAGTAAGTTCATTTGCCAATGGGTTGGACCTTTCCAACCTAGTTAATTCTAAGGGACATTTTTACCGTTATTAGAGCAAGTCTTATGGTTGACGAATTTCATGTTCCAAATACTATGTCACCTCATCATTTGGAAGACATCCTGGAAGTTCAAGTCTAACCGTGGAAATTTCAATACGCCAAAAAAAACAGCATTTTTATGCTTTTGTATTTGTATATTTGACTTTGGGGCCCACCGAATGTTACGTGGAGAGAGCAGTAAGAATAGCACTTCAACTTTCGGACTTCTAATCTAAAAGAAAACATAATCTAACCAATTAAATTTTGACACGTATGTAGGGTATATTAATCTATTTTAATTTCTGCTAACTATTCTCTCGACGCGATTCTTTCTGGCGCTTAGCGCTATTCCTTTTAGCGTTTTTTTGACATTTAACACTATTTTGATTGACGTTTTTTTTCTTGGATTTCAAGCTCTCTTCTATAATATCATGGAAGGTAGTTTGGAAAAAGTGTGGAATGACCCTATTTGGAAGCCATTAAACTTGACATTCCACAATTTTTCCACACTTGGAATTAGGGTCGGCCCTCCCCTTAAAGCAAGCAAAGCCTTGCTTGAGGACACACATGGGAGGGGGCCATAAATCAACAAAAAGTCAACACATACCTTAGGCAGTTGCTCTAATCGGAGGGCCGAAAAGGTCAAAATCGGTTCCTAATTTACTATTTTCGTATATATAACTTTTGTTCTACGAATAAAATGCATGTCTACTCATTTATCCTTTTGTGAATGCCTAGGTGTGTCATGCATATTATAAGTTGTTTGTATGTACCTTAGTTAAGCTCCCACCACCTAGTTATAAGGCTAAGTTTAGTGGAGAGAAACTAGGGGATGATAGCGACCGATGGAAGAAGCTCAGCCACGGAAAGTTTTTCAGTGATCTTCTCTCTGCTCGAAAGCAGGGGATTTACGGAGAGGCGAGGAAGGAGACCTCACTAGAAAAACAGAAAAGCGAGGGATTAAACATCGCTTGGAGTTTTATTATAATAAAAAAACTAATAAAATATATGAATATCAGGTTTTGGTCCCACTTGTAGTGTTTTTGTAAGGACCCTCAATCTCGTCAACGCTATTAGACCAGTTAAGAGACGTTTTAGCCAATAATAACTTTATTAGTTTAACACGAATATTAATTAATAGAAATTAATCTAACAAAGATATAGGTACGAAAGTAACACCATCAAATAGGTCTCGAGAAGTTATGCGAAGTAGACTACTCGAACGCTTAATTCGGATACCAGGATGAAGAAGATGTCATTGGTTTAGTTTTTAGTCGACTTGGTTGCCCATATCCTTTTTAGTGCCTTTAGAATTTTTGCTAGGCCTTATCCCTTTGTCACGATTGAGAAGAGTTCATTATTCTTTTCTTTTTCTTCTTCATCTTTATTCTCATCATTCTTCTGGTTTCTTTCTTTCGCCATCTCTTCTTTATTTGTTCTTTCCATTTCTTTACCAAAGAAATAAACGATGTTTCGACGCGGAGTGATTCATAGAAGTTGGTTAACTTGATGAATCAAAGGTGAAGTGATGGTATGGTTGATTGAACCAGGATAAGAAAATTGATATTCTTGTAGAATCGAAGTTAGGGTTTCTAGAAGAATTCAAAGATGAATTAAGAGAAGAACTTGAATGGGTTTAGGTTCAATTGGAGTTATGAAGCTGATTCAGGAAGAAATCGAAGAATTAGGGTTTTGGGTTTGATTTCGAATTCGAAGGTGAATCGATGGGTTAATTAGACTGGTAACAAAAGAAGATTATGAGGGCTGGTGTTTATTTGAAGTTCTCAAGTGAATTCAGGGATGAATCGTAAATCAGGTAATTAGGGTTCTTGAATCTATGGATTTAATTGTATGGGTTTGATTGAATATACTTTATTCAATTAGGGAACTGTTGTAGTGCTGATGAACTAAATTAGTGGTGAGCTATGATAGTTTCAGTTGATGAAGTTATGTTGGTAGTGTTGGTTGTGCTGAATAGGGGGTGTGGTGGCTATCTGAAGGCTGGGATGGTGGAGAAGGATAATTAGAATTGTATTTAGTTTCAGCTAATGAGATGTTGTTGTTGGTCTGAGTTGTTGAGTTATGTTGAGCTGTCATGTGTGGTTCTGAGGAGAACTAAATGGGAATCATCTCTTGGGTTGATTATTGCAAACTCATGAAGTTTGGGTCTGAGCTTGTGGGAAGTTGTATGAGCTGGTGCTGCTGGGTTCATGTGATTGTTTATGAAGTTAATGCGATGAACTGGACAAGGGAATTGGTGTTAGTGTATGTACTGGTAGAGTGAATGGTTGGTTGAATTGGTACTATAGTGGTTTATGAATTACTAAGGTTCTGTGTTAGAATGGGTAACTAAAGTGCAGTGTTATTTGGGTTGAATTTGTGTATCTGAAATTGAGTTTAAGGAAGGTGTTGCTGTTGTTATTGTTATAATTTGTATGAATGAGTGATTTCAAGAAATGGGCATGAGTAACTATGGTCATTGGATTGTGTGTATATTTGATCTGGTAGTGATATTTGGATATGGGGGTGTTGTCTGTATGTATGCTTGCAAGGGTGGAATGTTAATTTGTTGCAGGACATAAATGTATCTTGGTTGTTTCTGAAGTTATAGGTGGTGCAGAATTGGTTGTAAAGATAAGATTAAATTGAGTTAAGGCAGTTGATGTTAGTAATGGTGAAGATGATATGAAGTTGTTGAAGTTATGGTCACAACTGTGACCGGAAAGTGAAGTTAAAGATGCAAAGAAGTTAGAAATGGTGTTATTTAGTTAGATTGATGTTGTTAGAATAAGAGTTTAGTGAATGTGTTGAGTTAAACCTCTAAGGGAAACCTCGCAGCTTGCAATGCAAGGGGTGGTGGAACCGAGATGTGTTGATGCAAGCCGAATTCAAAGTTGGTAGTGTTTATGAAGTTGTTTTTGGGTTTAGTTTGTGTATTGTGTTATTGTGCACCTTTTGTTATTATCCCAGTCAGTCTAGCTGACTCAATTTGTTTAGTTGACTCAGTATAGTTGACTAAGTTAACTCATTGACCATGACTGTTGACTTGACCTTTAGACGTTGACCATCACTTGACCCAGTGGACTGTTAGTGACCGTTTGTAGACCAGATAGGCTGGGCTTTAAGTTAATGGGCTGGTTTAGTAACTTGGGCTTAGGACTAGTTTCATTAGCTTGATGAGTTAGACCTTATGGTATGAATTGGCATTGGGCTTCTTTTACAAAGTTGTAGATGTCCATAAGACTTAGTTAATGGGCTTAGAACCATTAGATAGAATTGTATGATTCTTGAGTGAGCCTTTTGGCTAATCTTTAGAGTGCTTGTGTGGTTAACAATTAATCTTTATTAACAACGATCGATATAAAGAATGAACCAGTGGATCGTGGATCTCGAGGTATGCAAAAATTTGTCATCAAAAAGGTGGGAATGCATTTGACTCTTTGTATTCATTATTGTTGCTTTTATAAAATTTTATGCTTAACAAACTCATGCATTGTCTGTTCTTGCATTCCATGTTTTGTTTAAAATGCATTATGTTAATCCTGTTGGTTCTGTGAATATTTCCACGATATGGAAAGGACATGTAATGTGTTGTCAATATGAATTGTTACGGGAAATGAGAATTTCCACTTGTGGTATATAGGATACGCTCCTTCACATTTATACCTACTTTAATTCAGCTTTTATAGTTTAGAGTACTGGTCACCATGGTCTTGGTGGCGTCCATATTTATTAGTTGTGAATTGCCGGGTAGGGATTTACAACCATATTATACATTGTTTGACGAAGGAGTTTGTTCCATATACATGTATGATTATTTTCAGTGACTTAGTCATTGTTTAATATTTTCGGAAAAACATTATTGTTTTCCAAATCTTGCATATGATTACTTAGAAGGTTAAATGTTAATTATTCCCACTTCAATTTCTGTGACAGATCAGGGTTGCACAGCAAAAGCCTCACGGGTTGATTTCGTTAGTTGATTAACTTATGTTATATTTATTATGTTGTATATTTTATTTGTAAACCAAATGACTATTTTATATGTATCATTGGAGAGGATTTCTTGTATATATATTTCTGAGCGGGTTAGTTTTGGGTTAAGTTTTGTAGCAGATTTCTTAATTGAATGTTTAAGTACTTGTTTTAGATTTTTAGTGCCTCTTAATTAGTTAATCTCTTGGATTAGTCAGCTGCTAGCTTAGGGGGCGCTACAAGAGTTGGTATCAGATCTCATTACTAGATCTTAAATGGGAATAGTTAGAATTAGCCAGTGCCAGTTAGTGAACTAGATTAGTTTAGAACTGGGTTGAGTTTGTGAGATAAATCTTAATCAATAAAAGCTATCAATAATTGAAAGAATTATTTGATTGAATGATTTGTTTGTTTGGTTGTTTATTTGTGTAATGAAGTAAAAATTGCAGGGTACGCCAGTACTTTAGCTAATAAAGACTAGAGATTAATTAATTAATAAATAAATAAATATATATATATATATATATAAACACATACACAAGTCAATACTAAAAAATAGTGAGATTAATATTATTGATAAATTTTGAAAGTCACATAGAAAGTTATTGAACACCTTGATTTATATGTAGAGTCAATAATCTGTAATCACATAAATGTTAATAATATTTTGGGACTTAGTAATATTTGTAAGAGTTGTTAGAAAAATAATTCAATAAAATATTATAATAGTAACTATAGATAGATGATAATAAAAGTAACTTGTTGTTAGAATAATAATTCACTTGTTGTTTTTCAATAAAAGCCGTGGTGGTATTCTTTCATAAAAGTAATAATAATTTTAATAAAATAATGTTAGCATTTATCAATTAGTACCATATCAAACTTAACTAAATTCTCAATAAGGATTAAAATAATAATTATGATTAAATAATTATGGAAAATTGATAACGCTTATTTACAATTAAGCTTTGTAAATCAAATTAATTACCAATTTGGGATATATGTTTTTCGTTTAAAACTAGCATATAGTTAAAATAATACTTATCATCTGTTAGACTTTAGAACACGAGGATACAAATATATAATTAAAAGACTCAACTTGTTAATAACCATGTAATGAAATTTTCTTTAGTCGAATAAATGATCCAATAAATCATTAAAATGAAACACACATACATGAAGTAGTAATATTAGTATCCTGATGCTTAGTGTAATATTAGAATTAAAAGAAAATAAATTTGTATATTTATAGGATCCTTCTTCGTAAATAAATTTAATCATCTTTTAAAAAGAAAAAAAAAATTAGTATGGCAAACTTAAATTGTTAGAGTTTAAATTAGTACTATATTGAGTATCATTTAAATTAAAATTCTATTTACAAATATAGATTGATAAAATAATGATTGTGATTAAATAACAAAGGAAAATTATTAGTGCTTATATATAATTAAGCTTTACAAAGTTAACTAATAACAAATTAGGATTATGTGCTTTGCGTTTAACCCAGATAGATAAATAAGACTTATTAGGTAGGAATAAAATAACGTGAGGTTATATAAGACACATAATAAATATTAAACATGTGAACGATCGTATACCTAAATTATTTATAGTATAATAAATGATTCATTAAATCACTAAATTATACACATTTTATAGTACTTGCTTAGTACAAAATTAGACTTTAAAGGATAATAAATTGTCCTATGAATAAGATACTTATAATTAATAAGAAAATCTAAAGACTGTTAAGACATGTTAAAATTTCATGCAGACTCAAATTTAAATCATATTAAATTACCAACACCAATATTTAACAAGACGTAGTATACGCATTCAATCTGACAAATAAAAATCTTATATCAATCTTTTCGTGAAAGTAAAATTATATTTACAAGATTAGGGCTTAATAAAATTAATCTAAGTATCATTACTAAATAACTACTTTGACTGTATTTTAGCTACGCTAGTAATCAAATAAGGAAAATTGGTATAAGAATAATGAAAATGATAATATTATTAAGACAATAATTTTTGATAAGATAAGTAATTAATAACATTATATTTTACTCATTGCTATAAAATTTAGAGTTATTGTAAATGTCATTTGAATAATAATTATTGGATAATAATAGCAAAATGTAATTTTTATTAATAGTACAACTTAAGGATTATTTAACAATAAAATATATTTAAGGAAATAAAGTTAGATGAAAAAAAATCAAGTATTAATAATAAAATTATACTTAGCGTTATGATTAATTACAAATTAACTTTTATCGGTCTAAGCAATAAGAAATAAATGTTATAATGATAAAATATTAATCCCAAACAACTATGAAAAATTGTTAACGGTTATTTAATTATATCAAGTCACATAGTGAAATAAACAAATAGATACATTGAAAATAATATGTAAAATAAATAAATTAAATAATAATGGTAATATTTGGTTAATGGGTATGACATTAAATTATTTTTAAATAGTACATGAATTTAAAAAATTGTTTAGTTATAATAATATAGTCTCATTTGGAATTAAAATTCGATTTCAATAAAATAAAAGGTAAGATAAATAATTTGAATAACTAAATTTCTTAAAATGATATGAACTGCTTATATATTTTGCAAAGTAAATTTATCAGACATACACTAGTAAGAATAGAAGTTAAAGACTAAATAATCCTGACAAAATAAAATTAACACTGGGTTAATCGTAATAAGATTGCACATAGTTAATCCAGCACTGGGGAATAATGAGGTTGGTAATTCTAATATGTTCAGGTGATACTTGTTAGGTAGTAGGCATTGTCAAAGGCCTTAACCTAGACAAAGGGCAAACCGCATTCTTGTATCACTAGGCATTGAAGGGAGACTTGCTTCTATTAGAAAACTAATAGATCCCAAATTTTAATGAGAAACTTTATTATTAAATATCTTCTAAAAAAAATACTTAGAACCAGTAAGTTATTGACTTAGAAATTAGTGTAGAAAATTTTCATGTAAGAAACTTAGGCTTCCCTATTTGATAGAATCTAAATCAGTATAGTTGAACCTAGATCTATAAATTTTAGATTTTAGTTCAGAAAGCCATATAGGTTGTGATTTATTTTATGTTGTTTGCGCTTAGACAAGAGATGGGATTATTCT
>JAJJWX010000252.1:0-56782 GCA_023529315.1 Papaver bracteatum
AGAGGGCATCACCCATCTTATCATATTCAGGATGGAGATATTTTAAATGCCTTCCCAAATTCCCTTGTCGGAACAAGAAATCAGACATTAATAAAGACAGCTTTGCGCAAAATGTACACTAAATGAAAACTTCTTTGATTATATCTAATTCTTTTGGCTAGTTATAGTGATTCAGTCGAAATAATAAATAGAGATTACCATAGGCTGTTGGAACAGGATAGCTTTGGTTACAGAACTTGCAACTTCGACTCTTCCCGTCAGGAGCTGTTTCAAAGAACTTGAGATACAATGATGCCGCCTCGATATCAAGCATTATTTCCGCCATGATTTTGGTTTCCATATCTGCACATGACAATATAAATACAGTCACCACCAAACCAATCCTTCAATTAAAACTACAATATGATGATGTAGAAACCGAAAAAAACAACATCTTAGACAATATCACTCGATAATACTATGTAACGAGTATAATATGCGCTCACTATTACATGTTTTATGGTCAAAATTCATAATGCTACTATGTTTGACTTAACACTGACCCATGTTAGATTTTGGAGATGGGCGGGATATGGCATCACCCATCTTATCAGCGCCCTGCGACGCAGTTGGGATGGACCACGGCGATGAGCTTGGGAAGGAATTAACCATTTTATCAGCCATCTTGGTTACACTTGTCATGGACTGCATCAACGACATGGGGACAGCACCACCATTCTTGTCAGCGGTTTCCCTTCCAGCTATGATGGGCTGCAAAGATGGTCTGGCATTGGCATCACCCTGAGACGATACGATGGTCTGCCATTGGCATCACCCTGAGACGATACAATGGTGATGCGTTGTGGCCATAGACTGGAGATTGCATCATCCATCTTATCATATACAAGATGGTAATATTTCAAATGCCTTCCCAAATTCCCTTAACGGAACAAAAATGTAGAATCAACAAAAACAGATTTTCGAAAAACGTACAAGTGATGACAGATTCTCTTAGTTAGCAATACTAATTCAATAATAGTAAATGGGAACCATGGTTACCTAAAGCCGTTGTAATATGATAGCTTTGCTTGCAGAACTTGCAATTTCGACTCTTCCCATCTGGAGATGTTTCAAAGAACTTTAGATACAATATTGATGGCAGCTCCATATATGCACAAATCAATAAACAGCAACTAATAACTAAATATGATCATTTAGAACCCAAACTACAGCAATTTAGACAATCACACTTGAAAAAAAACTATGTAATGGACAATCCTTACATTCAAATACTGATTATCTACCCCAAATAGCACCAATTTGGGCAATCCATGGATTCAAACATCGATAAAGCGCTTCTTTTAAAAACCCAAATTTCAACACAGATGAAAATTGACTTCGTGAAGGAAGAATAGGAACCCAATTGAATATAGAAGTTAGGGTTTCATCTATTCTTCCTCTTTAGTTGTTGAAGTTAGGGCTTCTCTTATGAATCTACAAAGAGAAAAGAACAGTAAAATGTAAATCAAATCATGACTAAATCTTCAAGTATTAATTGAAATTGATAAATTCAGAATAAATTAGGATTCGAACATTTGATAACATTAGTAAATCAAACCTAATTTCAGAAATTTAAAGGATCGACTGAGCATAATTCGTAAGTGTAATAGATCAAAACAACCCAATTAACAAAAGATATACTTACATTTTCCTTTTGATTTATCCTCCTCGGCTCTTTTTCTCCTCTTCTTCACCTCAAATTCGTCACCATCTCATCATTTTTTGCCAATTCGAACTCAAAAAGAAACCAATTTTATCTATCTAACAGGTACAAACCCATTCGAACTCAAAAAGACCCAAAACATCATCAAATCCAACCACTTTCGATCCCCGATCGTTGATTTTTAATCAGTTCAAACCCAACCTTCCTTGATCTGTGTAATTCCCAAAATCAAACCCTAATCGAATCCCTAACTTCCTCAAATCGTGAATTTTTCAGTCAACAGAAATAAGCATCTTAATCCCAAAATCAAACCCATCTTCTCCGGCTGATTGTTGATGGTTGGTGATAAATCTGGTGATTTCCGTGTTTGAAAAGTGAATCCGAGTGTTATCCGCCGTGTTCGAAGAAGATTTTCCGTGGCTGAATTTTACAGTGGGTTTGGGATTATCGCATTGTTGGATCGAGAAGAGACGGAGAAGAGAAGATAAGTTACAGAGATTGGAGAGAAAAGTTAGGGTTTTTTCTGCAAGGGAAAAGTTACAGAGATTGGAGAGAAAGAGATGAGTGAAAAGAGGTAAGAGAAGTGAGAAAAGTGAGAGATGAACGGTGGAGATTAAGTTAGGGAATGTCATACGGATTAGGGATATCTTTGGACGGTAGAGATTTGACTAGGGATTATCATACGGATCAAGCAAATTGTGTTCATTTTGTGCTAATATGAACTCATGTATTCAGTTCTATTATCAACATTCGACACGAAAACAATTTTAAAAAAAATATTAATAAATTTATGACATTGATATCGACATTCTGATGTAAAAAAATCCAAAAAATGTATAAGAATGAATCGGGAAAATAAAAATGAATTCGATAATTGGTGTTTTTTTTGTGTTTTTGTGCTTCTCTCTGTGTTTCCGGTTTGAATTTCTCTTAGTCACATATGTCCTGAAGTAATTTGGACTAGTCATACAGGTCATAAAGTATCTTTAGTATATGATACATCATCAAAATCGATAAATATGAAGCTCGGTGTCGATTCCAACATCAAATGTGGTATAACTACAAACAAACTATGAACCGAGAAGCTCCGAGAGGGTTTAGACTTCAAACTTAACATGACATATCATCGAAAACGATAAATATGAAGCTCAGTGTTGATTCCAACTTCAAATGTGGTATAACGACAAACAAATTATGAACCGAGAGGGTTCAGACTTCAAACTTAGCAGGATATATCATCGAAAACGATAAATAACAATATCAAATTTATAGTTTTTACGAAATTTATAGGATATACCAAGAAGCTCTGGGAGGGTTCGAACTTCAAATGTGGTATAATGTTATACAAACTATAAACCAGCAAGAAGCTTCGAGAGGGTTCTGACTTCCTTAGCATGATACATTATCGAAATCGATAAATATGAATCTCAATTTCAATTCAAACATCAAATGTGGTATAACGGCATAAAGACTATGAACCAAGAAGTTCTGGGAGGGTTAAGACTTCAAATGTGGACTACTATACATCGAAAACTTGGTAAAAACGATGAATCCATCCATTTACAAGTAAGATTCCTTCAAAACATTCCCCGAAACCTTAAACAAACCCTATTCTGGGCATATTGTATGCATACAAGCTGGCTCGAGATCGAAACCTGGCTGGGAGTGGACTACTATAAGTCGTAAACTTGGTAAAAACGATGAATCCATCCATTTACAAGTAAGATTCCTTCAAAACATTACCCGAAACCTTAAACAAGCCCTATTCCCGGCATATTGCATAAATAGAGATCGAAACCGGGAGTGGACATATAAGTCGTAAACTTGGTAAGAATAATGAATCCATCCATTTACGTAAGATTCCTTTGGAATATTCCCGAAACCTTAAACAAACCCTACTCGGCATATTGTATGCATACGGCTCAAATCGAAACTTGGAGTAATAAATCGGAAACTTGAATCCATCCATTTACAAGTAAGATTCCTTCAAAACATTCCTCGAAACCTTAAACAAACCATATTCTGGCATATTGTATGCATACACTTGCTCCGAGATTGAAAAACGGATGGGAGTGGACTACTATAAGTCGGAAACTTGGTAAGAATGATGAATCCATCCATTTACAAGTAAGATTCCTTTGGAATATTCCCCGAAACCTTAAACAAACCCTATTTTGGCATATTGTATGCATACACTGGCTCCGAAATCGAAACCTCGCTGGGAGTGGACTACTATAAGTCGGAAACTTGGTAAGAATGATGAATCCAACCATTCATAGGTAAGATTCTTTGGAATATTCTCTGAAACCTTAAACAAACCAAATTCTGGCATATTGTATGCAGACACTGGCTCCGAAATCGAAACCTCGCTGGGAGAGGACTACTATAAGTCGGAAACTTGGTAAGAATGATGAATCCAACCATTTACAAGTAAGATTCCTTCAAAACATTCCCTGAAACCTTAAACAAAACCTATTCTGGCATATTTTATGCATACACTGACTCCGAGATTGAAACCTGGATGGGAGTGGACTACTATAAATACGAAACTTGGTAAAAACGATGAATCCATCCATTTACAAGTAAGATTTCTTCAAAAAATTCCTCTAAACCTTAAACAAACCCTATTCTGGCATATTGTATGCATACACTGGCTCCGAGATTGAAACCGGGTCGGGAGTGGACTACTATAAGTCGGAAACTTGGTAAGAATGATGAATCCATCCATTTGAGATAAGATTCCTTTGGAATATTCCCGAAACCTTAAACAAACCCTATTCCGCATATTGTATGCATACAATGGCTCCAAATCGAAACCTCGCTAGGAGTGGACTACTATAAGTCTGGAAACTTGGTAAGAATGATGAATCCAACCATTCATAGGTAAGATTCCTTTGGAATATTCTATAAAACCTTAAACAAACCCTATTCTGGCATATTGTATGCAGGCACTTGGTCCGAAATCGAAACCTCGCTGGGAAAGGACTACTATAAGTCGGAAACTTGGTAAGAATGATGAATCCAACCATTCAGAGGTAAGACTCCTTTGGAATATTCTCTAAAACCTTAAACAAACCCTATTCGGCATATTGTATGCATAAACCAGCTCCGAGATCTAAACCTGGATGGGAGTGGACTACTATAAATCAGGAACTTGGTAAGAATGATGAATCCATCCATTTACAGTAAGATTCCTTTGGAATATTCACCAAAACCTTAAACAAACCCTATTTTGGCATACTGTATGCATATCATGGCTCCGAGATCGAAACGTGGCAGGGACTGGACTACTATAGGTAAGATTCCTTTGGAACATTCCCTGAAACCTTAAACAAACCATATTCTGGCATATTGTATGCATACCCTGGCTCCGAGATCGAAATCTGTCCAGGAGTGGACTTCTATAAGCCGCAAACTTGGTAAAAACGATGAATCCATCCATTTACAAGTAAGATTCCTTCAGAACATTCCCTGAAACCTTAAACAAACCCTATTATGGCATATTGTATGCATACACTGTCTCCGAAATCGAAACCTTGCTGGGAGTGGACTACTATAAGTCGGAAACTTGGTAAGAATGATGAATCCAACCATTCAGAGGTAAGATTCCTTTGGAATATTCTCTAAAACCTTAAACAAACCCTATTCTAGCATATTGTATGCATAAACTGGCTCCGAGATCGAAACACGATGGGAGTGGACTACTATAAATCGGAAACTTAGTAAAAACGATGAATCCATCCATTTACAAGTAAGATTCCTTTGGAATATTCACCAAAACCTTAAACAAACCCTATTTTGGAATATTGTATGCATACCATGGCTCCGAGATCGAAACGTGGCCGTACTAAACTACTATAAGTCGGAAACTTCGTTAGAACAATGAATCTAACCATTCGTAGGTAAGATTCCATGGAATATTCTATGAAACCTTAATCAAACCATATTCTGTCATATTGTATGCATACCCTGGCTCCGAGATCGAAACATGTCCGGGAGTGGACTTCTACAAACTGCAAACTTGGTGAAAACGATGAATCCATCCATTTACAGGTAAGATTCCTTCAAAATATTCCCCGAAACCTTAAACAAACCCTATTCTAGCATAATGTACTCATACCTTGGGTCCGAGATATAAACCTGGCTGGGAGTGGACTACTATAAGTCGTAAACTTGGTAAGAATGATGAATCCATCCATTTACAAGTAAGATTCCTTCGGGATATTCCCCTAAACATTAAACAAACCGTATTTTGAAAAATTATCCAACGACCCAGCATTCGTTTTAAATTGGAATAACATTTTAAATTCCCACCAATTTTTTAAGATGTTAAAATAACAACCACTTTTATGTCGGTCCAATAAGGAGCTGGTTGTTGTTGACTCTTATCCTTCACGTGTTTGTTGGGAACTTTGTTTACTGAATTGATTCAAGTGAAACCATGGAAGATATTCCGCCACGTGTTGACTGCTTGAAACCTCTCAATAAAAATTAAAATCCCAAATTCTCTCTAATGGAAGGGCAGTGGCTAAACTTAATCGCTCAAACAGGTTCGACCAACCAAACACATTTTGAGTCGCTGGTCATCATATCTTAAAGTAAGTAGCTAGTTACCCTGAAAAAGTGGTTGCTATATATTTAGCTGGAAAAATATTTTACCGAAAAAACAACTACTGTGGTCGCTAAAATTAGTGGATCTATATTAAGAGCGACCTAGTTATCCTAGTCGCAAAGCATTAGTTGCTTGAAACATACCGGAAAATCTCATATAATCTCTCTAATGAACGGGTGGTCGCTAAATTTAGTCGCTCAGATAGGTTTGACCAACCAAATACTAATTGAATCACTGGTCATCCTAGATCGAAGTAGGTAGCTACCAAACCAAAATGTCGGTTGCTATATTCTTACCAGGAAAAGAATTTTACCGACTAAACTACTCTATGTGGTCGCTCAAATTAGTGGATGCATATTAAGACCGAGCCGCTAGTTTGATGGTCGCAAGTTTAATAGCTTTATCCTTCAAGCGACCAAACTTTTGGGCGCTTGCTAAGATTTTAGTTGCTTAAGCCATGTTTTCTTGTAGTGGAAGCACACACAACACAGGGATTTATAGTGGTTCGATCAAGATGATCTACATCCACTTTGGAAGACGACGATAACGGTTTCACTATGATTCAAACAAGGTTACAAGAGTATGATTCAAGAAACCCCTCTCAAGATCAGGCCTCTAATGCCTCTTAATTTCTCTTAGTTACATTGATTTCTCTTGTTAGCAAAAGGAGAAGAAGTCCCTCTTTTATACACAAAAAACTCACGTGCTTAGCAAACCACTTTTGAATACTAGCACACCCTTTGGGACTCACCTACTAGCACACCATTTTGGGCTCACCTGCTAGCACACCCTTTTGGACTTACTAAACTAGCATTCAAAACACATGCTACAAATCTAGAAGAATTAGACTTTCTAGAAGCCAAACCTTTTAGAATACTAAACCGTATTCAAGGCACATATGGTACAAATATCCACCTTGACTTGAATACCAATCTCCACCTTGGCGAGAATACACACCACCTCAGTCCGTATGCTACCAATCGGACAATGATTACTGCCACCAGATGCTCTTGGAACACTACTCATGCTTTGAGCTTTCCCAGTTCTACCTGCGACCTTCTGACTACCGGCATTACTGCCACCGGATGCTCTTGGAACACTAATCATACTTTGAGATTTCCCGGTTCCACCTGCGACCTTCTGACTACTGGCATTCCATAACCACTCTTCAGCCCGATTCCCGACAGCTCCACCTTGCTCTTGAATACCATAACCACTCATCATCATCGTCTTCGCTCAGCCCCTCAAGAGCTCTCAACACCTGTTGACACCAACCAAGTCCAAGCAATGCTTGAACTTGATACTAGGAACCGGCTTCGTCAACATATATCTACCACCACCATGTTAATCAAACCGAGAAGGACCCCAAAGATCTTTTTTATGACCATAAAGCAATCCATGCTTGCTCAAAACAGCCAATCCCCTCTCGCTCATATTCCCTAGCCACATATGCCACAACTTGGTAGTATCATCTTCAGAACTTGAAGAACATACAACTGCATTACCCGTCACAGTAGTACCTTGCAGCGTATAAAGACCATTAATTCTCTCTCCCTTCATAATTATAAGACTTCCTCTTGAGACACGAATAACTCCACCTTCACCTTGATACTTGCAGCCATTTGAATCAAGTGTACCCAAAGAAATCATATTTCTTCTCAGGTCCGGAACATGCCTAAACTTAGTGAAAGTCCTCACCATACCGTCATACATCTTAATTTGAATTGTACTTACACCCACCACTTTACAAGTGACATTGTTTCCCATAAGAACTTTACCACCTTCTCTAGCTTGGTAAGTACTAGAGAGTGACACATGTAAAAAGTACACCCCGAATCAAGAATCCACCCATTTTCTGATCTTTCGGTATGAACCGTGAGATCATCACTTTCTACTTCAACATTTCCTGCAGTGCGTTGGTTAGTATTATTCTCAATATTCTTCAATTTTGGACAATCCTTCTTGAAATGCCCCTTTTCATAACAATGAAAACAATAGAATTTACCGTATTTTGATTTAGACCTTGACTTTGATCTACTCCTATCAAATCCTCCCCTTTGGTTTCCTCTTCCTCTAACAAATAACCCATCTCCCGAATTATCTTTTCAATCAATACCCGTCTTCTTTAACTCCTTAGAGTTCAAAGCCGCTTAAATGTCTTCCATGGAAATTGTAGTTTTTCCATACATTACGGTATCAACAAAATTATCATAAGATGGTGGTAAGGAACAAAGGAAACCTAAAGATTGGTCTTCGTCTTCAATTTGGACATCAATATTTTCCAAATCCAAGAGAATTTTATTATAATCATCAATATGATCTATAATAGACATTCCTTCATGCATTCTAAGAGTATGTAATTTCTTCTTGAGATATAAACGGTTAGTTACGGATTTAGTCATATACCTCTTTTCCAACTTGTTCCATAGCCCATCCGCTGTCGTGGCCGTCGCAACTTCTATCAAGACCTCATTTCTCAAACACAATAAAATTGTTCCATGAGCTTTCTCCATGAGTTCTTCCTTTGCTTCATCCGACAATGTTGTTACTAGAGCCGTTTTCCCCTTCAAAATTTTCACCAAACCTTGTTGCACCAAAACAGCCCTCATCTTTAGCCTCCAGAAATTGAAATCATTCCTTCCATCAAATTTCTCAATCTCATACTTTTCCGCCATTGTAGATCGCTTCCACCCGGATCTCTGATACAAATTTATTATAACCAATGGCTCTTCCAAGCACAATCAATCAAGAATTGAAATAGAAATGAAATCAAAAGTAAAAGAAGCACACACAACACAAGGATTTATAGTGGTTCGATCAAGATGATCTACATCCACTTTGGAAGACGACAATAACGGTTTCACTATGATTCAAATAAGGTTACAAGAGTATGATTCAAAAAAACCCTCTCAAGATCAGGCCTCTAATGACTCTTACTCTCTATTAGTTACATTGGCTTCTCTTGTTAGCAAAAGGAGAAGAAGTCACTCTTTTATACACAAAAAACTCACCTACTTAGCAAACCACTTTTGACTACTAGCACACCCTTTGGGACTCACCTACTAGCACACCCTTTTGGGCTCACCTACTAGCACACCGTTTTGGACTTACTAAACTAGCATTCAAAACACATGCTACAAATCTAGAAGAATTAGACTTTCTAGAAGCCAGCCCTTTTAGAATACTAAACCGTATTCAAGGCACATATGGTACAATCTACAATATGCCGTGTTTAAGTTTAAATCTCTAAATTGCCATTAATCTTTCCAATTTCTCATTTTTCTAGAGATTTTTGTAAATTATTTAGGTCCGATGAAGAATGAATTTTATGGTCTACGACTTACTAATTTTGTGACCGGGAGACGTTGCAGGCCATAAAATTAAGGGAAAAAAACTTCTCTTGGAGGAAAAAAACAAAAAAAACTCCCCACAACCTCTCTCTCCTCAAAATTGATAGAACGATTGCATATAGCACAACTACATATATGTAGTGTTCGGATCCTCCATTTTTCTGGCAATTCCCATTCAGCTGGACATATTTATCACTCAATACTGACTAGCGTTCAGGGGTGTATACTTCCAAGGCCCAAGAAAAAACCTAGGAAGGGTAGGTTCGATTTAGAGGACAATTTGGTAAATTACAATTTTGTGTTGTTTATAAAAAACGGAAAATGGATCATTTGTCCAAATAATTTTAAAAAACAATTCAAATGGATGAGTAAAAAAAATTATGGGTGAAATGGACAAAAAAAAAATAGCAAGGATGAAACTGGATTCATGCCGTCTTAAACTTAAAAAATAGCGAGGATGAAACTGGATGCATCCTGTGTAAATTAAAAATAAGAAAAAGTATTTGAAAATGGGCAGGATGAAACTGGTTACATCCTGGATATTATTACATTTTTTTCCATTTAAACAGTATCAAATTCTAGATATCTTTTTCACTCAGGAATTGTTGATTTTGGTATTTTTAACCAATTTTGTGTATAAAAAAATGGCCTGGCTAGAATTTCATAATGTTCTTTCATAAAGAGAGAAATTGTGAAAGTGGAAGTAAAGAGAGAGTCAAGTTAGGCCTCCGGTGTTGAACGAGAAAATCTCAAAGATCTGATCACAAAATGGGTTTGAATTTTGGTTTTGTATGGGAAGCATTACGCATACCATGGTGGAGATCAAACAATACATCATAGCACAATTATTTCTCCTCTCATGGTTTTCATATCATAGATCCAGATTTTCTGATGGCCTTCATCTATGGAAGGAATTTATGCTTATATTGATCCTAAAAATAAAGCTTTGAGGTATGTTGTTTAGATTTATTTCATTTTTAAGATACACTTTTTAAGGAATGATAAGTTGAGCTCAGTTGTGATGAATTTTGTAGGTCCCCCTGAAATATAAGCAAATATTCATGAAACCGATCACGCCATGGGGTGGACTGCTGTGAAATAGGGAAAGGGTAGATGTAGAAGAGAACCACAATTTTCATTATCAGGGTATTAAATCTAATCTGCTCCGTCGAAATCTTCGACAAACCTTTCAAATAAGAAGGTGGATTCCTACTTCTAACAATCTTAGTAATTGTATCATGCACTGGAGGAGACTGAATCAAATTTTCCTTATCTAAAGAAGGCGTTTTATCTTTAGGAATTTCAAACAAATCAACCATACAATTATTAGACATTGGCTCCAAGTTTTGTTCAATGAAATATGCATCTCTACTTTCGATTACACCTATGGATCCATCAGCATGGTGAACAACAAATCTATGACCTTTGTAATGATCAGCATAACCAATAAAAATGCATTTAACAGTCTTAAGGTCTAATTTAGATCTATTTTTGTCTAACACCCTAACATGTGCATTTGCTCCCCAAATTATAAAGTTACTTAAGTCCGGTTTTCATTATCAGGGTATTAAATATAATCTGCTCCGTCGAAAACCAGAATTGGTGGAGGTGGTAATTTTTACTTGTAGATTGGGTTGAAGAAGGTGGCGGTAGCTAGCGAAATGGGGTAAGTCGGTAGATGGTGGTGTGAAGCCTCTACGCTGGGATAGGCTTATACACCGGTGAAGGCTTGTACACTTGATGGTTATGTTGGAAAATGTGGGTATAAACAGAGGATGATAACACTAAAAGAAATTGTTGTTGTACTCAAAAGCTTTCAAGGCTCGGGTGATTTATTTTAGACGATTATTTCTACCCTCCCAATATAAATTGGCAATTGCAACAGGTATGCGAAATAATGCCTTCAGGATACAATGAAATCCCTACAACAGGAAATTGGATTCAAGGTTTGCACCCCTTGAACCAACCAAGAACACATTAGAGAGATTTATGATGATGCTTTAGATGGAGAGAAAACAGGTTGAATTCATTCTCAAGAATTGGAGAATTCCTTCACTACTTATAGGGTTATTCATGCCTATTGGAGATGCCTCTTCACTTCCAAAAGACACATAAGGTGTCTGTTGGGAATGGTTGTGTCCTTTATGAACCATCACACCTATTAGAGGTGTCCCTTCATCTCCAAATAACATCCATTGTGTTTATCCAACACAGAACACTTCCCCATCATAGTGACAAACCAAAAACGAAAACAGTTTTATTTTCTAAGTTATTGAAAATATCCAACAATCTCCCCCTATTTTCAAAAACCAAAAAACATAAAATAAAATAAAACTTATAAACCGGAGTGGCTGCATCACTCAAGTGACTCGCCTCGTAATGCGAGTGGGATCAAGCCAACGTAGTTCAAGCACAATTGGGACTAAGCATCATCGCTGAAATCAATACATAAATGATAGGTACCTTTCCGGGTTTGAACCTTCACTTAGTGTAAGAAACTCAAAGCCTTATCGAGATTCTATGGTGAAACCAGTCTTGAACCAAGTATCCCTTATGATAAAACCGGAGTCTCCACACATATTGATTCCATAAATCATGTGTTCTGTATCCAAGCACTATAAAGGCCTTGTGCTTATATCCTTATTCATGAGTCTTCTTTAGAGAACGGTCTTCTTCTCTTAGGAAACGTCCCACATTTACATACTCATATAGGTAAGTCTCGAAGGTGTTTCTGCGAGAAACCTTTTACTAATCACAGTCTTATTAAGGATTTACATCCATCCTATTTTCTTACAGAACCTGCACTAAAACAGAAATGAGAAGTTTTATGCTTAGTGCACCATAATCACTTCCATAACTTGTTGGTACCACATTGAACCTTGTTTATCTTTTTCAAAACATAGGTTGGGTTTCTGCTATGGGTGATCGAACTTTCATTCACAGACCTTAGTCCCATTTCTGTATACTTCATTGAAAACAATTCCTTTGGGAGACTCTTCATGATAAGTCTGCCAAGTTTTTGTCCGTTTCAATGGCTAACTGCAATTACTCCTTTCTTGAGTAATTGACTTACCGTTCAATGTTCAAGACTTTGCATGTCTTGACTTTTCATTATAAGTCATTGTTAGAGACGTTATAGATCATATCCTGATTCACAATTAATCAAGACTGCTTGAGATGGCTTCTTCCAAAAATTGGGATCTCTACAAGTTAGGTTCTAAGCCATTCCTCCTTATTAATTGCATCTACTCATGCAATCAATTCTGAAAACATTATTAAAAATGTTTCTCTTTGATTTTACAAAATAATTGTAACTTCTCTAGTGATCCTAATTAACATTTACGGTTAATTCACAAGAAGTCATTATAGACTTGCATACACTAGAGGCATATAAAATTTGTAGGGAACTTGCTTGATATTTCAACAAGCACATTATTACGATGAGTAACTCCTCTACTCATTCCCAATCTTCTACAAATTTATACCCAAATACATAGACAATGTATATTTAAAATTTTACATTATGTAATGCAAATGTTCATAATTTATGCATCGGTAACATCGTAACACCTCATCGTTGGATATTTGGTAGGCCGCCCAATCTTCCAAAACGTTACATATTCACCGGTATTCCACTTTCCTTTATAATGTCATTTAAGAAATGTCAATTTCCAAATTTTGGAACCTATAATTCTTATCACAAGAACTATGCTCATATAGCGCAATTGGTATATCGACAATAATGACGATCTTGGTTGTAAAATTAACAACCGGAAAATTTTATGACATTTATCCCCCCGTTCGCGATAATTCTTAAATGCAGAAAAGAAAATAATTTCTTAACCGTCATGAAGCACAATTGCTTGCGGACTTGCGTACACCCATAATTTCTAAATAGAAATCTTCAAATCCAATGATTTGGTACAAATACCATTCTTTGGACTCGTCTCTCTTCTGTATATCACATGCATTTAACCGTTAAGTACAGACTAATAAAACTGGCTTTGTGTTGTATAAGCAACACACCCTTCGCTCAATGAAAACAACGTGCATCTTATATGCAGTCACAAAAAAACAAAGAAAGAGATTTTTCATGCCGCCATTACTAAACTTAAACACTCATTACTCACAGGTACATAAATCACAGGGATCAATGAGTTAACGCCTATGTCTTATCTCAGTAAAGTTATTTAAACAGACATTATGCATGTGATATTTCATAAGAGAAAAATGAATAACATGCTTATCCATGGTGAATGTTACTTAACATAATTTTAAACCAACGTGCATAAAAAGTGATCAAGAAAGCAATAAGCCTGTAGCCTTATTCCAAAGATGCATACTTTCTCATGGCATGTATGAACAGTGAAACTCACATGGTGAACATCAATGTATGCATTAATTTCAACATTCAGTAAATATCACTAGTCCAAAAATGATACATGTATCCACTAACACAACAGGAAGCCAAAGACTTCATGTCTTCATCCGTATATCCAAAATCAAGGTTTCCACAAAAGATCATGTTACCGATTATGAGGCGTCGCGGCTTTTCAAATTTTATTTTCCATATTGAAATTTAAAGCCAAATCCCACTGACAGTTATAAACTGAGTTGAACCGTCAATCCATGCACATATACAGTACTAATTTATTCATTTAATAGTAATTATGTACTAGCCTGACTACAAATGATTAATTCACACACAAAATGGAAAAATCAAAATGACATAACTGTTTCCTAATCATGTATTCACAAGAAAGATGACATGCTGATTAGATTATGAATAATCAGTTCACCATTTTGAACCAGTATGTAAACCAATTATGCACATACACTATAGTTAACTCATGGCTATATCATGTGTGTAATTCTCAGAATCATTATCACAATCCAAATGTGGCATCACTAAAACATATTCCGCATAATTAAATGATACATTTGGAAAGACAAACTTATCTGTGGGTTTTTCCTTTTACAGTGAACGTTGTGAGCAAGTCCCTTTTCCAAAATCGGTACTTTGAATGGGACCAGATTTCATACAGACCACCAGTGATATTTTCGCAGCAATGACACTCCATTTTGTTTCTATTCTCTTTCTATTAACTGTTGTAACTCTTCACCCTCCTTCGTCGAAGATTAATCGTATAAAACTGTTGGAAAATGTGGGTATAAAACGGAGGATGATAACACTAAAAGAAATTGTTGTTGTACACAAAAGATTTCAAGGCTCGGGTGATTTCTTTTAGACGATTATTTCTACCCTCCCAATATAAATTGGCGATTGCAACAGGTATGCGAAATAATGCCTTCAGGATACAATCCCTACAACAGGAAATTGGATTCAAGGTTTGCACCCCTTGACCCAACCAATAACACATGAGAGATATTTCTAATGATGCTTTATATGGAGAGAAAACAGGTTGAATTCATTCTCAAGAATGGTAGAATTCCTTCACTACTTATAGGGTTATTCATGCTTATTGGAAATGCCTCTTCACTTCCAAAAGACACATAAGGTGTCTGTTGGGAATGGTTGTGTCCTTTATGAACCATCACACCTATTAGAGGTGTCCCTTCATCTCCAACTAACATCCATTGTGTTTATCCAACACAGAACACTTCCCCATCATAGTGACAAACCAAAAATGAAAATAGTTTTATTTTCTAAGTTATTGAAAATATCCAACAGGTTATACACCTGCTCAGGGGATGCCATGTGTTTTTTTTCTTGTTTTGTCACTCATTTGGGTAGAAATCTCGTCTAGAAACTTATGACCTCTTTCTGTTCAAAAATGATAGTGAACAATTATTATGGTGTTTTCGATCCTCTACTTCTTTAGCAAACCCGCATTCAACTCTACAGATGCATCACTCGAAAGTAACAAGACATGTTGGAGTGTGTGTACTCCAAGGCCCAGCATAAAACCTAAGGGAAGGTTAGGTTAAAAGGACAATTTCGTAAATCATAATTTTTTGTTGTCTATAAAAGAAATAACCTATCTCAATTCCCTTGGTGTAATAGAAAGAGAAAAAAGTGTGGGAGTTGCAGTGGAGAGAGATCAGTGAGGCCTCCGTGTTTAAAAAACCGAAGAAAAATATGTAAGGTCTGATCATTTCTAATCTCTCAGATGGGTGTGATCATCGGAAATGGATCGTTGTTGTTATGAATGTAATTTTTGGTTTTTATGGGAACTTATTCACATACCTTGGTGGAGATCACAGAGACCACATCACACAATATATCTCGCACTATGATTTCTCCTCTCATGGTTTCAATATTTTTCTCCTTGTTTGTCACTCACCAAATTAAACACAAGTGGGAACCTCTGTGTGTATGGATTCTAAGAAGGAAACTTTGAGATTCTGTACTCTCTTTTCTCTCTCTGCTGTATGATTAGCTCAATGTTTATGGATACCGTGGATAGAATCCAGGAAATCACAAAAAAATAATGGTATTATTATTATTTAATCTAATGATATTTGTAAATCAAGATCTTCCAAAAGAATATTTGTATGTTTATGAGGAAATGGCTGTTTAAAAATTAAGTGAGAATAAATTCTGTTGCAGATGATTTAATTATCTGCTTAATTGATTTATAGCAAATATGACAATCCTTTTATTTTTTCAAAGATCTTCATTCAAATTCCAACAAAATTTAAATACAAAGCTCATACTTCGGCCAAGATTCCCCAACCTCAAGGCTGCAATAGTCTAATTTCATTTAAATTACATATCATTCAATAAAAGCTTAAGATAGCTTAAAATTCATGTTTCTTCTTGATAAAGCCTCTCAATAGTATCTGATTTTCATTAGTAATATTGCTTGTGGTGTAATATAATGGTGCCTGAATGGAAAAGATATAACATTGGTGGATTTTCGCACGGTTTCAAAAGACTTTTGCCAAGAGTCATAGTCCAAATTGCAGATTAAGAATAATCGAAAGCAACAATTTTCCATTAATTTCATATCGTTTTATGAGTGTTACTGTGAGAATTCAAGCCAAGTACTCAAAAGAAAAGAGACAAAAGAACATTTTTTTATATTATGCAAATGTACGTAGTGGTGCATGGTCTTTGAAGGATCCGAATCAGTGATTGTAACTTCATTCACGCGCTCCACGTCGCTACTTCACTGATTACTGACTCGTTTCTCGAGCTTCCTTGGTCTTCCCAGTAGCTTAAGAAAGACTTGGGCTCTATATACTCTGGTGCTGGATCTGTGTAGCTCACTTTGATTTTGCTGAGAAGTGACCATGCATAATATATATTGGAGCCATGTCGCCACTGCAAATCACAACTACCAAACAAAATAGAAAGAATACAAGTTGTTTGCATACAGTTATTAACAAATAGATGTTGGATGATCAAAGTTTGTACTTTCTCAGTTCCAACAATTCTGATTAGAATACCTTAGCATACATTTCTTACACTAGATGATTGCTTGTTTAGAATTTGGCCATCTATCCATCTTGTTGTATTCTTGAATAGAAAAATCAACACAAGTTTGACAATCATCCAACAATTCTGATTAGAATACCTTAGTGTAATATAAAAGTAACAAAGCACTATGGTCGCTTCCAAAACAAATGGTATCATATCCAAACATTTAACTACCAAAGTATCGACAAGCAAACAACCCAGCAAATTTCAAAAAAATTCATTCAAATTTGTATGTTTATGAGGATTGATTTTGTTGAATATGATTTATCTTCTTAATTGAGTTAAAGAAAATTCAGTTATTCAAAGCAATTTCATTCAAATTCTTTGAAATTAATGTAAATGCAAAGATATCATAGTTACCAACCATAGAAAACATGTAAATTTAATGCAACATAGAGCTTAAATGGCTCAAATATTGATCTTGGAAATTATACTGTGGCAATGGCCGATTTTAGGTCATACTTTATGGGCATCGTAATGTAGTCAGCTCAATATTTTACATACTAGTGAGTTCTGCAATTGCAATTCTCAGTCAGCACTGGCTTTGTTTAACACATTTTATGGTTACTAGCGAATATCCATTGGTACACGAAGTTGCAAGTAAGATACGTTGTGTTGGAATTTTGAGGTGTAATTCCTTAATCAGGTTGAATAGGAATTAGGTGAAGGGACTTAGCAAGGGTTGGAAACGTTTTAACATTTGGTTTCAAATACAAACCGCCAAACAGTTCCACACTACTACTAGAAGTGCATGTTTGGAAGGGTTTTGAGTCTCTTCAAGGACTAGACGTGGTGCCTCTTAGGAAGAGATTCTTCACCTTTGATAACAGTCCCATGTTGTTTCTGCAATATTGATTAGGGAAGAATGCAGTGAAAAGAAAAAAACAAAGAGATAGCGAAATATAATAAGGAATATTATTATGGTGGATAAGCCTGTTCTCTGATAATCATGGAATAAATTAGCCAGGTGTAAGAGTAAGTATTTATAGGTGAGACCCAACGGACCGCTACTTCTCGATCATATTCTTAATCAACCATGTTTACTGATCAACAACTTTGATCGTGGTTTACTAATTCCAACCCTAACCTATCCATCACTAAAGTCTGTTATATGAATGGGTTTAAGTCCCGTTGGATACCAAGAATATTTCTTACCACATCCATTTGATGCACCCAAACTAAGTACCCATGTGTACTAACTTGGCAGCATCTTGATCAAGTCTTGACCATCCAAAACAGTTGTACCACAACATGATAATATGAACATGCCAAAAGATAATGCAGGTAGGTTGTATATATATAGTAGTAGATAAATCAATGCAAGTGGTTTGTGCAAATAGTGTAACAACATTTGTGGTACTTTACCCGATGGTGTGAGGCTTGACATTGATAGCCGTCTTTGTCCATCAACACCATGGTTATCTACCGTTAGGCCGATTGGCCACTCGGTCCAACATATCCCACTTGGCCATTCAAATAGTCTTGAATAAGACCCATGGAGATAACATGTCTTTTGAAATCTTCTATAGCTATAGCTTTCGTCAAAGGATCAACAATCATATCCTCTGTTCTCAAATAACTCACTGTTATTTTCTTCTTCTTCACAATGTCAAGCACATAGTAATATTTTCTCTCAATATGCTTCTTTACCGGATCACCACTGAGCTCACCATTGGAAATGGTGCATAATGTTGCTTGATTATCACAAAAAATGTTAATTGGTTTCTCAGGAATTAATTTCAAATTAAGCAAGAAACCTTTGATCCATACAGCTTCGTTGGATGCATGGTTACAAGCAATATACTCATCTTCCATTGTAGAATTCTCTACACATGATTTTTTCTTGCTGGGCCATGATATTGCAGCACCTCCTATGGTAAATACGTACCCACTGGTAGACTTTAATCCGTCTACGTCTCCTGAAAAATCTGCATCACTATACACTTGAACAAGTAAAGAGTTAGTGCGGTAAGTCAATTTATATCCCTTTGTCTTCTGGATATGCCGCAATATACGTTTTACTCCTATCCAGTGAGCGATACCGGGATTACTTTGAAATCTACTTACCAATCCTATGACAAAACTCAAATCAGGTTGGGTACACAACATGGCATACATTAAACTCCCAACTACTTGTGCGTATGGTTTTGAATTCATTACAATTCGTTCTTTTTCGTTTGCAGGGACCATTTTCTTAGATAATTTGGTTCCTCTACAAATGGGTGTATCAACAGGACCACAATGTTCCATTTTATTTTTCTTTAGAACATCTAAGTATGCTTCTTGAGACAACTGAATTGTCTCATGCAATCTATCTCTAGTTATCTTGATGCCTAATATAAAACTCGCTTCACCCATATCTTTCATCTCAAAACAAGATTTAAGACAAGTTTTAATTTTTACAATCAAATTCAAATCATTACCTAAGAGTAATATATCATCAACATAAAGAGATAGTATAACAAAATCACTCCCACTGTTCAAAACATAGATACAAGGATCATAAGCATTAGATACAAAACCATAATTAGTGACAGCATCATGAAAAGTTAAATACCATTGACGAGATGACTATTTCAGCCCATAAAGAGATTTTTGTAACTTATAAAATTTATCTCTATTATTTTCATCTATGCAACCTTCAGGTTGCTCCATGTATATGTCTTCCTCTAAGTCTCCATTTAGGAATGTTGTCTTAACATCCATTTGGTGTATTTCTAAACTTTTACTAGTCTAGCCTTATATTTATTTAGTGACCCATCAGCCTTAAATTTCTTTTTCAAAATACATTTACAACCTATAACATTCTTGTTTTCAGGTAAATCAACAAACTGCCATACATTATTTTCATTAATTTATTTTATTTCTTCATCTGTAGCATATTTCCATTTATGAGCAACAGTCAATTTCATAGCTTGTTTAAAGTTTAAAGGATCAGCATCAGATATGTCCTCATCACAAGAAAAAAGTCATCATCAGAAAATTTATTCTCATCCAAAACAACTGCATAATCTTTCAAATAAGAAGCTGGATTCCTACTTCTAACAATCTTAGTAATTGCTTCTTGCACTGGAGGAGACTGAATCAAATTTTCCTTATCTAAAGAAGGCGTTTTATCTTTAGGAATTTCAAAAAAAACAACCATACAATTATTAGACATTGGCTC
Organism: Papaver bracteatum; assembly: GCA_023529315.1. NCBI lineage: Eukaryota > Viridiplantae > Streptophyta > Magnoliopsida > Ranunculales > Papaveraceae > Papaver > Papaver bracteatum. Next base: position 20,275 of record JAJJWX010000252.1, read on the forward strand.
CAAGTTTTGTTCAATGAAATATGCATCTCTACCTTCGATTACACCTATGGATCCATCAGCATGGTGAACAAAAAATCTATAACCTTTGGAATGATCAACATAACCAATAAAAATGCATTTAGCAGTCTTAGGGTCTAATTTAGATCTATTTTTGTCTAACACCCTAACATGTGCATTTGCTCCCCAAATTCTAAAGTGACTTAAGTCCGGTTTTCTACCACTACACAATTCATAAGGTGTGTTAGTCACAAATTTAGATGGCAATCTACTCAAAATGTAAACAGCAGTAGACAAAGCTTCACCCCAAAAATGAGTACCTAATTTTGAGTGACTAAGCATGCTCCTAGTCATATCAAGAAGAGTTCAATTTCTACGTTCAGCCACACCATTTTGTTGTGGCGTATCAGGCATAGTAAATTGATGAATAATACCATGGTTCTTACAAAAATCACCAAAAATTTCAGAATTATATTCACCACCTCTATCACTGCGAAGAACTTTAATTTTTCTGCCTTACTGATTTTCTACTTCATTTTTATATGCGATAAAAATATCTAAAGCATCAGATTCTTTAGATAACAAATAAACATAACCAAAAAAAGAATAGTCATCGGTAAATGTTATAAAATATGGCATACCTCTATGATTTTTAACATTCAAAGGACCACATATATCACTGTGAATGATATCTAACAAATCATTTGATCTAATAGTTTTACCAAAATGTTTCCTAGTCATTTTACCCATCACACATGGTTCACATATGTTAAAATCAATTTTAATTTTAGGAATTAAACCACTACTAGACATGCGAGATAATTTATCTTTATTAACATGACCCAATCTCATATGCCACATATGAGAATCATAAAAATCAAGAGAATTAGAACACTCATAGGAATAAGCAGAAGAATTAACAACTTTATTAAAATCAGAAGATTTCTGCTTCAAGCGATACAAACCATCAACTTTAGTTCCCCAAAATAAAATTCTACCATGCTTACCTACATACACTTTTCCAGATCGAATTCTAACCTCAAAACCCTTATCATCAAGACACGGTACAGACACCAAGTTTCGCCTCATATTAGGAGCGAACAATACATCAGTAAGGACTAAGTTATTTTGACCAGGAAAAAGACAATCTCACAGTTCCGATGCCTAAGACATTACAATAAGTATTATTACCCATATAAACTCTGTGTTCGTCGGTTTTGATCTCCTTAACGTTAACAAAATAGTCCCTAGATTTTGTCACATGTCTTGATGAAGCTGAATCGATCCACCATGCATCTGTATCACAATCAGCTAAAAGAGATTCTGAGACAACACAAATAATATCCTTAGAACCACTACCACTAGAGTTAGAGTTGTTTTTCTTTTCTGTACAGTTGGATTGGTAATGGCCTTTTTGCTTACAGTGATAACAAGTAATATTCATTGCATTAGAATTCTTTTTCTTGTTAATGTTTTTCTTAAAAGGCTTCTTATAGGGGCCAGAATTCTTGTTCTTGTTTGGTTTGGCTACTTCTTTAGTGACATGAGACTGAGATGATTCTCCCTTTTTATCACGACGTTGAGCTTCAACACCCAGCAACATAGGAAATGTAATCATATTAACATCTCTACCAGACATATTAATAGCTACCACCACAGTCTCCCATGAACGAGGAAGACTATGCAAAAGAGTAGAAACTTGCATCCTATCAGGTATAGGGTTTCCAGCAGCAGCTAGTTCTTTTGTAATCACATTCATACGGCTACAATGATCAATAACAAACTCATTTTCTTTCATATAGGTAGTATTAAACTTCTCAATCAGCAACTGTATATACGTCCCAGACTGTCCTCATAGGATTGAGTGACAGCCTTAAACATAGCTTTTGCTGTTTGATGACCTTCATATATAATTTCTAAATTTGGATCCATAAAAGTTAACATAGTTGATCTAGCTAGCTTGTCATCTTCTAGAAAACGATCATAACTACGTCTAACAGCAGGGGTGGGATTAATTGGTTCTTCAGGAGTGGGAATATCAATAACATATTCTACTTTGTCTTGAAACAGTATATGCCTAATACATCTTTTCCAAGTTGAAAAATTGGAACCATTGAGACATTCAGTCTTACTTCGCTTTTGACTCACTGCCTTAGATTCCATTAAAATTGTAAACAAGTAATAGCAACACAAAATTTAGGCAATCCAAAAGTATTAATCACCGATAAAGTTACCAGGGATACTAACCTTTAATTTGGAAGTTCTGTAAAGTGCGTAAAGTGTTTTGCATGGTGGCATTGAGTGTTGTAAAAAGTTTTGTAACCAGGGAAGTACGTTCTTGTGCACGTACCAATAATTTCTTTTCCTTGTTCTTGGCTTGAACTTCCGCATCATGATCATGAAGGTTAGTAATAGTCTCAGACAGATCATTGATATTTTATGCAATTCCTGCGATCGCTTCATGCACGTTTTTCAAGTTGTCAGTGTAAGACATTGGAAGCAAAAGTAAGAACCCTAAAAAAAAATTGGTCGAATTTTGAGATGTGAGGTAAACCTGCTCTGATCCGGAAGTTAGGGTTCTAGACCTTTTAACACTGGAAAAATCTTAAAAACAAGGAAAAGAACCGGATAAACCCTTTGAGTTGGGGGTTAGCCACCCGCTTTGAGAAAAAAACTAAACAAACTTAACTTTGTTATATTGATTGATATCAAAACAACTTACGACCAGGATATTTATAGCTTCAAAGCCTTGGTAAACAAGAAAAAGAACTTAGAGTTTAATATCTATCTAAACTGAGAAAGAGTCCAACTAATTACGGAAGGCTACGAAACTAAATATACCAAATATCTAAAGGTGTGGTGTTGAAATCACACATACCACCCCCATTGAAAACAGACTTTCCCTCAAGTCTTATATTCTGGAAACCGTGTAATGAAATCATCAGCGTCCTCCCAAGTTGCTTTATCTGCAGGATGGGTATTCCATTGCACTAACCATTGCGTGCCAGCAGTAGTTCCCTTCTTGTACATACGTCGCTGTAAAATGGAAGATGGTTCCTATTTGTCATAACCTATGATATCTGGCAAAACAGCAACAACATGAACTGTTGTGCCGAGGCTCCTTTTCAGCTGAGAAACATGGAAAACTAGATGAATACGATTGGTGGTAGGAAGCTCCAATTTATAAGCCACCGTTCCAATTTTATCCAGGACTCTAAATGGCCCATAAAAACGAGGAGAAAGCTTCGAAAAAGATTGACTAGCAACAGTTGTTTGTCGATATGGTTGTAGACGCAAATAAACCCAATCATCAATCTTAAAATGAAGTTATGTTCTGTGAGAGTCAACATATTTCTTCATCCTAGCTTGAGCTTCATGCAAGTGAGACTTCAACAATTTAAGAGTATAATCCCTGTCTCGAAGATTGACATCAACATCATGGACTGAGGTAGAGCCTGGTAAGTATGATAAAATGGTTGGAGGAGGTATACTATACAAGGCTTCATATGGAGTCATTTGGATGGCAGTATGAAAGCTTGTGTTATACCACCATTCAGCCCAGGGAAGCCATTTAAACCAATCGTTTGGCTTCATACCAGCAAAGCAGCGCAAATAACACTCCAAAGTGCGATTGGTAACTTCAGTATGTCCATCAGATTGTGAATTGTACGCAGTAGTGTGACTTAGTTGCGTGCCCTGGAAAGAAAAAAATGCAGTCCAAAAATTACTCATGAATATCGCATCTCGATCACTGATAATACTCCTTGGCATTCCTTGAAGATGAACCACCTCTCGGACAAATACTTGTGAAACTATGCTTGCAGAATAAGGATGAGACAAAGAAATAAAATGCGCATACTTGGAAAGTCGATCAACAACAACCAAAATGGAGTTTTTTCTCTCAGATAGAAGGAACCCATCGATGAAATCCATTGAAATATCAAGCCATTCATCATCAGGAATGGGTAAAGGATTCAAGAGACCAGAAGGAGATATGGATTCAGTTTTATTGCGTTGGCAAATGTCACAACGATCAATGAACTCCTTAATTGAATTTTTCATACCTGTCCAATAATTTTTTTGTTGCAATCTCTTGAAAGTTCTTAAGTAACCGGAATGACCTCCTACTGGAGTTGTGTGAAATTCGTCAAGTAATTTGGAGCACCAAGAAGAAGAAGAAACAACCACCATCCGTTGTTTATATCGCAAAAGTCCATCAGTATAAGTAAAGTTGCGCTTGAAAGCAGGATTACTACGTAAACTAGTAATTAATGACCCATAGTAATCATCCCCATGAAATTCCTTGAAAATATCATGTACCCAAGATAAAATAGGTGTTGAAAGTGAACTAAGTTGAGGACTGGAAAGACGAGATAAAGCATCAGCAACTACATTTTCTTTTCCGTGAAGAAAAACAATCTCATAGTCATACCCCAATAACTTAGATAACCATTTTTGTTGCTCCATAGACGATAACTTTTGATCCAAAAAATACTTCAAGCTTTTATGATTTGTGTAAACCTTAAAATGTCTTCCCAATAAATAAGGACGTCATTTTTGAATAGCAGAGACGACTGACAACATTTCTTTCACATATACCGAAATATTCAAATTCTTACCAGATAGCGGTTTGCTGTAGTAAACAAGAGGTATGCCAGACTGCATTAATACGGCACCCAAACCACCACCCGAAGCATCACATTCGAGAGAAAAATCCTTACTAAAATATGGTAATGCTAACACGGGAGTTGTAGTAAGAGCATGCTGCAACAATTTGAAGGAAGAAGTAGCAACATCATTCCAAACAAAAGCATCCTTTTTTAATAGTTGATCAAAGGCTTACTGATAGTGCCAAAATCCTTGACAAACTTGCGATAATAACCAGCAAGACCCAGAATTACGCGAAGCTGTTTAACCGTGCTAGAAATAGGCCAAGAGAGAATACTCTTTATTTTATCATCTTCAACTGCGACACTATTAGATTAGATAACATGACCTAGATGACCTACAGAAGGCTGAGAAAATGTGCATTTATACTCTTTCATGAATAATTGGTTGGAACGTAAAATATCAAACACAATAGACAGATGCTCGATATGCTCAGAAAAACTCTTACTATATATCAATATGTCATAAAAAAAAAAACGAGCACAAACCTGCGTAAATGAGGTCTGAATGTATCGTTCATCAAACTTTGAAATGTAGATGGAGCATTCGAAAGGACAAAAGGCATGACCAAGAACTCATAATGGCCATCGTGTGTCCTAAAAGCTGTTTTAGGAATATCTGGCTCGAATGGACGAAACTGATAATAACCAGAACGTAAATCTAGCTTGGTGAAGATGCACGCACCATGTAACTCATCCAAGAGTTCATCAACCAAAGGAATAGGAAATATATCCTTGATTGTAAGCTTATTTAATGCCCTATAATCCACACACATCCTCCAAGTACCATCCTTTTTTCTAACCATTAAAATTGGAGAGGAAAAGGGATTGGAACTGGTACGTATTAATCCAGCTTCCTTCAACTCAATTACTATTTTCTCAATCTCATTCTTATGAAAATGGGGGTACCTATAAGGTCGAATATTGACTGGAGAAGAATCGGGTAGTAAAGGAATGTGGTGATCATGCTCACGAGAAGGTGGTAAATAATCCGGAGACTGAAAAATGTCAAAATAAGTTGATAATAATTGTTGAATTTCAGGCGGTAGTTCGACAGGTAATTCTCTTGTAGACGCAGTAGGTTCAAATAATTGAAACAGAATACCAAAGTGCTCCTTGGTCAATAAATATTGCATGGGAGAACTATCCATCAGCATGACAGTGGAGGCGTCATTTCCTACCAAGAGAATGGCATCGTATTGACTTGTGAACTTCATAGTTAAAGCTGTAAAATCCCATGAGATTTCTCCTAGCGTACGTAACCATTGGACACCCAACACGGCATCACATCCACTGATAGGTAATAGATGAAAATCAGAAGTAAACCTATAGTCCTGTAACTAAATTGGAATATTAAAACAAGAGCCTTGAGTACGTATCTGACCACCATCACCAACTGTGACTCATAAGTCAGCATCTGTTGAGAAAATAGAATAACCACACTGTTTGGCTACCTTGGGGTGAAGAAAATTGTGTGTAGAACTCGAGTCGATAAGAACTGTGAAAGCCAAACCTTTAGTAAAACCAGAAATACGCATTGTCCTAGGAAAAAGGACTACCCAAGAGAGAATATAAGGTTATCTTGGCTTCAGACTCGACTGATTCAATAGTGTTGTTAGTATTGGCGGTGTCCACAGGTTGCTCAAAAACACCCTCAACTACTGCATCTAGTTCAGCAACATCTAGTTCAGAAATATCTAAGGTAGTCAATCTGGGATTGGAACACACATGAGTTGGTGTAAAAAGTTCATCACAATTAAAGCAGAGACCTTGGGCACGTCTTTTCTTTTGTTCATCCAATGAAAGTCTTCTAGCTCCTGGTGGGATAGCGGACTTATTATATGGAGTAGGTTGTACCGTAGCAGCAGGCCTAAATGGAGGAGGACGATAAGGTTGTCTTGGGACAGCCTTAGTAATAGCTGCATAGGCCTCTTCTTGATGAAGTTCTTTGGTAAATGTTTCAAGTAATGTTTGGGGTGCCAATAACTTAACCATAGTACCAATATGAGGTTTTAAAGAACGAATGAAGCAACTGATCAAATAATCCTCTGGAAAATCAACAAAGTTTAAGAGATGCTCAAATTCAGATATATGTTCACATACGGTACCTTTCTGATTAATGGTGTTGATAGCCAAGCGAGCATCAACAAATTTCTGCGGAGAAAATCATTCACGAACCAGAGTACAAAACTGTTCCCAAGTATTGACATCAGTTTTGGTTCGTCGCCATCTAAACCATTGATTGGCTTCACCTTTAAGATGGGCAGCGGCAACAATAATCTTAAGAGCATCAGACATGTTGTACACACGAAAGTATTGGTCTGCATTGAAAATCCAGCCATCAGGGTCCTCACTAGAAAAATTTGGAAATTTGATATTAGGGCGCAACTGTTGAGGTTGACCATTATTAGGTGGAGGTGGTGGCGGCGGTGGGGGAGGGTGTTGTTCAGCACCAGGATGTTGGTGGACCTGAGGTAAAAACTCGCTACGAACAGTGCGTAAAGTGTTTTTCATGGTGGCATTGAGTGTTGTAGAAAGTTCTGTAACCAGGGAAGTACGTTCTTGTGCAAGTACCAACAATTTCTTTTCCTTCTTCTTGGCTTGAACGTCCGCATCATGATCATGAAGGTTAGTAATAGTCTCAGACAGATCATTGATATTTTCTGCAATTCCTGCGATCGCTTCATGCACGTTTTTCAAGTTTTCAGTGTAAGACATTGGAAGCAAAAGTAAGAACCCTAAAAAAAAATTGGTCGAATTTTGAGATGTGAGGTAAACCTGCTCTGATCCGGAAGTTAGGGTTCTAGACCTTTTAACACTGGAGAAAGCTTAAAAACAAGGAAAAGAACCGGATAAACCCTTTGAGTTGGGGGTTAGCCACCATCTTTGAGAAGAAAACTAAATAAACTTAACTTTGTTATATTGATTGATATCAAAACAAATTACGACCAGGATATTTATAGCTTCAAATCCTTGGTAAACAAGAAAAAGAACTTAGAGTTTAATATCTATCTAAACTGAGAGAGAGTCCAACTAATTACGGAAAGCTACGAAACTAAATATACCAAATATCTAACGGTGTGGTGTTGGCATCACAACAGAATGACTATTTGTATTTCACTAATTGTGTAATTGTTATAATCCTTGTTAACATTGCACATGTGGGTATTGATTACATAGTCCAAAATTGCAGGTGTGGTATGCTATTGATGTTGAAGTGTGTCGACATCAGTTCATAGTATGCAAACCAAATGTTTGTATCAATGTCTCAATGGGTTTAGTGTTTCCTAACACTCGAATTTCTGTGTGTTTCTTTCAACAGCTTTGATGTATTAGTATTACTTAGTATATTTTCCAACACATTCTTCTTGTTTTTTTTTTTGTTAAAGATCAATAAATCTTTCTCGAAATGACTTTGGTCTCAACAATGTCCGTGCGTCCTTCATCGTCCTAAGCTATGCCTAGCCATAAAGAAAACCATTCCATTCTACTAGGACAAGAGAAGTGATATGCAATAACTAAATGAAATTCAACATTGTTTCTCTAGTTTCCCATTTTCTCTTCATCAGATGAGATTTTCCGGCAGGAAGAGCACTTGAGGTACGTAAGGAAGTGAAATTACTGAGAGGAATCGTTGATGATTCTTCCAATCAACTTGCATTTAGTTTCAAATGGATGGAAAAATAAGAAATATCAACACAAGTTGGCTTAAGTTTCACTGCAAACTACTAGTACTACACTTGCTATTTCTACTTACTGCGAAAATAGTGCCGACATACCACACCTTTTTAAGCCAGCCGGAAATTGTAGGAAGGGAAGATGATAAGAACCTATTAAAAAATATATCAGCAACATCCTATGGTGGGAATCCTGAAAAAGTCTGTCATTTCCTTGGTGGGAATGAGAGGAATTGGTAAAACACAACTCAAAAAAAAAAAAAAATGAGTTGCTCGGGGGAGTATTTATTAATCACTAGACGTAAGGACCAACTTGTATCTACTATAATTAAGGGGGCTATTCCACGTGAAAAATTTGGAATAACCAGTAAATTCTTCATTATGTTATGCAATTTCTAATCTCAGTCAGTGCTGCTGTTTTTGTTTCTAAAATACTAACAAAATGTTATTTCCTGGCACATAAAGGTTTATCTGGTAAGCAATGCCTAGATATCAAGAAAACCATTTCATGTTACTACCATACATAGACGAGAGAATATGTTTAAGCTAACTTCATACATATGGAAATTGGTAATGGGGAATCCAATCCTTAGAAAGTTTAGAATGAATTTGGTTGAAATCTGTCATGCATATGATCACTTAAGATCTTCATTTGGGAGTCTATTGTATTTCCAACCCTCTGGAGTATGCTTTTCAAATCAGATATCTTCTCCTTCATACATTCATGACCATCACTGAGTGTCTCATTTGTAACAACAGTCTTTCTACTTCCTACCTCGACTAACATACCCTGGAGTGTATCGCACTCTACTTTATTCTTCTCAAGATCCACTGTCTTCTTCTCAAGTTCCACAGATAGTTCAAAACACATATTCTTATAATACTCCAGGCTCCCGAATTTAGCCACAGCTTCTAGTTCTCCAGAGCCTTGTGTTCTTTCAACATATTTCCTCTTCCTCCCAATACTGATAGAACCACCACCTACAATTGTATCATCAACTTACTCCTTTATGGGATTTATTTAACATATGAAATTTCTCAATTAATTATCATAATTAACTGAAAAACAGAAAAGAAATCACAAAAATGAAAATACATTGAAACATGGAGAAGTGTACATAAAAATTACTCACAGGTATCATCATCACTAGTAGTCGATTGAATTCCTCATGCTTCATTATCTTTTTCCTTTTCTATTGGACCACTAGAACTGCAAATCTGGTCTACTTCCATTGAATTACTTTTCTGCGCCTGAAATTCTCATGCAGATACCGTCAAATTAACAATTTCGTAATTGGAAATAAGGGGGAAAAAACATTACAAGGATCAAGTTATTGCATTTTGGAGCCCCAGTAAAAAAGAAGAAGCAAAAAACAGAAAGAAAAATAAGTGATAAGAAGAAGCAGATGGATCGAGATACAACCTGATTTCGCTCCAAGATATGTTCCAATGTTTACTTCGAAAGAATTTGTTAGACAGAAATTTGAGATTTAACAAGGGAAGGAGAAAATTAATAGGAGAGGAAGTGTAGTTGAATGGCTGCTGAAATATTTTAGGGCACCTTTGTTTCCGAGTATATTACTTATAATATAGATAGTTCGAGGATCCAACGGTGAAAATATTATTTTGGATAATGGACGCTCAAAATTGTCCTAAATATTCCATTAGGGTTTTTAAAGGGCTTGGTTTGAGACCTTCCCTTTCAATGCAAGTCATCGGACCACAAAGGACGGATATATATAGTTGCATGTGTTTTTGTTTGATCAACGGCAACACAACAATTCGTATTCCTACGGAATGGTGGAATCAAGATATTTCATTTTGAGTCCTTCATGGACACAACAAATGTATGGAATACGTAACCAGACCCTTGGTTGTATTGAGCTGAAATGTTTGACAAGAGATAACAATGTCAGTCATTATTTTGATGCTAATAAATTATTAGGTCCAGATGGTTATGATATAGAGTTTTTTAACGTGTTTGTTAGACTTTTTTTTTTTTTTTAACTGAAATATTGAAATTGAAGATTAAAAAGTGTTTACATTATACACATCCTCATGAAGTTGAGAAATGATTTCATCGGAGGAGCTAAAATCCAAACACACTAATAAATTGAGATCTATCTAGCTTAGAAAGAGAGTCTACTACTTTATTTTTCTCTTTATGCAATAGGAACATTGCCAAGAGGAATTAAATTTTAATAAGTTTTTGATATCAGGATTAAATTGTGTAATCTCCAATCAATGTTTAGAGAATCTCCCAAGACTGCGTCCACTACAAGCTTTGCATCCAGCTCAAAAATCACTTTCTCCATCTTCTTCTCTAATTCCCATTGCATTGCCTCTCATAAAGATTTACTCTCAGCTTGCTCTGGACTAGTTCCAGTGGTTAGACTGATGCACTTTGATCCATGATGCGCACCTGAAAAATCTCGACAAATCAGTCCAATGCCTCCAGTATTATTTGCTGAAACAAAAGAACCATCAGAATTAAATTTTTAAAAACCAGGAATTGGTGGTTTTCAGTGTATGTTAATCATATTCTTGGGGACTGGGAGTCTATAGTTTTGAACCTAAAACTGCAAATTCTCTTCTGCATCTCTGAATGATGAACTCATGGGTAAGAGATACTCCTTTGAAAACCTTGTCACACCTAGTATTCCATAGACACCAAGCTATTATGCCTATCTTGCAGAGATCAATTTCCTAAATCTGTTTGTCTATGACTTTATCAAACCAACAACAAATCCAGTCTGATAACAAGCTACCCTGCACAATATGTAGAGCATTACTGCAAACCAAACTGGCTTAGATAAAGGACAATCAAGAATTAGATGAGATACAGTTTCTAGTTCTTGAGAACAAAAATGACAGTTGTAATTATCATCTTGAATAAATCCCATCAGTGTGTATCTGGTTAGAATAATTTGCTTGATACATTTCCACATGAATTGCCTGGTTCTTAGGAGAATAGGTAATTTCCATAGGTTTTTGAAAAAAAATATTGCGACCTTCCTCCGAATTGTGGATAAGAATGTCTGTAGTCTAGAATCACAACCATCACGAGACAAGAAACCCAAAGATGCTTCAACTTTCTATGGAACACCTTCCCTATAACAAATATCCGCAAAGGTGCCATGAACAAGATCGTGCCGAAGCTAAGGACCAGTTTCAGTAGCGCAATGCAATGTGTGGTCACTATAGACATCCATACCCCTGTTACAACACCTGCAAATACTATTTTTTGAAAAAAGAGGAATGCCAAGTCTATAACTAAGAATAGCGCAAAATTGGTGTGCACCTAACTTCTGTCCCAGCCCATCAACATGAATAATTAGCAAGTAATATTGTGCTTGCTTTGATTTATTACATTACCAAAGCACTGAGTCTCGTCTGGACATATTGAAAAGGGAAGTCATATTTTTCGTCACACCTGAAAAATATTAAACTTCCAGTGAATGCACAAGATATGTTCTTTCCTTTTTTGTTGACCTTTTCTAATTAGGTTTGTACACTCTGAGACTTAAACACCTTCTCATGGGATCCGAATCATGCGATATGTTTTTTCCCTTTTTGTCATAATCATTTGAACAACAAAAATATTGCTCTTTGCACATTTTTTTGATAATAAATCATGGTTAATTGATGATATAATCCAATTATATGGATGTCAGTGATGCGTGTCGTAACCACAAAAAATTAATCAAGATATTTTCCACTAATTAACTGGAAATATAATGGAAGTAAAGTTCATTCCAACGAAGATATGTTATTTAGTTCAGCAAAATAAATAAAAGACAAGGGGAATTGTTGAATAATTAAAATAATAATAATAAACAATAAGATGAAGAGATGATTAGGAGTCATTCGCCGTTACCAAACGTTGACTTGCATAGTATACTCGTTTACCTTTCGTAAGAATCATATATCACCAACTGTGGAATAGCAGCTAGCTCAGTGCTATCACCAAAATTCCTTATACCACGGATACGGAAGCTCTCCAATATCAGATTCTATCCAACCGAACCACCAAGTAGTAGATCACTCAAGGTCTAATCCAACTGAATTCTTTAGGCTTTGTGAATTAGGTTGATCCCAGTAGTTATACTCTTAGCTCAAGGTTCACTTGTTGATGTTGTCTTCACTCGCAATTGCTCCATAGAATCCCTCTGTAAGGTCTCGCGATTTCTACTTGTGTAGAGAGTTGTTTGACTATTAAACTTATCACCCAACTTCTACTAGTATTAGAATGATCAAAATATTAATCCAATTGTACACTTGTACAATCTAGTAATCAATCATAAACCCTAGATATAAAAAAGACAATCGATAATATGATAAAAATTTCGAATAAACTTGTAAAATTATTAAGCTTCACGCCCGGAACATAGAATTCATCCTAATCAATAAAAGTTTAGCTTCTCATGATTACACTGTTTTTCGGTTTCCCCCTAAAGGGGTAAACCCTAAAATATTAATATAGAAAAAAAGTATAATATCAGATGTAGAGATATGAGATGTATAGAGATATATTAGGTTAAGAATTATCTCTTAAATAGTCTCCAAATTGTAGAATTTCCCGTGCATCAATCCCGGTAAAAATTGGTAGCCAAAACCTAGCCAAATTTCCATAAATCCTACTCCCAAAATCTGTCCGTGAAAAGAAATGGTGAAAGCCTAAATATGCCGCGTGCGAAACAGAAGTCCAGCCCATTAAGTTTTTAATTGTCTTGTCAATCCGCTGGAACCGACAACCCATTTCTTCTTCTCTTATTACGGCTAAGTTTTCTAGCCGAAACTTCTCCTGTAACTTTTCCTCACAATTTATACTTTTCAATCACGGCTGGGTTTTATATACGTAACTCCTCATGTGTCTTCAAACTCTAACTCCTCCATACATCCAAGTCCAACCAACTCAGCGACCCTTACTTCTCATCATCACTGGTGATCAACGACAGCAGCGTAACCAAACTCCATCACGAGATGCACCTTCTATTTCCTCTCACTCGACCACTTCTCACTACTTTCTCCATCGACCAACGATTGATTTATTTTCAAGCACTACAATAACCAAGTTCCATCATTCTTCATAATATAAAGTTTTCGTTCCTTTTCCCTGAATTAATTGCTCTTCTTCCCAGCCAAGCTTCCTCTTTCCTTCTCAGTCACGACCACCATCTACCTGCAAACCTCCTATTTATAGGTGAAAATAGTTTCTGTTGATTTTGGTAATTTTGAGTGTGCACGGGTGAGAAATAATTTAAACCCTAAACAATGTACTGCAAGGGAGTACTTTAAGTTCGAGAGATCAATCTGTACAAGTCCAGCCTAAACCAAGAAATGGTCATTCCAGACTTGCTTCGGGCACAAAGTGGAGGAGAATGGGTTGGTTTTGGGGAGGGAAGCAAGGAAATTGGTGAGACCAGAATAGTTGATTCTGGAGGAGTAGTTGGGTTACTACGACTTGTTATCAGAAAATTGAGAGAGCTCTGAAGGTGAGCTAGCAAGTAAGTATTTCTGAGTGTTGTATCTCCCGTATGAACTTCTTTTCCCAATGAAAATAGGTAAGACCTATTTATACAAGTCGAAGTATAAACTATACCCTGGTCTTATTAAGGAGTAGGGAAGTAAATGGGAGGAGGTGGTAACCGTATGCATGGACTTGATTTTCCATAAAGTGGTTAATGCATGAAAATGGTTTTCATGAAACTGTGAACGTTATGGAATTGATGTTCCATAAAGTTTTTAATGCACGACTTTATGTCCCATGAACGTTTCCCATATAACTTCCCATATTTACTAGGCGCCTTACCCTTATGACACTTCCTTATGAAGGGCGTAGTGTACGCCGCATGATGTAAACCGCCAAACCAATACCCAAAGAGGATCCCCCAATTTGTGTTGATACCTCAAATGTTTTTGGAAAACATGTAACACGTTGTTGTGGCTTGGTATGACCGGTCCGCATAGTGACGCATAATCATGGCGCGTCACAGAAATGGTAACCTGGCAGATGGAGCTGCATGTACGATGATGTAGCGCCAAAATGGCTGAGACAAGAAAGGTTACTTGGCATTGACAACATTATGCGATAGTGTTGTGTGTCCTTATTTAGAGTTAGCCCCGCTCAAGGAAGGAATAAAGGATGAGATGCAAAGTCATGGAATGACTTTGGCATGGTTCTAAGTTGTGGCCAAGACTTAGACTATGCATATGCATCAATGGTAAGGCCAAACACGCCATTGGTGATAGTTGCTCGTTAAAAGAGATGCAAGTGATGCATATGAAGCATGGAGATGGAACTAATCAAGTCAAGACTCAGTTGGCATAATACTTGAATGATGGCATTCAAATGAAAAGTGTACAATGCAATCTATAATAGCGCATCTGAGGCCATAATAGCAGTAATTGGTTAAAGTGCAAGATGAGTTGCAAGTGGCGATGTTGCGGGACTTGAGTTCAAGTGTGCCGAGCGTGCAAGCAAGTTAGAGACGGTTATAAAGTGCTTTATAACCGAGTTTGGTATATCCTAACCGTTGAGGACAGGTGTGGCGCCATGGAGCAAGCCAACACTAAAGCTAGCAGTTAAAAAGTAAAACTGGCGGTTAGGGAACTTCCCATGGACAGATGGTTGTTCATGGGGCATGCAACAGAGTTGCATACGGATTGGACCTAGTTCTTGGCATTATAAATAGCCAGAGAACCCTTGTAAACGAGTGGTTCAATAGTTCAAGTGTTGAGGAACCATTTAGGAAGTAGAGAGTGATTGCTGCATATAGACTTAGAGAATAAGCTTGTAAAGTCCATTGGTTGGACGTTTTTGTATCTTCCCCTTAAGCTAATAAAAGTGAGTTTGTTGGCTTATGCGTTTGGCTTTGGTTTCCTGTTGATTTGATTATACTCCCCCAATTTTGTGAAGCATAAACATGGAAAGAACCTCTTTGTAGTATGGGATACATTGTTTGGTAGAGAAAATCTAAGTTAGTCTTATGTTGCATGCTCTTGGTAGGGTTGGCTGATTGTATTGGTATAATCTTATAAGGATGAAATACATTGGGTGATAAGAGATCATTGAACCACTGTATTTCCGGGTTATATCTTCGCGAAAAATTGCTTGGAGCATTTGAAGATGTGACACTTGTAAAGTTAAGATCGGGGAACTTGCTAGACTGGTGACCTTCGACGGTCAAGATTTTGCATCTTGAGAGGAGGGGAAACCGTTGATCATTGCACGCCTTCGTTTTGGTAGCCGCGTAGTGAGGGCCAATAGGGTGGCACGACTAGGGTATGTTTAGACTTGGAATGAGGGGCCAAGGGTTCGCCATGGGCGTATGGCATGTCTAGGGCCAAGGCGAGGGCGCTTGGCTTGGCATGACATTACTAGCATGGCTAGGGCCAATGAAAAGTGCGTTTTGCATAGCGCAGCTAGCTTGGCTAGGTTTGGTTTGGCTTGGCATGTGGGTCCTAGGGTTTGCCATGGACGTATGTCATGGCTAGGGCCAAGGCAAGGGCGCTTGGCTAGGCATAACGTGACTAGCATGGCTAGGTCCATGGCAAAATATGTTTGGCATGGCGCGGATAGCTTGGCTAGGTTTGTTTTGGCTTGGCATGTGGGGCCAAGGGGTATCCATGTGCAGATGCAGTGACTAACTTGGGCTAGGTGCGTGACCTAGCTAGGGTTTTGGGCCAAAGGTCATTAGGGGACCTCAGATGGCCATGATTTTCTTCTGGGATTGAAGGGCAACCGTTGATTATTGCACACCTTCACTTTGGTAGCCGCATGGGTAAGGCCAGCATGGTGGCGCGGCATGAGGGGCCATGGCGAGACGTTTTTGGCATGGCGCGGTCGGCGTGGCTAGCTTTGGCTAGGTGTGTGACCAAGATAGGGTTTTGGGACAAAGGTCGTGAGGGGACCTTAGACGGCCAGGATTCGCTCATGGGATTGAAGGGCAACCGTTGATTGTTGCACGGCTTCACTTTGGTAGCCGCATGGGGAAGGCCAGCATGGTGGCGCAGCATGAGGGGCCATGGCGAGACGTGTTTGGCATGGCGCGGTCGGCGTGGGTAGCTTTGGCTAGACCAAGCTCGGATTTTGGGGCAAAGGTCGTGAGGGGACCTTAAACGGCCAAGATTTGCTCCTTGGATTGAAGGGAAACCGTTGATTGTTCCAAACCTTCACTTTGGTAGCCGCACGGGGAAGGCCAGCATGGAGGCGCGGCATGAGGGGCCATGGCGAGATGTGTTTAGCATGGCGCGGTCGGCGTGGGTAGCTTTGGCTAGGTGCGTAACCAAGCTAGGGTTTTGGGAAAAAGGTCGTGAGGGGACCTTAGACGGCTAGGATTCTCTCATGGGATTGAAGGGCTACCGTTGATTATTGCACGCCTTCACTTTGGTATCCGCATGGGAAAGGCCATCATGGTGGCGCGGCATGAGGGGACATGGCGAGACGTGTTTGGCATGGCGCGGTCGCCGTGGCTAGCATGATTTTCCATTGGCACAAAGGTGCGGCTAGCATGGTTGGCATGATTTGGCGCGGTAGGTGTGGCTGGCATGATTTTCCATTGGCACAGAGGTGCGCCTAGCATGGTTGGCATGCTTTAGCGCGGTTGGTGTGGATGGCATGATTTTCCATTGGCACATAGGTGCGGCTAGAATGGTTGGCATGCTTTGGCGCGGTTAGTGTGGCTGGCATGATTTGCCATTGGCACAAAGGTGCGGCTAGCATGGTTGGCATGCCTTGGCGCGGTCGGTGTGGCTAGCATGATTTACCATTGGCACAGAGGGGAATTAGGGTTTTGCTTGTTGTGACCGTAATTTGAAAAAAAGTGCCCCGGTAATTATTTAGAGACACATTAAAGGTTTTTCAGTAAATGCGCCTAGTAAATGCTTTATCAATTAAATGTTGTGACGTTACTGTCTGCTAGGGTTTAGTGTTTTACAAAACTAGACCGGGAAAATCTTATTTTTCCCAAGGATAATGCACTCTTGGTTGGTTCATGCAATGGTTTGGTTTGTTTTGGATCACAAGATGATAACAAGCAAGCTGCCTTTATTTGTAACCCCATGACTGGAGAATCCATTGATATTTAAAGATGATAGGAAAAAAGGTTCTTGGGTTTTCAAGAAATGATGAGATCGGTACCTTTGCTAATGGATCTCTTCATTGGTTTCACTGGATCTATAGGAAACGATCCGAAAAAAAAACTTATTAAGATCTTAGCTGTTGATTTGGGGGAGGAGAAGTTTAGACCCTTCCTATCTCCTCCTCCGCCTATGATGGATTACGACGATTCTAGGCGCCTCAATGTTGTGGCTAAGCTCTTGTTGCTGGGAGGTGATCTGTGTTGTGTTCATACGAACTGGGAATTTGAATACTTGGATATATGGATGTTTAAGAAGGAAATTGTGGACAATGCTAGTTATGGCAGCATCCCGAAAGAAGATCAACGTGGGTATTACTATAAGAATGCAATGAGGAACAATGCTAGTTATGGAAACAACCCGAAAGAAGATCAACGTGGGTGTTACTATGACTAAACATGGAGTTGGAGCAAGTTCAGCACCATATCATGGGATGACTATAGACAGTACATGCCTTTTTCTATAACGAAGAGAAATACAGTTCTTTTGTGGGAAACCAGTGGTCATCTCTGTTCTTATGACCATACGACAGAAACTTTAGAGAAACTTTGGGATGTTAATCATTTAGGAAGATCTGTTGATATCATACCTCATATGAACACTTTTGTAACGTTGAAAAATCGATAATCTGGGGAATGTACAGATAATGGCGAGGTACACTCTTTGATTTTTATTTTTTCTTTCAGTTGATTATGTCTTTGCTCAGGGATATGGAAGTACTTGTTAATTCTATTCGACCGAGTAGATTCTTGTTTTCAAAATAGAATACATATGAACATGATTTACATGACATGACAGAATGAGGGATGCATTGAAATAGAGAAACTCAATTTTTAAAATTATAGTACAATA
This sequence comes from Papaver bracteatum, assembly GCA_023529315.1. NCBI lineage: Eukaryota > Viridiplantae > Streptophyta > Magnoliopsida > Ranunculales > Papaveraceae > Papaver > Papaver bracteatum. The sequence goes on from JAJJWX010000252.1 coordinate 38,609, forward strand.
TGGATCTACCACTCAGCGGGTTCTGTAATTCACCTTTGACTTAAGAGCACTGAGTTAAACTGAATCCATTTCAGGCTCCTCGAACTCACTATATGATTTCTTCAAAAGATATATCCACAAACACGTACAAGTACAAACTTACAGATTTCGCTAAACTTGCAGGTGCAGTGCTTATAAACCCATTTAAAGACACTCATATGACATCATCCTCCACTAGCATCCTTAAGCGTTGCCACAGATGCTGGCTGATCCAAGGTAATTTACTTAGGGAAAATGTACACAGTAGACAGACCACTAATGTCGATCAAAATAGTAGCAGCTCAACTCAGAAAATCTCTGCACTACAAAGTCGACGTATACAATTCTTCACAATAAATACTGAGAAACTACATCATTAAACAATGTACCTAAACCATAGACTCAATGTTGTGTTATAGCATACCAAATTTCGCTGCTTCTTAAGAGGAAAAATTATAGTTGCAATACATGTGCATCCGTTTATTAAAGAGCTCCTTCACTAAATTTCCATACTTGCAGTAACCTAATGAGTAAAGAACCACTAAAATTTTCAGCATGACAACCAATAAGAAAGTTATATGATGTAATATATTCAAGCTGGGTTCTATATGATAAAGTTAAATACAAACTCAGCAAGTAATTTAAATAAGAGTTTTGAATGATTATAAGGATATATAAATGCATTGCCTTGCAGCTGCTGGAATCATTTTGAAGTTTAATTATGTAAATTTTATCGTCTTCTTAACTCACATTCCGGCTGATGGCTGTGTAGGAAACCTTATATCTTTCTGTAGTTGTACATATTGGGTTTACTTAGGTATCTTTGTCTTGTCAAAGCTTCTGTCACATTCCTTGTCTCTGTAAACCCGTAATAGCCTCTTTGAATACTTTTTCTTTCATAGTTTTGTCAGCTGATATCGCCTATTTCATCCTCACTGTCAATTTTTATTTTTCATAAGGATTGACAGTGAGGAGGAAATAGGTGATGCTCAACAATACATGTAGTTGATGCTCTTAGTTGGTGTTCATCGCATTTGGAAAAGATTAATTCTTAGGCGTTTTCTGCAGACTCGCCTTGATTATTGACATGAGCTGAAAATTAACTATGTACGTAGAATATAAGATGATGTGCCATTATCAATTTTTCACAAAATTGCACATAACCAAATTTTTATGGAAACAGCGGACAATGGAATGCTATCATAAGAATAATACCATGGTTTTGTAAAGAAAACCTAAAAAATATAAGTGCGAAAACAACATGCTAAATTGAAATGAGCTTCAGATTTATTTATTGAGTAATTAAATAGGGCGCTGAGTCAACTCACAGATTCACCTTGTTCGATCAATGCGATCCACGTCTCAAAGCAGCACATCTTCATCCTGTAATTGAGCTCAATCTGGGTGATACCTGTTCAAAAACTCATCTAGTTCTTTCACGGTATTGAAATCTTTGACACTAAATTTCTCATCATCTATCATCTTTACGGGTCTCACAGTAACGATGTTGTTTTCTTTTGCTTAGAAATACCTTATCAACGGTATACCAAGCATGATCGACAGAAATCCAAAAGAGGGTTTTGATTGTTTTTACTCCAGATCTCCAGACAATAATCATATAGACAAGTTTCCAAAACCAAATAACAGTTGCAGCGAATTGATATCAACAGCATCAACCTACATAAAATTAACTTGAGAGGAAATATCATAATGCTTCAATCAATTCAAAGGGGTTCTTCTTCCACCACCTTCCCATATGAAATCAGCACCTATTATCATGATGCCATTTCCGGTTTAGAGTTTTTTTCGATGACGGCGCTCTTTCAGGGAGAGAGATAGATGAGAGAGAAGAAGGGGATTGGATTCTAGGGTTTTTGTTCGGTGGTGTTGTTAAGTTGGAAAATTAGTCAAAATAAAAGGTCAAGGTCATGGGATTTATAACCTAGACGAGTGGCCCGACATCATGACTCCCAAAATGACTAGTCATTAAAATTTCAGCCATTGTTTTCGAGTGCTAAACAAAACGTAAAGAGAAAAAATAATATACTAAAACCCATTATCTACCCTTGATTGGATTATTTCCTTTGCATTTGGGAGTAGTTTTATGTCGCCTTTGTCATTACATATTTACAGTAAAATAAAATACAAAAAAACGGAAAACCATAATCGAATTAAATAGCTTTTGTACTGTTATTATCGTTCGGAAAATGAGAAGTCAAACTTATAGTATGTCGACTGCATAATAACTTCTCGGAGGAATTATTATCAGCAAACACCTATTGAAGTACATCAGCAGACCAAACCTGCAATCAGTATCCCTTTGCTTACAGAATTCATATGTTGGCTTGTCTAAAAAGAAGAACAAGAAAAAAGGGAGAAAAATAAACTCTTACAAACTGAATTAGATTTGGCAGAAACTGAGTCGCCTTAATCAGATTCGACTGACTCAACTTAAACAGATTCGGCTGAATGTTATTATAGAATTTCGACAGAAATAATGAGTTCTTAATTTTGGACAAGAACGAACCGTCCTATAATAAATAATACACCAAAAATATGACAGACTTTAGGACGGATCAAATTAGTCTTATAACTCTATTTTCGACAGTTTCGGTATGTCCTAAATTCTGCTTTTTGGACTAGTGAATATCAGCCTAAATATGCCGCGTGCGAAACAGAAATCCAGCCCATTAACTTTGTAATTTTCTTGTCAGTCCGCTGGAACCGACAACCCATTTCTGCTTCTCTTATTATGGCTAAGTTTTCTAGCCGAAACTTCTCCTGTAACTTTTCCTCACAATTTCTACTTTTCAATCACGACTGGGTTTTATATACGTAACTCCTCCTGTGTCTTCTAACTCTAACTCCTCCATACATCCAAGTCCAACCAACTCAGCGCCCCTTACTTCTCATCATCACTGGTGATCAAGAGTCTGATTTTTTTCACACTCCTTGGCGAGTGTGCACATAACGTTTCAATCTCCACCGTTGATTACATTTAGAGTATTATGTAACGAGGGTCATGATTCTAAACATGGAGGGTAATGGGCCCAACAACTAACTAAACAACCAGGATGTGTCAAATATACACTCTTTAGAGGAGTGTGCACAAAATTGAACTCGTTGATCAACGACAACAACATAACCAAACTCCATCACGAGCTGCACCTTCTATTTCCTCTCACTCGACCACTTCTCACTACTTTCTCCATCGACCAACGACTGATTTCTTTTCAAGCACTACAACAACCAAGTTCAATCATTCTTCATAATCTAAAATTTTCGTTCATTTTCCCTGAATTAATTGCTCTTCTTCTCGTCCAAGCTTTCTCTTTCCTTCTCAGTCACGACCACCATCTCCCTGCAAACCTCCGTATAACAGCTCCTTCCAACATCCCTGCCGAGTTCTTCATAGCTCCATTACCATTCTCGATCACCATTATTATCACTACCAAGCTCACGACAGCACAATCTCTTCCATTTTTCATCACCGGGAATCACCTTGAAACCACGTCCCTGACCTTCTCATTATTTTTCTTTCCGTTGCAGCCAGCTCCTACGGGCTATTAATGGCAACAACATCATCTATCAACATTAGCAGCTCTATTAACGGCAATAGACTCGATCTCTTCTTCATTCTGCTCCATCATTCTGGCAAAGGCAGCAGCCCAAATCCATTTCCAAAATAACGTCCATCGCAACCAGCTACCTAGACACCAATGGCAACAGACTACACCACGACCAACAGACTCCTCCATTTATTCGAGCAATAACCATTCCGCTGTGCTCTAACTCTTATCCACCTCGTTAACCACCAGGTCCACCACTGATCTTCATCAGTCACAACGACCAATTACCAGCAGTCGTAGCAACCACATTATCGACCTCCACCAACTTCGCTGGCAATAGCAGCGACCGCATATCACAGCAAAACTTCTTGAGCTGAAATCTATTGTCATTGCCATCTTCATCCAACTGCAATCACTTATGTAATTGGCAGACCCCAGACCAAACTCAAATTCCATGAACAGTAAACCACCGAGAATCACCATCGTGATCAGCAGCCTGCCGGGTATTCTCGGTTAGAGTTGAAGAAGAAGATGATGGCCACCCCGTAGTAATCCCCCTGGTGCCTTTAACAAATTCCTTTCCACTGTCAGTCTTGGTGAACTAACAGTCTAACTTTGGACTTGGCTGCCCCCTAATAGTTCAAGTAACTTCCTTTAGCACCTCCAGTTTAACTGTCAGTTTTGGAGAACCGAGAAGGTTAACTTCTCGTTTCACCCATAACTTCTTCATACAAAGTCCGTTTGACCTCATTCTTTCGCCGTTGGCTTCGTATTTTCGTCCTCTTCAAGATGATATCAAGAACTTATATGTTTGGATGTGTTCCACTTGGTCTTTGGCGCTTCTCTGCTTGCGACTAACTTCTTTCTTTGCACAATTAAGTGTCAATTTCACTTCTTTTGGGTAATTCACCTAGCAAAACATTAATAAGATAAAACAATAGTAATATACAATAATTTGCAAGCATATGGTACTTCAAAACTTTAGATATCATGCAGTAACTTGCGCATGAGCCACAGACATTGCAGACAACTTACGCGTGAGCCACGGACATTGCAATTTAACGGGAGAAGTCCCTCCTATAGCTAATAAGACACCTTATGACCTCCTAAAAGGTCATAAGGTTGCATTTGTTTCCATCACTATTAACTCCAGACAATTTAAAATTTACCAAATGTGCTAATTGGAATCTCATATGCTACTACAAAGATTAAATACTCAAATTACACTTTAAATTACCAGGACGTACTCCAATTCTGCAGTTGTTAGGAAAGTGCTGAAGTGAAAGCTTTCTTGTTTCGGTAATGTTAGTGCGTTCCTTTATCTTGATGACTTGACCAATGATCAAGTGTGCCTGTATACCTGTGGTTGATGACCTAATGTAAATAATGCATGTAAACTAGTGTTGATAGCCGACACATCTTTACGTGGTACGCCTTTTTTTGTGCAACTAATAGCATAAACTGAACATAACTCTTGAAACCTTCAGGCTTCAGTATTTCCTCTCTCTTTATCTTGATGGCTTTATGTTCCTCCTGTAACTTGTAACTGCTAAAATTCAAGGTGATATTGGTAAATCTTATTGCTAGTGCTCAAATTTTCACTTGAGAATTCTTAAACTAGTAGTATATCTGAATGAATCTAAATGATGTTATCTTCTCTATCATAATCTCTAACTACAATATGTTATATTTCAATGTGAGCATCATGACTCAACAACTTATAGTAAATTTGGCTTTCCAAACTGTTTGAACGGTTGCATCCTAGTAATTCTCATTCACCTTGTCAACAGATTTATCACTCAAAAATGGGATCGGAAGTGATCAACCATTTTTGGGGTGTGTAATCCAAGGCACATGATATTGCCCAAGGGAAAGTTGTAAATGAAGAATATTTTGGTAATTCACATTCTTGTGCTGTCTATAGATATGAAACCCTAGAGTTGTGCTGTTGTATTATTAGAAAGAAATAGAGAACAGCGAGAGAGTGGAAGTGGAAAAGAGACAACGCAGAAAATGGTGAGATCTAGCTTCTTTATATATTTGGATTTCAATTTCCAAAATTCCAGATATCATGTGACAACTTCGTGCGTGGCTTTTATATATTTGCGATTAGAGACACTCTCTACTAGAAACGCTATTCTTAATGGAGCTAAAAAAACGGCAATAAGAATAAAGCTTTTTTCCAGTCGTTAGATTTTAACAACTCATCTTAAATCTACGGATTAAAAAAAATGCCAATAAGATTGGAGTTAAAAAGGGCCAATAAGAATAAAGCTTTTTTTCCAGCTGTTAGATTTCAACAACTCATCTTAAATTTACGGATTTAAAAAAAAAACGCAATTCTTAATGGCATTTTTTTAGCGCCAATCTTATTGGTGTTTAGCGCTATTCTTATTGGCGCGTTTAGATGGATTCCACAAACCCTTCCACTAAACCATGGAACCCTCCTTGGATTTTTTGTGGAAAACCCCAACTTGGAAGCCACTAGTCTTGACATTCCATGGTTTATCCACACTTGGAATTGCTTGGATTCCACCATAAGACTTGCTCTAAATAGTATCAAAATACAATAAACTAGGGTATACTTGTAGACTGAGTAGAAGGTGCTAGTAGCTAGTATTCATGAACCGGGGGTAATTTGTTGAGTTGAACTTTTTCTCAGCTTGAGCACTCGACTTAAGAACCTGCTCAAGGGATGCAATATGGACCCAACAACCCAGCTGAGAGAGCTGATTTTTGGGTAGAAATGGATAATTTTTGAATATTTTGTGACCTGCCATGGTGCATTGCTGGGGATTTCAACACAATTAGAAAATGTGATGAAAAGAACTGCAAAAGGATTACAAGAAGTTCATAGAGCAACGTACATGAACTAATTGATATTCTATCTCTCCAATATAATCTTTCTCTTCTAATAATAAAAAAAAAAAAATCAACAGGGACCATCACTGGATTTTGAAACTCAAACCCATAACAAAAATTCCATGTCGAGTGTGTGTAATCCAAAGCCCATTCTAAACCCCATGGGAATGTTAAATTCAAAGGACATTTCGGTAAATCGCATTCTTGTGTTCTCTGTATAAGATGAAAAGCCATGTTTTTAGAAAAGGGAAAGAAAAAGTTGGGAGAGTGACTAGTGAGGGCGGCGGTGTTGTTCAGTATAAAAATCTATTAGATCTGATTATCAGAAATGTGTTGTTATTGTTAGGAATGTAATTTTGGGTTTGTAGCGTTACACATACCCCGGAAGATTAAACCACACAATGGATAGCAAAATGACATTTCCTCTCATGATTTTAATTTAGTAAACATAATCAAACAGATATAGCTCACACTGGGTTTCCTTGTTTCATTTCCACTTGAGGTATGATATTTCTCAATACAGATTTCTTTTTCTTTTTGAAACTATATAATTTTGAAGCTTAAGTTGTGATGAACTTGCAGGTTAGGTTCAGATTGAACAAAACTGAACGTTATTGAACAAAATAGCAGGTAATTGATGAAAGATAGGTGGTAAATGCTTAGATTGATGAAGTAGGAAGAAGAATGAGGGGACCCGTTAACACAAACCTGGATGCCAGCATGAGGAAAATAATTTATCATTTTAATCCAAATAAATTGTAACATCAAAATGAATCTAGTAGAGAGTGTCTCTAATCGATCTATTGCAAATCAAGATATTCCCAAAGGAATATTTGGATGCTTATGAGGAAATTACTATGTGAAAATTAGTCAGAATTATTTTGATGAAGAGGATTTAAATTCTCAATTTATATTTAGATAATTTTCTTCTTTTGGAAACATCCAAGGAAAGGCTCAGAATTTCGCAACAAATTTATGTACACTGTACATTGAGATGTTTCACAATTAATTTAAGTCTCCAAAACCAGAGTGGGTTGGAGTTGGTGATTGTTACTGTTAGACATGGTTGAAGGTTATGTTGGCTACTATTCATGGAATGGGATAAGTGGTGGTGTGGACCGATGCTGGGTAGATAGGGGAAGGAGACGGGAACTGTGGCTTGCAAGGAGTACACCTGCTAAAAAATTGTTGTGTTTTTTACTTTCTAGTCATTGATTTGAACAGTAAAAATATTGTTTTTCACACTGAATTGAGATTGGGTAACTTTGTGGATGTATATACATCGGTTCTGAATTCTCGTGGATGTATATATTGTTCTCGTGAGAGCAAATATTTGTTGATAATTATTAATCAACAAGAAGGAAGTTGTGAGTTTCTGAATTCTTGTTTGATCCTTGAACTGCACCTACAGATCCCTTAGAAGCAGAAGCTCCTGATCAAAATATGCTTAGGTGCTTTTTAGATTAGTAGGGATCGGAGAGACGCCAAATTTGCGATTATGAAGAGGAGAACCATCAACGAAGCTCATTGCTCATTGTTCATAAGGAATATTTGTATGTTCTCAAGGAATGATTTTGTTGAGCATGATTTGTCTTCTAAATGGATTTAACGCAAATATGAAGGATATTTTCGTAATTCACCTTCTTATGATGTCTTATAAATATAAAACCCTAGAATTCAACTGTTGTAATAGAGATTGCAAATGGTGGATAAGAGAGAAGCAGAGTGTAGTTGCAAGAAATCCTACAACTACACCCTAATGAAAATACACAAATAATTCCTTAAATCTCAAGAACAATAATTATAGTTTTATTAATTTTTGTTATGGATTGTACAAGGATTAGAAAAGTATCAAGAAATTAGAATTGCTCTAGACTTTCTCTCTCCTATTGGTTTTCTCACCACTATTCAAAAAGATTTCTCCTCTTTCAAGTCTACTTGGCTCTTTATATAGGGTATTACATAGTGGATGACAGATAAGCCATCATTTATTTTCGGATCGACTGCGATATTATCGCAGCTTACAAGGATTCTATTCGCAATTCTTCTTAAATCTCGCAGGGTCTTCACACTTTTCTCGTGCTTATACTGACGTCACATGCTACGTCATTCTTCCAGTAACCTGCGAGGTCTTCGCATACACTCACTGGTTATAATTTCGCTAGAACGTAGTTTTTGCGAGATTCTGCTCCTACATCTTGCCTCTTCTCATGTCTTCTCTGCGAAGAAGAGAATGATATGAGAAACTCTTTACTCCGAAATGTCGTAACTGCTCATCTCTCCATATTCTTCTCTACTGATATGATTCTGTGATTTACGTAGAATTTATTACGCGTGTTTCTTCCTCCATCCATTTCTTGACACGTCTTTCATAATTTTTGTTGAGCATGATTTGTCTTCTAAATGGATTTAACGCAAATATGATCATCATTTTCTTTTGAAAATTTCTTTATTCATATTGTAACAATAGTGTAAATAGGAAGTTCATAATTTCCGACCTTAAAATATTTTTGAAATTGTTGCAACCTAGAGCTTCAATAACTTGAGATTAGACAAATTAATAATAAAATACAATGAAACATCTCAACGTGTCTACATGGAGATGCTACATAGTTTGTTGAGGTCCTGAAAACTAGAGTGGGTGAAGGTGGTGGATTTTAACTTGTAAACTAGGTACAAGGTGGTGATGGTTAGTATTTGTGGACAAGGTTAAATAGTGGTGATGATCTGTTAAATACTAATGCTTGTCCCCTGCAGGCTCAGTTATTTATTTTCTTGTTCAAGCATTTTAATTTTAATTTATTCGGCTTGATTTATAATTGGATACTCATGTTTCAATATTTTCCATATAGGTAGGTGATATGGAATCCATCAAGGGTACCTAGAGTCAGCGCTGAAGTGAAGATAGGTTATGAGAATTATAGAGAAAATAATAAGAACACAAAGTAAAACACAATGGATCCTGCTAACTTCTTCTTCTTCTATTGCTTAACTTCTTCTTCTTTAAACTGTGAAAGAAAAACTCTATTACAAACCAAAAATATGGCTGCACTCTCTCTCGTTTTCCTCCCTCTTTCTAGCCTAAAAATCTCCTCATTTTATAGGAGTGTAAACTTTCTCAAAAAGAAAATAAAGCTATGAGTTTTTTTAGAACTCATCTAAACTAGGAATCCTAATCTAAGTAAGGAAACCCCATTTTATGAAGATACTCACGTATCATGTGTAAGCTATCATGGAAACCCCACTACTGTTGTGAAGATACTCACGTATCATGGATCCCCCATTTTATGAAGCTGAAACTCCTGTGTAAGCTTTAAAACTCATGTGTAAGCTCTGAACTGAAGGTGAAAAACTCAGTCTCCCCCTTCTCCTTGTTGAACCACCTTGCATTTATTAGGTAACATCTAGCTGACTTCCCACGGTCATAAACAAAACCCAAACCTTTGCTTCTTGTACTGATCTTAGTTACACCAATAACAAGCATCATATCCTTCTTCTCGTCTTTAAATTCTGAACATATTATTATTTGGTCGCCATCTCCTGTTTTGAAACCAGTGACCACCATATTTCTTTTCTTCTTTCCTCGATCAAAAAACAAAAAAAATACATGATTTGATCGATGTTGTAGTAAGAGATGGCTGTAGTTGTTGGTACTTGACAAGATCGAACGGACATGAGCTTCTCTTCATGAATAGTATTCATTAATTCACCAACACTCTCTAGGATAATTAAATCTAACCTGAACCATTTTTCAGCAAACAATAAAGTTGTTGAAAAATGTTCTTGCCCACTGTACTTGTAGGTGGTTGTTTCACTTAAAACGGATAACTGACTGAACTTGTAATTTTTGCCGGTCGTGATTCGTAATAGTTCCTCCATATCGAGAGCTTTTTGATTGACATCTGGAAGTGAACTACTTAGGATTGTGATAGGCATTCCCAAGCTGGTTTGGTTCACCTTGATTAACACCACCCCTTCCATCTTTTTACTGTAATGCAGTTTTAAACATGTACCATAAATATTCAAAAACATACTTTTTGCGAGGATTGTTGAAGAATGATTTACAACCTTACTAACCCACTTCTGATTGGTAGGATCCCCACTTAGAAATACAACTGCAAGATACCATGGATGCATGCAGTAACTAATTTCTGATTCTAAACTAAAAACAACATATATCTCCGTTAACTGATTTGTCATCAAACCCCAGCAATGCAACATCTCATGGCAGTTCTCAATGTGAACACATTTAACTAAAAATGACACATTCTTAAATACTCCGACCACGTCCAGTATCATATTTCTGCCAATAACTGTTGTTATTTCAACTGCCACTGTTTCCTTCTTCTTGACGATTGTACACACCTCTTGATTAATACGTCTTATATCACCAGTGTAGGCTCCTCTTCCGTCGTCAATTTGCTGGTCAAAAAATAGTGACATTATTATTGTTTCTTGGTAACACATGACCAAAGAAACAATAAATACATGCAACATCACGATAATAAGACCAATACCATGCATACTTGATTGAGCATCATAATACGATGCCTTAACAGCAGCACAAACAATTCTAGGGACATTAATAGAGACCGGTAGACCTGTATGTGATGAATTTGCTAGCGCTAAGAAACCTTCATACCGTGAACCATCTCCCTGACTTGGTAAAAGCAACACCTTAGTATCAAGTGTTAGACACTCACTATTCCATCGTATACCTGCTGTTGCGGGCAATTGCACGAGAGTTTCCTTCACGAAAACACCAATGTCATGATAGGCTGTGATGTCGTTTCTGAATTTTTCTACCAAATCTTCTATCATAACATTCCTCTTGGAGTTCGAGAGAATTCTCCCATGAATCTTACTTCTGTAATTTTCTCTACAAACTTCTTTGTGATAGTCTGATCTCAAATTAGAGTTGTCAACAGTACATAAAGTTTGTATTGTATATCGAGCTTGAGATATCAAACTAAAATTGTCGACAGCATGTATAACTTGATTCCTATAAACATAATGATTCTAGTTTATCAGAATACCTTCTATGTTAGTCTCTTTGTTGATAAGAGAGTCAGCAGTACCTGCTGTAAGCAAAAATTTCTCTTCAACTTCTGAGAAACTATCACAAAGTTCTCTACAGACTTTTTCAAGACCAAACTCTTCTTTATAAGAATTTAAGACTTCGTTCTCTTCCCTGATAAGGGTATCAATAGTTGGATAGTTGTCTTCATCTTCAAATTCTTCTGCACCGTCGTCAAAGACTTGTGGTAAGTCCCGATCTACAATGACTTCTTCTTTACTCCCAAAGTCATCGTGTTTCTTCTCTTCCACATAGTTCAACTTTTCACAGACGAATTTATCATCTTCCTTTGATTTTTTTTTTTTTTTTTTTTTTGTAATTTCTTTTCTACGCTTAGGCTTTCGTTTGACAGCACTTTCTTTTATGAACACGGCTAAGGTAAATGTTAATTCTTCTATCTTAAGTTCAAGTTTATCCAACTTGTCCTCATCTGTCAATTTCCTCTTGTCTTCTTTACTTCCCATCTTGATTCTAATACTTCCTCTAGGTTTCTTTGTCTTCTCTTGATCGCTTACACGGAATTCGTGTTGAGTCCAAGCACCACAACTAACCCTAGAAGTCAAAATGTGGCTCTGATACCACTTGATACGGAATCGATCAAGGGTACCTAGAGTCACTGCCGATGTGAAGATAGGTTATTAGAATTATAGAGAAAAGAATAAGAACACAAAGGATCCTGCTAACTTATTCTTCTTCTATTGCTTAACTTCTTCTTCTTTAAACTGTGAAAGAAAAACTCTATTACAAACCAAAAATATGGCTGCACTCTCTCTCGTTATCCTCCCACTTTCTAGCCTACAAATCTCCTCTTTTTATAGGAGTGTAAACTTTCTCAACAAGAAAATAAAGCTATGAGTTTTTTTAGAACTCATCTAAACTAGGAATCCTAATCTAAGTAAGGAAACCTCAAGTCTTGTTGATCAAACAAACTAGTCGACCAACATCTAGTATCTTCTAGATACTCTCTAGCCATAACATGGCTCAACTAAATCTAGGCTAATGGTTAGCCTCATATGGCAGTCTTAACTGTCCTTCTGCTTTTGTTATTTACTTGTCAAATATAATCTTCACACCACCACTTAAGTTCTGTGCATATAACCTGCACATCGAACTATTTAACCGTTAATACGGTTCTGTGAAGATAATCTTCACGTCACTCTTCTTGCCTTAATATGGCACTACTGTTGTGAAGATACTCCTGTATCAGTAGGTGCACTGGAGTCTCAACTGCATTTGAAGGTAAAGACCCCTCATAGAGCCTACAAAACTACCTATAACCTCTTTCTCTTTAAAAATGATTGAACAGTGCACCCTAGTACTAGTTCTCATTCACCCCGATACCGAAAGTGGAACCGAGAGTGATCAGCCGTTTTTCGGGCGTGTAATAATCCAAGGTCCATGCTAAAGCCCAAGGAGAAGTTAGATTTGAAGGATATTTTCGTAATTAACCTTCTTATGCTGTCTTATAAATATTAAACCCTAGAATTCATCTGTTGTAATAGAGATTACAAATGGTGGATAAGAGAGCAGCAGAGAGGCCGCCAGTTTTTGTCTATAAATATAAAACCCTACAGTTTTGCTGTTTGATATCAAAGAAAAACCTAACAAAAAAAAATCTCTCAACCAATAGCTTTACAAAAATATCAAAGATCTGATCAAATGGGTTGTTGTGATTCGAATTTTGGATTTCACATACCCTGGACATCACAGCCACCACTCAATAGATCATCACACTATGATTTCTCTTCTCATGGTTTTAGCTTATAGGTTTTCCAATTTTGTTCCTCTTCGATTATTCTTTTCCTATTATTTTCTCCGGACCTGTGGTATGTTACTTATCTCTCTTTTCAAATTTATTTTCTTCCTTGCATTTATGCTTGAAAATTTAGTCAATATCTCACTTGTGATGAATTTTACAGATTCATTGTTCAAAACTGCCGTACCAGATCTAAAATGCTTAGATTTATGAAGTGGAGAGAGGAAGGAGGAGAAATTCTATCATTTGAAATCCAATAAATTCTAACAGCGGAATGAATCTCATTTGGAGAGTGTGTGTTCTATGGTAATATCTTCCTAAAGGAATATTTGTATGCTTATGAGGAAATTATTAATATGCAAAATGTACGTACTCAGAATTTAAACGAGGAAAATGATAATCGGAGAATGTGTGTGAAATTATTGCAACAAATGTCTTAAATTACAAATACACACTGATCTCCATGTTCGGATTTAAGTAAATTTAATCCGGTCTTTAAACTAAAGTGGGGGGTAGGTGGTGACTGAAGGTGGTGTGGTGGTTTATCAATTGGGGTAAGTGTGTTGACCTGGTGTATGCTTTATCCACTGGATTCTGGCTAATAATCTGGTATAGGCTTGTAAAATGTGGTAGGCTTGCAGTGAAAACATTGCTCTTTGCAGTTTCCATGATTAATAAATCTAGGTAAATTGAGATAATCCAACCTTATCATGTGAACACATTTGTTCTGTAACAACATCTTGCCAGACTTGTTTCAATAGACCACTGTTCAAAGACATGTTTTATGTTAATGAGGAAGTGTACCATCGAAAATGATGGTGGGAGAACTTTGGAATTATGGAGACTCAATAGTGAAAGAGTTTTCGACCTCGGTTTTGGGTGACCGGGAGACATTACATTACATCCATCCCTTGCACAATTAAGGATAAAAAACCTCTTTGAGAGCCAACAAAACTCTGTAAGTCTAAGAAGACCTCTTTGTCTTCAACTATGATACACTAGAACGATTACATTAGCCGCGTTGGGTTGTGTAGTACAAAGTCTAAATTCCAAAACTAAAACTCAAAGGTCGTTTAGATTTGAAGGATATTTTGGTAAATCGCAATTTTGTTTATCTAAAAAAAAAGAAGAAAAAAGCCCCAAAATATCAACTGATGTACTCCATAGCAAGAGAGAAAGAACGAAAGTGGAGAAGAGATACCAGTGAGGCCGCCGGTGTTGAAAAATCTCTGAGATCTCTCAGAGATCCGATCACAAAATGGAAGCATTACACATACCATGGTGCACTGGATATCACACAATAATTCATTGCACAATGATTTTTCCTCTCATGGTTTTGACATACTGTCCTTGTTTTGTCTGTCGCCAAAATCTCTACAAGTGGGAGCCTCTTCCTATAGATTCGAAGAGATTAACATGTGAAAACCTTAGTTTTCCTTCAGCGGCATTTGAAAAGGTATGTCGTCTCTCGATTTTAATGAATTTTACATATTGCACACTGAAACAAAGATTGGTAGAATTGCATAAAAAATGGGAAGGGGCAGGTGCATAGAGGAGATGAAATCAACACGCAGCTTACTGTTTACATTATTAGGGGTATTAAATCTACTGATATTATAATTCAAGATATTCCAACGGAAAATTTGTATGTTTTTGATGAAACTGCACTCTGAAAATTCATTCAGGAGGATGATTTTGTTGAAGATGAACTCATTATCTCCTTTGTTGATTTATAGCAATTAGCAAATATGATAAATCATTTTCTTTTGTCAAGATTGCCATTCAAAATCTAACAAAGTGTGTATGCAGATCTTATAATAAAATACTTAAGGGCTCGAAAAATTGGACACCAAATTACTAATAAAATACAATTAAATATCTCTACATGTTATGTCTCTCTTATGCTAGATGTTTATTGATGTGCTACATGATTTATTAAGTCCTGGGAACTAGAGTGGGTGGAGGTGGATTTTAACTTGTAATCTGGGTTGATGGTGGCTTTCACCTGTGTACTAATTCTTGTACCTCGGAGGCTCTCAGTTGTTTGTTTCTTCAAGCATGTTCAATTTTAGTAAATTCAGCTTGATTTATGACTGATTACTCATGTTTCATTACCATCCTAATGTGTTGACTGGGACAAGATTGATTAAGATTTAGTCTCTACTGCATAACTTGCTTCCTTTTTTTTTATTCTAGTTTCATAGTGTTCACACCTATAAAGCTAAGAATCTATTCTCAATGTAAACTGCAGTTCGAACTTTACTCACCTAATAGCTTTTTCAACAGGAGGTCGGGTAGCTGGTTCGTCAAGGGTTATTCCTGAACGACCTTACTTAGGTGTTCAGCTTGCTTTCTGGTACGAAATCAGTTAGATGAAACTTTAATTTCAGACAAAGATTTTGCAGTAAAATCTAGGTTCGGATTGGTTTTATGTTTTGAAATATTTCATAGTAAGATTAATACAATTTCAAGGACCCATGTTCTCCATCTCATTGGCATGTGAAATTAAACTGAGCATCTTGTTGATCTTTTCTCATCCGTGTGCAACTATTGGTGTACACTGAACATAACTCCTGAAACCCTCAGTTTTGGATATAATTCTGGATCAAATATGTTGTTTTATCCGAAAGGGACTGCAAACTGAAAGTTTGTACATTTGTGTAGTGTTATACATAGGAAGCTTATACATGTATCTAGGCGCTTGTACACTAGAGGAGTACGCACCTGCTTAGGAATTATAGGAATAAATTGAAGCCTAGAATCTGAATTGATGTAATCGAAAGAGAGAAAAGTGAGAGGGAAACTGGAGTTGTTGTTATGAATGGAGTTTTGGGATTTTATGTGGAGCATTACACATACCCTGGTGGAGATCATCACAGAGACGAACACAAAATAGATCGCTACACAATGATTTCTCCTCTAATGGTTTTGATATCTTGTCCTTGTTTTCTCGCGCAACAAAATCTCAACAAGTGGGAACATCTGCTTATAGATTCTAAGATGGAGGCTGCCAGGTTTTGTCTTCTAACTGATTATTTGTCACAGATGTAACACAACAGGAATCTCTGGCGTTGGGATCATAAAAGGATTCCGTGGAAGCAGCACCCCAAGGAAATGATCACGAAGTCAGATTATGATGTAATTAGAGAGCCGGAAGATATGTGATTATAAAAAGGAGATCCATTGACGAAAGTGCTGAGTTGTTATACCGCTTACACATCCTAGGTTGGTCAAGGGGGACAGCGCTTACACGGCATGGAATGCAACTTGTTGTTTTCTTTCTTGTCACTGATTTGAACTGTAAAAATATTGCCCTTCACACCTGCTTGGATTAATATATCATGATAAATTGAGATAATCCAACATTACTCGGTTCTGTAACATCTTGCAGTACTTCTTTCATATGTTTTCTATTACTTGGAAAGAGTACCATGAATGCTGATTTTAGGAGAACTTTTAATGTCTGCTGACTTTGGATAGGCTGAAATGGAGCTTCGCTCCATTAATGTAGAAGTTTTATTCGATGATAAATAAATCGAATTGCAGCCAGTCTTCAAAGTGAATGTGCAGCGTATCAGATCTCAGGAAAAAAAAAAAACTCAAACTACTCTTTGTTTTCCACGGTTGCTAATGCATCTCTTCTGTACTAAATGTGTCATGGAAATGCTTTGGTTGGGGGATTTGGTGAACTAAAAATAATTATCAATAGGATAGACCAGTTAGACTCATTGTCGTTGACTCTCCGGAGAACTTTTCATTGCTCACAGTTAAGGTTTACAAAACATTAAGGAATGAGCCCGGAACTGTAAGGGAATCAATAACAATTCGACATGTATGGGGTTCAATTTCATTTGGAATCCGTGGCTTTGCAAAAATATTGCCAGACTTGTTTTTTGTACAATACTGTTCAGAAACATGTTTTTTAATACTGAGAAAGGATACAATCAAGAGTGATGATAGGAGAACTTCGTAATAATGGAGACTTTGGAAAAAAACTTGAGGTTTTTGCGTGACCTTTTGGATTACAAATTCTAGATGTCAAACGACATCCTTGTCTTTGAATGACCCCTGAACATTCCAGTCCATCCACCCATTGCACAATTAAGAGTACAAACCTCTTCTAAAACAAAACAAGACTCCCTGTAACCAATTTCTCTTCCGAAAATGATAAAACAGTTGCATGTGTGGAGTTTTCAGTCTTAATTTTCGGTAGTAATTCGCATTCACCTCAACAGACTTACACTTAAAGGACATATTTGTCAAATGGCATTCTTCTGTTGTCTATAAACAAAGCCCTATTTCCTATAATCTCAATCGATGCTATTGATGAAAGAGATAAAACTCAAGAGAGACCACTGAGGCCGGCGGTGTTAAAAAAAGATCTCTAAGATCTGATAGGAAATGGATTGTTATGAGTGTAATTTTGGGTTTTTATGGGAATCTTTTTACATAGCTTGGAAGAAGACTAACAGAGATCACTACTCAATGGATAGCACAATGATATCTCCTCTCATAGTTTAGATATTTGACGGTTTGATTTTCAGTAAATGTTGCAACATCTGCCTATGGATTCTAATAGCTTTGTGATTCTGTTACCTTGATTCTCGGCTCTATGATGACGTCAACTGCATTTGTTTGGGTATGTTGTCTGTCTATACATAGAGATATTTCTACTAGGATACACTTTTTGTACGTTAATTTGAGATTACTAGTGATGAATTTTACAGGTTCCCCAGAGAATTAGATGTGGGTTTTTTTACCTCCGTTCAGGAGACGATGCAAAAAAGGTGAACAGGAAGAGGATATCTATCATCAGGAAGCTGATGATTGTTTACATTAGGGTATTAAATCTATAAAGTGAAAAATTAATCATGTTTTCAAATTAGGTATTA
>JAJJWX010000253.1:0-94972 GCA_023529315.1 Papaver bracteatum
ATTTTATAAACCCAATCCACAAAAAATGGGGCCTACCTCTTGAATCTCTCTGATTTCGTGCGGACTGTAATCCGTTTTCTTAAGGGAGGTTGGTTACTAGTGTCTATGGAAAATAACAACTTTGATTTACTGTTCTACAATCCCTTCACAAGAGACACTATCAGCCTTCCAGAATTGCCAGTAAATTTCACCTTCTCCAGTGCCTCAATCGCTTCCTTACCTACATTTTCAGACTGTGTAGTTTTCGCCATTGAACAAGGTCTGGACTGCCAAGTCAGTCTCTACTTCATCCGGAAGGGAAGCATTTTGGAGTTCTCGTCTCTTTACTAATACTAATACGGAGCTATACATCCCGTGACAACACTCCAGTTTTCTACAACGGAAGTTTAGGTGTATTTAACATAGAGGATGGTAGTTGGAAAGTTCTTGAGAAACCGCATAATCCATTTGATGCAATTTATCCAAGTTTCTTGGTCGAGCGTGATGAAGAGCTTTTATTAATAAAAATGGGACGTCTTGGAACGCTGGTTGGGATTTACATAGATTGGATTTCTCCCGCATGTATTGGGTTAAGATTGAGAATCTGGGAAAGCATATGTTATTCGTCAGCTACACCTCATGTTTCTCAGCGATCGCTCCAAACAGTCGCATGGAAAACAAAGTCTATTTCCTAAATTATGCATGAATGGGGAAGGGTTTTGTTCTATTGGTTTCAAACAGGTAGTTATCGGTCTTTTGGAAGTCGACATTCTGCCTCAAATTTTTCGGATACAGAGGGATGGCACTCAAACTGCACTTGGATTGAACCAAACTGGTCAAAGTCCTTTGCTCAAGAGCTTGACTGGTTTAAGCCTTCTTCCTAAACATTTACTCTCTTTTTTTTTTTTCTTTTTTTTAAATAACACTCATGTTTTCTTGTCTTTTGGATTGCTTTATGGTGGTTGCTGGCGTATTTTTTCCTTATTTCTTTTTCTTACAACAAAATTATGGCTTAACCTTCATGTACCCTTAAGAGAGCGAGTGTCACCCTTTGCTTCCTTAGCCAAAATATGAGTAGGACCATTATCTTCCCTTTGAGTACACAACAAAAATTACATGGGTTGGTAGAGGAAAGAGGCGAGAGGAAAGAGACGAGAGGAAAGAGACGAAAATGGAAGAAGTATCAACTGTCTCTGCCCCTGTCTACACTCCATACCAGACGTTTCATTCTTGAATTCTCATGTCAACAAGAAGAAGACGTTGGAATCAGTAAACTTGGAAACGCGTACAAATATCGAAAGTCTTTGTATGAATTAATTATTTTTCAACAACGTTGACGTAGATACAGAGCATTGACTTGAGGAAAAAATGGTTGTAAATTTACCTTAAATATACTTTAGCCACAAGTTTCGTGGAACGAGTTTACTAATTAATTTATTCAAATGTGTTTGGATTGCTTGAATTTTCTTTCTCTTGTGTTTCATTTAGATTGTTTTTCCTCAGTTTCTTGTGATTTAATAATAATAATTTAATAATCTGCGAGTATATTATAATCTAGTACAAATAATTAGTTAGATTGATCTCAATAGTCCTTTAATGATTAAGATGATGGGACTGAGAATCAATCCTTGTTTTTCATTCCTATCATTCCTGCTTTCTTTTTCACGAGGGTGATAATGGCCGTGTCTCAAAACGCTACTACAACCATCCCGTTCGATGTTGGAGTAATTTTGGATTTCAGTAGTTCAGTCGAGATGACTTTGATGGTTAGTATCACTATTGCACTGGCAGATTTCTATGCTACTCACAACTTCTACTAGACGAGAATTGTTCTTCATACCAGGGACTCGAAGAATGATAATGTACATGCTGCTTCCGCAGGTACGTACGTATGTCAGTCATAAATTATTTGCAGAGACTAGCTAGGTTCTCACAATCTTTGTTTCTGTTGTATTTTCTTTTTCTTTCTTTTTTCTTCCATTGTATTAGAATCATGAGTATTGGAATTTGGTTGCAAGGTTATGGTCATTTAATGATGTTTTTGTGCATTGTGATCATCTGAATTCACAATAATTCGTAGATGCACCTGAAATTAGAAATAAATTCTTTTATTTTCATTTTTCATCTCTTTAATTGGCAGCACTTGATCTAATAAGGCACAAAAATGTCAAAGTCATCATAGTACCAGAAAGATCAGTGCAGACTAGTTTTGTGGTTGATCTTGGAGAGAAGGCTCAAGTTCCCATTATTTCTTTCCCAGCATTTATCCCGTCAGTGTCTTCTTCAAGATCTTCTAATTACTTCATTAGGACATCACAAAAAAATGAGACATCACAAGCCAGAGCCATCACAGCAATTATTCAAGGGTTTGCATGGAAAGAAATTGTATTCATTCATGAAGATACAGAGTATGGAAATGGATTTCTACCTTATCTGATAAGTTCATGGAGCTTGACAAGCTAAAGAAATTGCAGCCCAGGGTATTTATTGTGCATGTGAAACCTTCAATAGGTTCACGTCTTTTTTTGATGGCGCAAGAAGCGAATATGATGAGTGAAGGGTATGCTTGGATCATCACAGATAGCATGACTAATTTCTTGAATTCCATGAATTCTTCAGTAATTGAAGCTATGCAAGGAGTAATAGGTGTAAGTCCTTTTGTCCCGGAATCAAAAGAGCTCCATACTTTACGAATTACGTGGAGAAGAAAGGTCCTTCTAGAGGACACGAGTGGTACCGAAATAGCCGATCTGAGTATACATGATTTATGGGCGTACGACACAGTTTGGGCCTTAGCAAAGACAGCAGAGAAATTTCGATTTGACATTAACACTCCCTTTCAGAAGCCAGAACCTATTGGCAATTCACATGATATTGCAGCTACAAGAGTCTCCCTGATTGGTCCTAAGCTCTTGCAAAGGTTTCATAATATTCGATTCAAAGGAATGTGTGGGAAATTTCACCTTATTAATGGACAATTGCAGACGTCTGTATTCGAAATTGTCAATGTCATTGGTAAGGGAAGTAAACAAATTGGTTTTTGGACTCCAACACATGGAATTTCACGCAACTTAAGTAGTAATAATAACTTATCAAGCTTGTACTCAACTTCTATATCCACTTTGAGAGGAGTAATATGGCCTGGAGATTCTACAAATGTACCAAGGGGTTGGGCTATCTCGTCTAATGGAAGAACGTTAAGAATTATTGTTCCACTAAGAACAGGGTTTTCAGATTTTGTTAAGGCTGAGATAAACGAAACGACAAATATAACTTCTGTTAGTGGGTACAGCATAGATGTGTTCAATGCCGTGATGAATGCATTACCATATACTGTACCTTATGAGTTCGTTCCTATGTTTTCCGACAGTTACGACGATATGCTTTACCAATTTGATCTTCAGGTTTGTGGTTGGTTAGTAAATATTTTGATTACACCTCTTAGTTAATTGATTTTTTTTCTCCACACCTTCTTAGATATATTGATGACATTTGCTAGTTCCGAAGCAGAAATTTGATGGAGTGGTGGGAGATTTGACGATCATGCCAAAGCGATCTCTCAACGTAGATTTTACATTACCATATACTGAAAGTGGTATATCGATGATTGTGAGAATCAAAGATGATGAAAAGAAGAATCCATGGGTATTCCTAAAACCACTGTCGTTAGAGTTGTGGTTATCGGCTTTCGGCGTCTTCACATTTACTGGCTGTGTTATATGGGTTCTAGAACACCAAATAAACGGGAACTTTAGAGGGTCTATCAGCAAGCAACTCGTCATGATTTTTTGGTTTGCCTTCTCCACTGTTGTCTTTGCACACAGTTAAGCATATTTCTCAATCTGCTGATATTTATTTTATTTTATTTTTAAAAGTAAAAATAGTTTCTGCGACAGAGTAATTAATTTGCGAATATTACAGGAGAAAAGGTGAGAAACGACTTATCAAGGCTGGTTTTGATTATATGGGTGTTTGTTGTTTTGGTTCTTACATCAAGTTATACTGCTAGCTTGTCTTCGACGTTAACAATTCAACAACTTGCAGTGAATGACTTAAGGAATGGCGAGTATATTGGTTACCAATCTGGGTCATATGTGAAAAATGTTCTTAAGAAATTAGGTTTTGATGAGTCCAAACTCAGGGCATACTATAATGAACAAGAGTATGCCGAAGCGCTGTCCAAAGGAAGTCAAAAGGGAGGTGTTGCTGCCATTTTTGATGAAATACCTTACCTTAGACTATTTCTTTCCAAGTATTGTGACAGATATGCAATGACAGGACCTATCTACAATACTAATGGATTTGGCTTCGTAAGTTCTCGATATTTTGGTTCTTGAGGGTATAACTAATACTGATCTTCATTGTTAATTTCAACTTAAAAACACACAACATCCATAGTAGAATATATACATTCATTTTGCAACAATTTTCTGGGAGGACATAATCCTATCCGCACATAAGAATTAGGTCGTATTGCATATTACAAGTTTTTCCATGCATGCGTGCAGGTATTTCGTAAGGGTTCTCTTCTCGTTGGAGATGTTTCGAAGGCAATAACAGCAGAAGATGGAACGTACCGGCTATCAGAGATCAATTTGCATTGGTTTAGGAACCAAACTAGTTGTCAACAACCTGGATCTACCACTCCCTTAACTGGTCTTACAACTGATAGCTTTCGAGGCTTGTTTCTTATGAGTGTTGTTACTTCAGGTTTCGCACTCATTATATACTTTTTTCTTTTTCTTCGTGACAACACTGATATCTGGAAAAACTCTGCTGGCTCTGGCGAAAATAACTCCATCAAACAAAAAGTTGTAAATTTAGCTATCAGGTTTTATCATCAAGCAGATAACCCAATTACAAACAATATTATCTGCTGCCGATTTTGAGAATGAGGCAAGGCGTCGTGTTATGGATGAGGCTTCTGGATATGGCATTTATACATCCGTAACAGACGATAACATACTTGAAGACTCGCATCAACAAGATGTTGGAATCAGTAGCCCCCATTATGCACTTGGTGGCCAATCTTTTGAGATAAATCTCGTGGTATAATAATTTATCTGTAATGTATATATGATTTGACTGTGAAACATCTTTGAAGCAAGGATTTTTTTTTGGATGGTCATGTGACGTTTATCTCTAAGCATGTAGATACATCTTTGAAACAGTATGGCATATGATACAGTCGACTTAATTATTCAGTGAAAAAGGAGCTTTCATAAATAACAACTAGAGATCAACCTCTCTCCTCTCCGAAATTTTTGGAGCTCACAGAAATGGCGATTCCTTCCAAGAACTCAACCTCTTACTCGTTTCAATCCCTGTGATTGATTCAGTGTAACAGTGTGCAACACTGAACTTCTTCGCCGTCCAAGGACGGATCTGTGATCCTTCCCCTTGAGGCCGAGATTTATTGGGTAGCAGAGTTCTTCGTCGTCAAGTTTTGTTTGAGTATGAAACTAACTCAATTGTCTCTTATAATATTACGCTCTAAATCCTTCTCATTCTCATGGATTTTTTCTGGATTAAAGTGCATAGAAAAATTCAAAAATAAGTCATCTGACATCATTTTACCAAGATTAGCTATTCCATGGTTTTCTTCAATATTAAAGATGGCTTCTGAGGGAGAGTACGGAGTTGGAAAAATTTGGTCGAAGAGATTTAATAATGTGGTGATACAGATTCATTGGTTAGAAAATAGATCGGGTAATTTTCTAAGAGTTGATGAAATCTCATCTTCTTCTTCATCTGGGAACTTTATTTGTATACCAGAGGGTAAAAATGGTTCGATCTGGAGGAAGTTTTGGAATCATTAAACCCAAATATTCTTTCTTCAAATAAACCTTTGCACTTGGATGAATCTCAATCTTCGGGTACTATTGTCTCTTCAAATAAAAACAGTTTCTATAATCGTGCACTAGCAGTGGTGATCCATAAGGCGCATTCAGGATGGAATAATATTGAACGAGCTTTCAAGAAAAATTTTAACTGGAAGAAGAATTTGAATCTACGCAGCATTAATGGGAAGTTGGGTTTTTCAATGCCGGTCTGGAAATAGATTACGATGTATTCAAGGAGGAACAATCCTTTCAAGCAGGAAAAGTTAAAATATCGGTTCGACACTGGGAATCTGAAGATGCTTGTATTATTTCGAATCAAGCTCGGGATCATGAGCATTGGTTAGGAATTAGAGGGCTTCCATTCCACCTATGGAATTACGAGTCTTTCAAGTCGATTTGTAATCCATGGGGGGAATTCTTGGAGATGCATACTTTGTCCGAGAAGTTTCTGAAGTTAAACAGATGTATGATCAAGGTGAGGTCCTATCTGTCTGACATTCCAGCAGCGGTTTGTTTCCAAGATATGTGGTTGAACATAGAATGGATTCATGATACACAGGAGTCAATCTATGATAATGTTCATCAGCCGAAACTCAAATCAGTAATCGTTCAGAACTGAAACTCAGAAGAACAACGAAAGTCGGCTAGTCAACTTAAACTTTCCTATTCTGATGCTGTAAAATCTCCGATGATTATTTCAGAATCTGCATGCCCTTCTTTTACGCCAAAGAATAAGTCTCCCGTTTATTCAAATTCAAACAGCTCATTCACGTCGAATCTGGCGGTAAAAAGGCTGAACAAGGTTTGGAAACGGGTGACTAAACTTCAAGCTAGGGGTAATCAAAATGATAATGAAATTTTAACCGAAGATAATGATGATACATGCATTCCTTGGGTCACAGTAAGGAGAAAAAAACGGGTTAATTGGAATATGGACCAGATTGGGAGAGTGGTATCTGCTTGGGTATGGATTTCGACCTAGATATAAACTCTACATCGAATAAGGGTGGAACTCCAATCCATGACCCGACGGAAAATTCGTATCATTATATGGGCCAGGCGGGGAGTGGTATTTGAGGGTGTGGATTTCGACCGGATATCAGCTCTACATCGAATAAGGGTGGAACTCCAGCCCATAATCCGAATGTTTCTGCACCGTTAGATGTTTCTATATCATTGTCTGATGATTCTTCCAATTCAAATTTAAATCCTAATTTGAAATCCAAAGAAAATTGTGCAATAGAGCCGTTGGCTATTGATGGCCCGGCGACAATTCTGATGGATAAGGAAAACGATTTGGATAATTTACAAAGTAAAGTGGAGAATCAATTGAATTTTAACAAAAATTTGGGTCTCAATACGGACCATCCATCGATGATGAACATTAGTAAAGACTTATTGTATCGAAAAACAAATGCTATATATTGTTGAGATGGAAATTCCTTTAATGGAAGATTATGATGGAATGGATGAGTATGATCGTGAGGAGACTATACAGGATGGGAGAATAAATTTGGAAGCAGAAGATCAAATTGAGGCTGTGCATTTGTTCTCTTGATTCAGAAAATTTGGAGGTGGAGGCAGTTTTTAATCCAATTGCTTCCAGGTATGTTAATGTTAATTAATGGATCACATAATCATTAGTTGGAACATTAGGGGTCTGGGTCAGGACACTAAGATAAATGCAATCAGAAATGCAATAGCCAAAAATAATCCTACAATTGTTACTATTCAAGAACCAAAAAGAGAATTGGTTGATGATTTCTTAATAAGATCTTTATGGGGAAACAATAATTGCAACTATATTTTCTTAGCTTCAGAAGGTTCTTCAGGTGGTATAATTGTAATGTGGAAAGAAGGAATTGTGGTTATGGAGGATCATTTCATAGGTGCTTTCACAGTGTCTATAAAATTCAGAAATACTGTAGATGATTTTGTTTGGCTTTTTACTGATGTGTATGGAGCTTCAGATCCAGGTTACTATAACCAGTTTTGGCAG
Source organism: Papaver bracteatum (assembly GCA_023529315.1). Lineage (NCBI taxonomy): Eukaryota > Viridiplantae > Streptophyta > Magnoliopsida > Ranunculales > Papaveraceae > Papaver > Papaver bracteatum. The sequence continues at coordinate 7,822 of JAJJWX010000253.1, forward strand.
GAGATTAAGGATATAAGAATTCTTTTTGATGATCCTTGGCTTCTGGGTGGAGATTTTAATGCTACTCTTCATGAAGATGAAATAAATGTAGCTGGTGGAGGGACAACTAATAGAAATTCTTTCAAGTCTTTTGTGAACAAATTTGCTCTAATTGATCTTCCAATGGATGGAGGAAGGTTCACTTGGACCAATTCTCAAAGTCCTCCACTTCTAATAAGGTTGGACAGATTTTTACTTTCCCATGATTTTCAATCTCATTGTCCTGCTCCTTTGCAAGTTAGATTGAAAATACCAATCTCTGATCATGCACCTATTATGTTATGCTGCAATTCTGGTGAGAAATTTAAATCCCCTTTCAGACTAGACAATTACATTCTTTCTCATCCTGATTTTTTACTTAATCTGGATATTTGGTGGAATAATATATCTTTTGTTGGGAAGCCTAGCTTTTTTTTTGCAAAAAAGCTTCAATCTCTCAAATTTCTGATTAAGACTTGGAAGCAAGCTACTTTTGGTAATTTGCAAAGTTAATTAGATAATTTGGAGCTTACAATTGATGTGTTGGATAGTTTAGAAGAAGTGAATGTGTTGGATGATGATGATTTGGTTGCTAGAGAGCAGGAAAAACTGAAACATGCTGAAGTTTCTATGACTCTGGCTAGAAGACTAGCTCAAAGAGCTAAGGAAAGATGGATAAAAGATGGTGAAGCAAATTCAAGTTATTTGCATCAGATAGCTTCTTTCAAGTACAAGCAGAACAGTATCAATTGTTTAAAGATTGAAGGTAATCTCTGTTTTGATAAGAAAAAGATAGTTGATGAGACAAAAAGTTTTTATTCTTCATTATTCAATGAGAAGTTTAAAGTAAGGCCTACTTTTGAAAATCGGGAAATGCCTAGTCTATCAGTTACTGACAGTATAAATCTTGAGAAGCCTTTTACTGAAGCAGAAGTTAAAAGTGTTATTGATAACTTTGGTGCAAATAAAAGTCCAGGACCTGATGGTTTCACAATGGACACTAGTACAAAAATAGGCTTAGGTGTGGTTAAAGCTGTCACCGTAATACTTAGATGAAAGTTTTCAAAAATATTTTGCTGTCACCAAAGCCTCATTTACCAAAGGTCTTTAAGAAAGCTGTTATAGATTCATGATTTGTATAGTAACAGTTTCTTTCAAAACTTTGTCATTATTGACAACTTAAGCTAACATTTTATTAGTAAAACTGTTATCGAAGAAAATCAAATTCTTGCATTAAGGTAACAGTTCAACATGAACTGTCATTGTTCACAAGTTACGGTGACAACTTTTAAATAAAACTGTCACCAAAGCCCATATTTTCTGTATAGGGGTCATTTTAAAAAGAACTGTCACATATACAAGTATTAATTATGTGAGTTTCTTCACGTAAAGCTGTCATCGTAAAGCCTAATTTACAACAGTTCTGCAAGTCTACATTTCCCGTTCGGTAGATGGTCAACATCATCACATATAGTAAGAATACATGGAAAAGAAAGTGAAATATATATTTATTTAAACAAAATGTTTTTACACAATCACATATAGTAAGAATACATGGAAAAGAAAGTGAAATATATATTTATTTAAACAAAATGTTTTTCTGAGACTCCCTTGTACGAATGCCTTTTACAAAATGCTAATAATGCGTAATTAATTAGCATCATCAACTATCAAACATTAGTATCAAACCAAAAATAAAATAAAATCAAACACTGTAAGCTAAGATACCCACACAGCAAATTCAATCCCATTGCAATACCTCTTGGACAAGACAGCTAACTTTATAATTATAAGAAACTTGCAGACAGGCAGGAGTGAGCCTGGTCACCACACACTACTTGACCAAATTCTGCTCAAACTATCTAACTGCATAATCTACTTATCAAGATCCCAAGTTAACAAATCCAAGCATGTGCACAGGGAATAAAAAATCTTCACTTATGACACGATTGGAAGAAGTGTCAATTACCATTTAGAAAAAATATGTATGAATGTAATGGTTATCAGCATATGCAGATATTAAGGAACACACCTTAGCATAATGACCTAGTTTTCCGTACTCACACGCCAACCTTCTCTTCATGGACAAATTATCTTTAATGCTTTCAACAACCAATCCAAGCTGAGTTTTTGTACCCTGGAATTGAAGGATAATCAATTCAGTAGCCACTCAAGATTTCAAATTTCTGCAGAGTGTTTCCAACAATAACTAATTACTGAAGTTTACACCATAGACTTGACCAATACAGGATAGCTTCAAAAAGATACATGGGGAAGTGCCTCCAAAATGCTTGAATAGAAAGTGCCTAAAAATTACCCCCCGCATATCTCTGAATGATCTCGATCGATCAAAGAATGTAGTTGTCATTGGATAGATAGTGTGAGAAATAAAATAGAACTTAAAGCAACATAGTCAACAGATAGAACTTCGAAAACTCTTGTCCCATTGATATCTCATTGGTACTAATTTATACAGAATTAGCATCTATTATAGTAACATGAACCCCAATTTTTGGTCAGTTGTATAGTTTCGAATTTTTATCTTAACCTAGAAGGAATTTCTATGTACCCTTTGAACCTAATGTAGTATATATCTTGATAGTTACCCACACAAAATTTCAGAATTTTGGGAGTTGTAAAGGCATTTTTTTGATATTTTACAAAATAGAGAAATGTTCCTGAAAAATTCTGACGCGCAGAAATTTGTTGTTGACTAAATTAGTTTTAAAAGGGTAACCATGAGTTTTTTGAAGTGGTGATTCAAACGAAGTTTGTATATCTATATGTTATCTTCAAAACTCATATTTTGTTTTCCGATCCGGAACTAAGGTTTGTGAGATGTGGTGTATTAGGTGATTGGGAAATTGTCGTGCCCATGGTTAGATTATAAAAGAATATTGTGACATGAAATTGAAAAGGGACATAGCTACCAGATGCATGTGGATAAAAACAATTCTTCCAAAGATAACAAAGGCAAGAACATCAAACGCAACTCTAAGTGCAGTCTTCATAAGAAAAGTATGTTTCGTAAAACTGAATCCGGCATTACTTCAACTAAGGGTGACTGTAATGTTTGTAAAATTCCTGACCACACGGCAATAATTTGTAGAAAAAATAAAAACCTTAATAAGTATAAACTAGAACGAGTTTAATGTCAAGATGTCGGAAGTTATTATAATGACCAATGTGAGAAACTGGGGTGGACTCTCGAGCCACTAAGCATGTTTGTTGAAACAAAGACATGTTCACCTCCTATCAGAGGATAGGGGATGTCGAGTGACTCTATATGAGTAACTCATCCGCAACAAAGGGAAAGGTCGATCAGAAGATCGTATCTATAAGGACTTTATCATTGAATGGAGTTTTCATATTCTGGGCATATGTAAGAATCTTGTTTCTTGTTCTGTTGTAGATGTTTAAGATTTAAAATTTTAATTAAATCTGTAGAAATTATTGAAACCAAGGAAACTGATTTTTTAGGCAAGGGTTATAAGACTTAGGATCTATATAAGCTTAACATAAAATATGATAAAGTGAACATAGTTGGTTCTTATGCTTTCTTTTGTGTGTTTTTTAATGTTTGCATGGTATACTTAGAACCATTAGTTTATAAGTCAATGAATTAACTGGCTAGCGTAGCAGACGAACCCAATTTTAGTTTGGTTTTGAACACAAAAGTGAAACTTGTGAAGTATCCAAATTTTCTTTAAAATCTTTTAACAAAATTAATCACGTTATACCTAATTGACTTGATTTTAATCCTTTCTAAAGTTGTAAAAATTGGTTTGTAACTTACGTAGATGACGATATGTGGTATTGTCATATATACTTGCTTAAGGATAATGATGATGTCTTAGAATCCATAAGATGTATAAAGTTGAAGTTGTAAACCAATGAGGTGTTACCATTAAAAAGGTTAGGTCTGGGCGTGATAGAAAGTATGAAATTCTTAAAGAGAATTTTACTTTTTAAATGGAATTATTCATAAGATCACACTTCTTATTCACCATAGTCTATTGGTATAAAGAAAGAACCGTTAAGGAGATGATATATGCCATGTTGACTAGTTCAGGATTAAACTTCCAACTTGTTTAAGTGTGGGGGTGTTTAGATAAGGTATATTGAGTACCGTGCAGCAAGTAGTTTTTTAGTTGTGAGTTTTGCTTATTCATACATTGGTGTGAATACTTTTATGAATTCTAGGGATGATGAGTTTTTTGAACATGTTTATATGAAACCTGTCCCTTCTTAAGATGTGTTATTGATCCCCTAGATATCTTTTCAACTAGTCAGAAATTACCTTCAATGAAAGATGGAGTAGAGTTGATCGTAGGAGAAGTAAAGGGATTAGAACTGAGACTTCTTATAGATATGACTCCATAATACACCTAGATTTGTCTGAGCTCCATACTCGTAAAGAAGCCTTAATATTTACTACTTAAAACCCCTTTCGGGTAAGAAGCTTCATTTAGTGAAATGAAGTCAGTCCGTCAGAACCAGACTTGGGAGCTTGCTAGTTTACCTCTAAGGAATAAGACCATAGAGTATAAATGAGTCTTTAGGAGGAAACGTAAGGTAGATGAAACTGTGGAAAATATAAGGCTAGGTTGGTAGCTAAAGGCTATAAACCAAAAAAAAGTTTATATTTCTTTAATTCTTATTCACTTAAGATGTGAATTACTTCCGTTGAGATGCTAATTGCTTTTGTTGCTATACTCAGAGATACATCAGATTGTTGTTAAGACATCTTTTCTAAAACCGTGAATTAGATAAATAAATTTATATAGACCAACCTGAGGACTTTGTAGTGTAAGGTTATGAAGACAAAGTTTGTAAGTTGAACAAATCTTTGAATGGTTTTCAATAATCATGTAAACAATGACATGGAAAATTTGATCATGTGATAATGTGTTGTGGATTTAAGTTAATGAATCTGACAAGTATATTTATAAGTAACTTGTTAAGGATGCATGTTTGGTTTTATGCTTGTATGTTGATGATATCCTTATACTTGATACAAACATAGATGTGATTAATTCCACTAAAAACATGCAATGAATGAGAATATTGACTTGAAGGACTTAAGCCCTTTCGATGTAATCTTAGGGATGAGGATTAAAAGATAATCAAACATTTGTAGTCTTAGTAATTCTCATTATGTTGAATTTATGCTTAAGAGATACAATCAGTCTGATTGTAAGCCTGCTTGTACTCCATACGATTCTTCTTGTAGACTCGAGAAAAATAAGGGTAATGGAGTATCTTAACTTGAATACTCAAGAGTTATAGGGGAGAAATTTTGAACTCGCACCGTACTAGCAGGCTCTGCCACCGTTGGATAACCATGATATGACATCAACTAACTACACACTTAGCCATAGTTACATTACATATATTTGAAAATAACTACCGTATCTTTCCAAATCCTATTATTTTCCACATACCCTAATGCATATGCCCCCAACCATGATCATATGTGAATCCAAATACATACTCCTCACCTCCATCAATAGATTTTTTTTTTCATGATCACTAAAAGATCATGGTTCAGATTCTATGGATGCTTATTACCATCCTTTCCAAAACCATATTCTTTAATTTTCTTTTTTCTTCCTTGTCGCAATCTTGAGAGGGTTGTAGTACATATATCTTAGTGTTCATAAGAACTGTATATTGATAGCAAAAAAAATCAATCGAATGTATTCTTATTAACTTGATTCGGTAATTGATAATTAGAAAAATAAAAAATAAATGTAATTGATAATCAGAACGTGATTGGAGGTGATCATGGCCCAGAGAGTTTTTTTTCCTATGGCTTGTCTACCGTAAAAGACTTGTCACTATGGACACTCTTTATAGAAAAGGTAAATTCATCGTGAATGGGTCTTTGTTGTGTTGTCAATTTGGGGAATCTGTCTCCCACCTCCTCTTACATTGTAGCTTTACCTCTCAGCTTCTGGAGATATTTTGGAAATGCGATAAATTCTCAACGGCCAATGCCGAACTGCATTGATACTATGATTAGGAGTTGGAAGTGCAATCTGATACAACCCATTGGTAAGATAACCAAGCTACCAAGTCTCCCAAGATCGACTTTCCATGCAACAACGACGTGCCACATGTTTTCCACAAAAACATTCGAGACATCAAACAGATATCACAAACTGGGGGATCTTCTTTGGGTATTGGTTTGGCGGTTTACATTGTGCGGCGTACACTACGCCCGTCATAAGGAAGTTTCATAAGGTGAGGCGGTTAGTAAATATAGGGAGTCAATGGTGAAACGCTCAACATTCAATTTCATACGTTAACATCCTTATGGAACATCAATTCCATACGTTAACGGTTTTATGGAACATCAATTCCATGCATACGGTTATCACCTCCTCCCATTTACCTACCAATTTATCCATCCCTTAATGAGACCAGAGTATGTTTTACTTCGACTTGTATAAATAGGTCTTACCTATTTTCACCGAACAACAAGTTCATTTGGGAATATACAACACTCAAAAAACACTTGCTAGCTTACCACTTGTTAGCCTTCCCACTTTTCTGATACAAGTCATGGTAACACAACTACTCTTCCAGAATCAACTATTCAGGTCTCATCACTTTCCTTTTTTCCCTCCCCAAATCCAACCCATTCTCCTCCACTTTATGACCAAAGCAAGTCCGGAACGACCATTTCTTGGTTTAGGCTGGATTTGTAAAGATTGATCTCTCGAACTTAAAGTACTCCCTTGCAGTATATTTTTTAGGATTTAAATTGTTTCTCACTTATACACTCGAAATTACCGAAATCAACAGAAACTATTTTCACCTACAAACACATGGATATATAAATGAATCATTATAAATCCTAATTGAATATATACCTAGGAATTTTAGGATTGTTATTTATCTATTTAAATCTTAATCCAATACACCCCTGTAAAAGTTTGTTACTATGTATTTTCCATAGGAACGAAAGAAAAAAAAGAAGCAAAATCCCAATAATTTGTGTTTGATAAACAATAAGAGTTTGACCGTTTAAAGTCAATCAAGTCAACCTTTATTGACTTTGTCAAAGATCAACTCTCTACCCTAATAATTTGATATTTATGGCAACAATTTTTTTTTCTTCCTCGTAATTCCGACTCCCCTCTCCAGATTCATAGGTACTAGCCGCATTACCATATCTTTGATGGGCGAAGAAAGTGCGACAGTATCAAGAACTGATAGTCAAATCTTTCCATCACCAAAAGCAGCACCATGGCAAGTAATCCCCTATGGAGAAGGTACCTCTCAAAATCAATCTTTCTATAACATATGTGATCCTAACAACAGAACATGCAGAAAGTATATACCTGAATTAATTGCAAAACATTATGTGCAGAAACCAAGTCATCAAGGTTGGTTAATTATTATTTGTCATGACCAAAATTATGATCACTCTCCTTATAAGTACTGTGATTGTTTTCTTTGGAATCCTGCAACATTAGAGACCATCCGTCTACCTAGTCTATAAAAATGGTGTCGTAGATATTATTTTGTGGATTGCGTCTTGTCCTCACCTCCTGGTGGTGGTGGTGGTGGTGATGATGATAGTGGTTCTATGGTTTTATTGGTCTTCGCCGTTGCTAAAAAATGGAACTGCAATCTTGTGTTTTTATATTGCCACCCTGGGGATAAAGAATGGAAAACAAAGAAGTTGTACTCACCCAGTATACCTGTGAGGGATATTGAATCCCTCCATTTCTTTAAAGGCAAGTTTTATGTTATGTGTACCTTTGACCTAAACTTAAAGATCGAGAAACAGAAACGTAACGATGGAAGTATCCATTAGTAGGAGAACTGGATACTGCTACGGAAAAGCATAATTATGTGGCGACCGATGACGAACTTTACTACATTCCAATTACTTACACTGAGGGGGGATTTGGGAAGGTAGTTATCCAAATAGTTGTTATGAGATTGGATTTTTCTGCAATGGCGTGGAAGATGGTGTATAGCATAGGTGACCATGTTCTATTTCTAGGCAGCGGAAACACCATAGCTTGTTGCTCTGTAGCCGAAATGGGGCTTGCCAGGGGTTGTGTTTATTTTACACTTCCTCAAGATCAGAGTTTGTATAAATTTGACATAGAAAGTACTGGTAATTCGGTTATTGTGCCATGTTTAGAGCTGCCAAAGCCATGGAAGGATCAGGATTTTATCATGTTTCCTAAGGAACGAAAAAGAAAAAGAAAAAGAGAGGAAAATATGGTGGGTAAAAATCCATGCAAAAAGAACTTTGTAAATGCAGTGGCGTGTAAAACAGATATAGTTCGTAACCATGAGGATGGCAAACAGGTAGGAAAAGGAAATGGAGGAGATTTTGGGAAAGCATGTCCATGGGGTATTATTAACGGGGACATGGTGGAGTCTATAGCAAACTCTCTTCTTCAATTGGATTATATTCATCTTCGTTCAGCATGCAAATCATATCGAGCATTATTGCCAACGGTAAAGTTTACATCTACTACAAGAGGCACGTACTTATCTCCATGGCTAATGTTTAGTAGAGATCACAATAGCATCACCTTTGATTTTATAAACCCAATGCACAACAATGAGAAATACCTCTTGAAGCTCTCTGATCTCGTGCGAACTGTTATCCGTTTTCAAAAGGGAGGTTGGTTACTGGTGTCTATGGAACATCGTTTATTCTTTTACAACCCCTTCACAAGACAGACTATCAAACTCCCAGAATTGCCAGTTGAGTTCACCTTCTCCAGTGTCTCATTCTCTTCCTTACCTACATCATCAGATTGTCTAGTTGTCGCCATTGAACTCATAAAAGGACACAACTCTGAAAAAATCTGTGTCTACTTCATTAGAAAGGGAGAAGCCGTCTGGACTTCTGGTCTCTTTAGTAATACTAATACCAAAAAGTACATGCCATCACATAGCACTCCAGTTTTCTTCAAAGGGGTTATCTATTTTGTAGATTACAACGGAAGTTTAGGTGTATTTAACATAGAGTATAGAAGTTGGAAAGTTCTTGAGAAACCCCATCTGCAATTTAGTGATGCGTATCCAAGTTTCTTGGTTGAGTGTGATGGAGAGCTTTTATTAGTAAAAATGGGAAATCTTGGAACGTTGTTTGGTATTTTCAAATTGGATATCTCCCGGATGTATTGGGTTAAGATTAAGAATTTGGGAAAGCATATGTTTTTCGTCAGCTACACCTCATGTTTTTCAGCGGTCGCTCCAAATAGTAGCATGGAGAACAAAGTTTATTTCCCTAAATTATGCATGAACTGAGAGGGTGTTTTATTCTATTGTCTTGAAACAGGTAGGTATCGATCTTTTGGAAGTCAACATTCTGCCTCAGATTTTACTGACACAGAGGGATGGTACTCGAACTGCATTTGGATTGAACCAAACTGGTCGACGTCCTCATCTCAAGAGCTTGAATGGGTTAACCCTCCTTCCTAAACATTTACTAAGTTTTGTTCTATATAATGTTGGAAATTGTAATTTGTAATCTAGAATAATCTAGATTAGTTTAGAAGAGTGTAGAAGTCAAAGGTTTGGAATTAGCTAGTTAGTCTAATTAGTTTAGAAAACTCTAGAAGTAGCTAGAGTAGGTAAAGTCAAGAAAGTTCTATGGTGTGAACGGTTGTAATTAAAGTCAAATTGTTATGTAAAGAAGGTCCTAAATGGGGGCTTGTAGAGGTGTCTAGAGTATTCTAGGGAATCTAGTAGTTGGTTTTGTAAGCCTATAAATAGGCCTTTGGAGTATCATTTGTAAGTTGTAAGAAGCAAGGAAGTTAATAAGAAGATTAAGAGTTTTGAGAGTTTAAGTGTTATTAGTCTTGCTTCCTAGGAGCTCTATACGAGCAATTACAACCATGCTTGTATATCTCCGAAGGTTCATTTTCAAATTCCAACATATTAGACTTTTATTTTCTTGTTTTTGGATTAACTAATGGTTCGTTTCTGAAAGTTGATTATCTGTTCAAAAAAAAATCTCAAGATGAATGTTGGTTATTGTTAGAATATGGGCATCCAACTCAAAACCAATTGGCTATTAGTGGAGAGGCCCTAAGGGATTATAAATCGCAAGATCTTAGATGCCTGACAATTTGGGACTGATAATCTCAACATTTATTACACCTTGTTCTTTTCAGGTTGAGAAAGGCCGTGTTAGGTATAGTTTATTCGACTACTCAAAATTGTCATTAAGTTGTCGACAAGAACAACCCGGGGACTAACTTGGGGGATCTTCTTAACGAGTTCCCAACACACAATGTCTTTGGCGCAATCAGAGTTCTTTCCTTTAGCATTTTAATATCTTCTATTCCAACAACTTTCTCATTTTGAGAATTCAGAAGCAAAACTCTGGCGTGATCATGCACACATTCAAACACCTTCCGATTCTCAATCACTAGCCATCCGTATTTTAGAGCAATACCGATGAAAAATGTTAGATAATAGTTATGGCTTGATACAAGTGTCGAAATACATCAGATAGAGTTAATTTTTCTTCTAAAAGACTGATTGGATATTTTTTTGGCTTGTGGTTCAAGTATTTTGATCTATAGAAAACTCTCTTCATAGATTGGATTACATCCATCTTCGTTCAGTTTGTAAAGCATATCGAGCACTATTGCCAATGGTAAAGTTTACATCCAATTCTACTGCAAGAGGCACGTACTTATCTCCAAGGCTGATGTTTAGTAGAGATCACAATAGCACCGCCTTCAATTTTATAAACCCAATCCACAAAAATGGGGCCTACCTCTTGAATCTCTCTGATTTCGTGCGGACTGTAATCCGTTTTCTAAAGGGAGGTTGGTTACTAGTGTCTATGGAAAATAACAACTTTGATTTACTGTTCTACAATCCCTTCACAAGAGACACTATCAGCCTTCCAGAATTGCCAGTAAATTTCACCTTCTCCAGTGCCTCAATCGCTTCCTTACCTACATTTTCAGACTGTGTAGTTTTCGCCATTGAACAAGGTCTGGACTGCCAAGTCAGTCTCTACTTCATCCGGAAGGGGGAAGCATTTTGGAGTTCTCGTCTCTTTACTAATACTAATACGGAGCTATACATCCCGTGACACAACACTCCAGTTTTCTACAACGGAAGTTTAGGTGTATTTAACATAGAGGATGGTAGTTGGAAAGTTCTTGAGAAACCGCATAATCCATTTGATGCAATTTATCCAAGTTTCTTGGTCGAGCGTGATGAAGAGCTTTTATTAATAAAAATGGGACGTCTTGGAACGCTGGTTGGGATTTACAGATTGGATTTCTCCCGCATGTATTGGGTTAAGATTGAGAATCTGGGAAAGCATATGTTATTCGTCAGCTACACCTCATGTTTCTCAGCGATCGCTCCAAACAGTCGCATGGAAAACAAAGTCTATTTCCCTAAATTATGCATGAATGGGGAAGGGGTTTTGTTCTATTGGTTTCAAACAGGTAGTTATCGGTCTTTTGGAAGTCGACATTCTGCCTCAAATTTTTCGGATACAGAGGGATGGCACTCAAACTGCACTTGGATTGAACCAAACTGGTCAAAGTCCTTTGCTCAAGAGCTTGACTGGTTTAAGCCTTCTTCCTAAACATTTACTCTCTCTTTTTTTTTCTTTTTTTTTAAATAACACTCATGTTTTCTTGTCTTTTGGATTGCTTTATGGTGGTTGCTGGCGTATTTTTCCTTATTTCTTTTTCTTACAACAAAATTATGGCTTAACCTTCATGTACCCTTAAGAGAGCCGAGTGTCTACCCTTTGCTTCCTTAGCCAAAATATGAGTAGGACCATTATCTTCCCTTTGAGTACACAACAAAAATTACATGGGTTGGTAGAGGAAAGAGGCGAGAGGAAAGAGACGAGAGGAAAGAGACGAAAATGGAAGAAGTATCAACTGTCTCTGCCCCTGTCTACACTCCATACCAGACGTTTCATTCTTGAATTCTCATGTCAACAAGAAGAAGACGTTGGAATCAGTAAACTTGGAAACGCGTACAAATATCGAAAGTCTTTGTATGAATTAATTATTTTTCAACAACGTTGACGTAGATACAGAGCATTGACTTGAGGAAAAAATGGTTGTAAATTTACCTTAAATATACTTTAGCCACAAGTTTCGTGGAACGAGTTTACTAATTAATTTATTCAAATGTGTTTGGATTGCTTGAATTTTCTTTCTCTTGTGTTTCATTTAGATTGTTTTTCCTCAGTTTCTTGTGATTTAATAATAATAATTTAATAATCTGCGAGTATATTATAATCTAGTACAAATAATTAGTTAGATTGATCTCAATAGTCCTTTAATGATTAAGATGATGGGACTGAGAATCAATCCTTGTTTTTCATTCCTATCATTCCTGCTTTCTTTTTTCACGAGGGTGATAATGGCCGTGTCTCAAAACGCTACTACAACCATCCCGTTCGATGTTGGAGTAATTTTGGATTTCAGTAGTTCAGTCGAGATGACTTCGATGGTTAGTATCACTATTGCACTGACAGATTTCTATGCTACTCACAACTTCTACAAGACGAGAATTGTTCTTCATACCAGGGACTCGAAGAATGATAATGTACATGCTGCTTCCGCAGGTACGTACGTATGTCAGTCATAAATTATTTGCAGAGACTAGCTAGGTTCTCACAATCTTTGTTTCTGTTGTATTTTCTTTTTCTTTCTTTTTTCTTCCATTGTATTAGAATCATGAGTATTGGAATTTGGGTTGCAAGGTTATGGTCATTTAATGATGTTTTGTGCATTGTGATCATCTGAATTCACAATAATTCGTAGATGCACCTGAAATTAGAAATAAATTCTTTTATTTTCATTTTTCATCTCTTTAATTGGCAGCACTTGATCTAATAAGGCACAAAAATGTCAAAGTCATCATAGTACCAGAAAGATCAGTGCAGACTAGTTTTGTGGTTGATCTTGGAGAGAAGGCTCAAGTTCCCATTATTTCTTTCCCAGCATTTATCCCGTCAGTGTCTTCTTCAAGATCTTCTAATTACTTCATTAGGACATCACAAAAAAATGAGACATCACAAGCCAGAGCCATCACAGCAATTATTCAAGGGTTTGCATGGAAAGAAATTGTATTCATTCATGAAGATACAGAGTATGGAAATGGATTTCTACCTTATCTGATAAGTTCATGGAGCTTGACAAGCTAAAGAAATTGCAGCCCAGGGTATTTATTGTGCATGTGAAACCTTCAATAGGTTCACGTCTTTTTTTGATGGCGCAAGAAGCGAATATGATGAGTGAAGGGTATGCTTGGATCATCACAGATAGCATGACTAATTTCTTGAATTCCATGAATTCTTCAGTAATTGAAGCTATGCAAGGAGTAATAGGTGTAAGTCCTTTTGTCCCGGAATCAAAAGAGCTCCATACTTTACGAATTACGTGGAGAAGAAAGGTCCTTCTAGAGGACACGAGTGGTACCGAAATAGCCGATCTGAGTATACATGATTTATGGGCGTACGACACAGTTTGGGCCTTAGCAAAGACAGCAGAGAAATTTCGATTTGACATTAACACTCCCTTTCAGAAGCCAGAACCTATTGGCAATTCACATGATATTGCAGCTACAAGAGTCTCCTGATTGGTCCTAAGCTCTTGCAAAGGTTTCATAATATTCGATTCAAAGGAATGTGTGGGAAATTTCACCTTATTAATGGACAATTGCAGACGTCTGTATTCGAAATTGTCAATGTCATTGGTAAGGGAAGTAAACAAATTGGTTTTTGGACTCCAACACATGGAATTTCACGCAACTTAAGTAGTAATAATAACTTATCAAGCTTGTACTCAACTTCTATATCCACTTTGAGAGGAGTAATATGGCCTGGAGATTCTACAAATGTACCAAGGGGTTGGGCTATCTCGTCTAATGGAAGAACGTTAAGAATTATTGTTCCACTAAGAACAGGGTTTTCAGATTTTGTTAAGGCTGAGATAAACGAAACGACAAATATAACTTCTGTTAGTGGGTACAGCATAGATGTGTTCAATGCCGTGATGAATGCATTACCATATACTGTACCTTATGAGTTCGTTCCTATGTTTTCCGACAGTTACGACGATATGCTTTACCAATTTGATCTTCAGGTTTGTGGTTGGTTAGTAAATATTTTGATTACACCTCTTAGTTAATTGATTTTTTTTCTCCACACCTTCTTAGATATATTGATGACATTTGCTAGTTCCGAAGCAGAAATTTGATGGAGTGGTGGGAGATTTGACGATCATGCCAAAGCGATCTCTCAACGTAGATTTTACATTACCATATACTGAAAGTGGTATATCGATGATTGTGAGAATCAAAGATGATGAAAAGAAGAATCCATGGGTATTCCTAAAACCACTGTCGTTAGAGTTGTGGTTATCGGCTTTCGGCGTCTTCACATTTACTGGCTGTGTTATATGGGTTCTAGAACACCAAATAAACGGGAACTTTAGAGGGTCTATCAGCAAGCAACTCGTCATGATTTTTTGGTTTGCCTTCTCCACTGTTGTCTTTGCACACAGTTAAGCATATTTCTCAATCTGCTGATATTTATTTTATTTTATTTTTAAAAGTAAAAATAGTTTCTGCGACAGAGTAATTAATTTGCGAATATTACAGGAGAAAAGGTGAGAAACGACTTATCAAGGCTGGTTTTGATTATATGGGTGTTTGTTGTTTTGGTTCTTACATCAAGTTATACTGCTAGCTTGTCTTCGACGTTAACAATTCAACAACTTGCAGTGAATGACTTAAGGAATGGCGAGTATATTGGTTACCAATCTGGGTCATATGTGAAAAATGTTCTTAAGAAATTAGGTTTTGATGAGTCCAAACTCAGGGCATACTATAATGAACAAGAGTATGCCGAAGCGCTGTCCAAAGGAAGTCAAAGGGAGGTGTTGCTGCCATTTTTGATGAAATACCTTACCTTAGACTATTTCTTTCCAAGTATTGTGACAGATATGCAATGACAGGACCTATCTACAATACTAATGGATTTGGCTTCGTAAGTTCTCGATATTTTTGGTTCTTGAGGGTATAACTAATACTGATCTTCATTGTTAATTTCAACTTAAAAACACACAACATCCATAGTAGAATATATACATTCATTTTGCAACAATTTTCTGGGAGGACATAATCCTAGCCGCACATAAGAATTAGGTCGTATTGCATATTACAAGTTTTTCCATGCATGCGTGCAGGTATTTCGTAAGGGTTCTCTTCTCGTTGGAGATGTTTCGAAGGCAATAACAGCAGAAGATGGAACGTACCGGCTATCAGAGATCAATTTGCATTGGTTTAGGAACCAAACTAGTTGTCAACAACCTGGATCTACCACTCCCTTAACTGGTCTTACAACTGATAGCTTTCGAGGCTTGTTTCTTATGAGTGTTGTTACTTCAGGTTTCGCACTCATTATATACTTTTTTCTTTTTCTTCGTGACAACACTGATATCTGGAAAAACTCTGCTGGCTCTGGCGAAAATAACTCCATCAAACAAAAAGTTGTAAATTTAGCTATCAGGTTTTATCATCAAGCAGATAACCCAATTACAAACAATATTATCTCTGCTGCCGATTTTGAGAATGAGGCAAGGCGTCGTGTTATGGATGAGGCTTCTGGATATGGCATTTATACATCCGTAACAGACGATAACATACTTGAAGACTCGCATCAACAAGATGTTGGAATCAGTAGCCCCCATTATGCACTTGGTGGCCAATCTTTTGAGATAAATCTCGTGGTATAATAATTTATCTGTAATGTATATATGATTTGACTGTGAAACATCTTTGAAGCAAGGATTTTTTTTTGGATGGTCATGTGACGTTTATCTCTAAGCATGTAGATACATCTTTGAAACAGTATGGCATATGATACAGTCGACTTAATTATTCAGTGAAAAAGGAGCTTTCATAAATAACAACTAGAGATCAACCTCTCTCCTCTCCGAAATTTTTGGAGCTCACAGAAATGGCGATTCCTTCCAAGAACTCAACCTCTTACTCGTTTCAATCCCTGTGATTGATTCAGTGTAACAGTGTGCAACACTGAACTTCTTCGCCGTCCAAGGACGGATCTGTGATCCTTCCCCTTGAGGCCGAGATTTATTGGGTAGCAGAGTTCTTCGTCGTCAAGTTTTGTTTGAGTATGAAACTAGCTCAATTGTCTCTTATAATATTACGCTCTAAATCCTTCTCATTCTCATGGATTTTTTCTGGATTAAAGTGCATAGAAAAATTCAAAAATAAGTCA
Source organism: Papaver bracteatum (assembly GCA_023529315.1). Taxonomy (NCBI): domain Eukaryota; kingdom Viridiplantae; phylum Streptophyta; class Magnoliopsida; order Ranunculales; family Papaveraceae; genus Papaver; species Papaver bracteatum. The sequence goes on from JAJJWX010000253.1 coordinate 24,119, forward strand.
TCTGACATCATTTTACCAAGATTAGCTATTCCATGGTTTTCTTCAATATTAAAGATGGCTTCTGAGGGGAGAGTACGGAGTTGGAAAAATTTGGTCGAAGAGATTTAATAATGTGGTGATACAGATTCATTGGTTAGAAAATAGATCGGGTAATTTTCTAAGAGTTGATGAAATCTCATCTTCTTCTTCATCTGGGAACTTTATTTGTATACCAGAGGGTAAAAATGGTTCGATCTGGAGGAAGTTTTGGGAATCATTAAACCCAAATATTCTTTCTTCAAATAAACCTTTGCACTTGGATGAATCTCAATCTTCGGGTACTATTGTCTCTTCAAATAAAAACAGTTTCTATAATCGTGCACTAGCAGTGGTGATCCATAAGGCGCATTCAGGATGGAATAATATTGAACGAGCTTTCAAGAAAAATTTTAACTGGAAGAAGAATTTGAATCTACGCAGCATTAATGGGAAGTTGGGTTTTTTCAATGCCGGTCTGGAAATAGATTACGATGTATTCAAGGAGGAACAATCCTTTCAAGCAGGAAAAGTTAAAATATCGGTTCGACACTGGGAATCTGAAGATGCTTGTATTATTTCGAATCAAGCTCGGGATCATGAGCATTGGTTAGGAATTAGAGGGCTTCCATTCCACCTATGGAATTACGAGTCTTTCAAGTCGATTTGTAATCCATGGGGGGAATTCTTGGAGATGCATACTTTGTCCGAGAAGTTTCTGAAGTTAAACAGATGTATGATCAAGGTGAGGTCCTATCTGTCTGACATTCCAGCAGCGGTTTGTTTCCAAGATATGTGGTTGAACATAGAATGGATTCATGATACACAGGAGTCAATCTATGATAATGTTCATCAGCCGAAACTCAAATCAGTAATCGTTCAGAACTGAAACTCAGAAGAACAACGAAAGTCGGCTAGTCAACTTAAACTTTCCTATTCTGATGCTGTAAAATCTCCGATGATTATTTCAGAATCTGCATGCCCTTCTTTTACGCCAAAGAATAAGTCTCCCGTTTATTCAAATTCAAACAGCTCATTCACGTCGAATCTGGCGGTAAAAAGGCTGAACAAGGTTTGGAAACGGGTGACTAAACTTCAGCTAGGGGGTAATCAAAATGATAATGAAATTTTAACCGAAGATAATGATGATACATGCATTCCTTGGGTCACAGTAAGGAGAAAAAAACGGGTTCGGGTCGGAATATGGACCAGATTGGGAGAGTGGTATCTGCGGGTATGGATTTCGACCTAGATATCGGCTCTACATCGAATAAGGGTGGAACTCCAATCCATGACCCGACGGAAAATTCGTATCATTATATGGGCCAGGCGGGGGGAGTGGTATTTGAGGGTGTGGATTTCGACCCGGATATCAGCTCTACATCGAATAAGGGTGGAACTCCAGCCCATAATCCGAATGTTTCTGCACCGTTAGATGTTTCTATATCATTGTCTGATGATTCTTCCAATTCAAATTTAAATCCTAATTTGAAATCCAAAGAAAATTGTGCAATAGAGCCGTTGGCTATTGATGGCCCGGCGACAATTCTGATGGATAAGGAAAACGATTTGGATAATTTACAAAGTAAAGTGGAGAATCAATTGAATTTTAACAAAAATTTGGGTCTCAATACGGACCATCCATCGATGATGAGCATTAGTAAAGACTTATTGTATCGAAAAACAAATGCTATATATTGTTGAGATGGAAATTCCTTTAATGGAAGATTATGATGGAATGGATGAGTATGATCGTGAGGAGACTATACAGGATGGGAGAATAAATTTGGAAGCAGAAGATCAAATTGAGGCTGTGCATTTGTTCTCTTGATTCAGAAAATTTGGAGGTGGAGGCAGTTTTTAATCCAATTGCTTCCAGGTATGTTAATGTTAATTAATGGATCACATAATCATTAGTTGGAACATTAGGGGTCTGGGTCAGGACACTAAGATAAATGCAATCAGAAATGCAATAGCCAAAAATAATCCTACAATTGTTACTATTCAAGAACCAAAAAGAGAATTGGTTGATGATTTCTTAATAAGATCTTTATGGGGAAACAATAATTGCAACTATATTTTCTTAGCTTCGAGAAGGTTCTTCGGGTGGTATAATTGTAATGTGGAAAGAAGGAATTGTGGTTATGGAGGATCATTTCATAGGTGCTTTCACGTTGTCTATAAAATTGGAAAATCTTGTAGATGATTTTGTTTGGCTTTTTACTGATGTGTATGGAGCTTCAGATCCAGGTTACTATAACCAGTTTTGGCAGGAGATTAAGGATATAAGAATTCTTTTTGATGATCCTTGGCTTCTGGGTGGAGATTTTAATGCTACTCTTCATGAAGATGAAATAAATGTAGCTGGTGGAGGGACAGCTAATAGAAATTCTTTCAAGTCTTTTGTGAACAAATTTGCTCTAATTGATCTTCCAATGGATGGAGGAAGGTTCACTTGGACCAATTCTCAAAGTCCTCCACTTCTAATAAGGTTGGACAGATTTTTACTTTCCCATGATTTTCAATCTCATTGTCCTGCTCCTTTGCAAGTTAGATTGAAAATACCAATCTCTGATCATGCACCTATTATGTTATGCTGCAATTCTGGTGAGAAATTTAAATCCCCTTTCAGACTAGACAATTACATTCTTTCTCATCCTGATTTTTTACTTAATCTGGATATTTGGTGGAATAATATATCTTTTGTTGGGAAGCCTAGCTTTTTTTTTGCAAAAAAGCTTCAATCTCTCAAATTTCTGATTAAGACTTGGAAGCAAGCTACTTTTGGTAATTTGCAAAGTTAATTAGATAATTTGGAGCTTACAATTGATGTGTTGGATAGTTTAGAAGAAGTGAATGTGTTGGATGATGATGATTTGGTTGCTAGAGAGCAGGAAAAACTGAAACATGCTGAAGTTTCTATGACAAGCTGAAGACTAGCTCAAAGAGCTAAGGAAGATGGATAAAAGATGGTGAAGCAAATTCAAGTTATTTGCATCAGATAGCTTCTTTCAAGTACAAGCAGAACAGTATCAATTGTTTAAAGATTGAAGGTAATCTCTGTTTTGATAAGAAAAAGATAGTTGATGAGACAAAAAGTTTTTATTCTTCATTATTCAATGAGAAGTTTAAAGTAAGGCCTACTTTTGAAAATCGGGAAATGCCTAGTCTATCAGTTACTGACAGTATAAATCTTGAGAAGCCTTTTACTGAAGCAGAAGTTAAAAGTGTTATTGATAACTTTGGTGCAAATAAAAGTCCAGGACCTGATGGTTTCACAATGGACACTAGTACAAAAATAGGCTTAGGTGACAGTTAAAAACTGTCACCGTAATACTTAGATGAAAGTTTTCAAAAATATTTGCACTGTCACCAAAGCCTCTGTTACCAAAGGTCTTTAAGAAACTGTTATAGATTCATGACTGTATGGTAACAGTTTCTTTCAAAACCTGTCATTATTGACAACTTAAGCTAACATTTTATTAGTAAAACTGTTATCAGAAAATCAAATTCTTGCATTAAGGTAACAGTTCCAACATGAACCTGTCATTGTTCACAAGTTACGGTGACAACTTTTAAATAAAACTGTCACCAAAGCCCATATTTTCCTGTATAGGGGTCATTTTTAAAAAGAACTGTCACATATGCAGTATTAATTGTAGCAGTTTCTTCACGAAACTGTCATCGTAAAGCCTAATTTACAACAGTTCTGCAAGTCTACATTTCCCGTTCGGTAGATGGTCAACATCATCACATATAGTAAGAATACATGGAAAAGAAAGTGAAATATATATTTATTTAAACAAAATGTTTTTACACAATCACATATAGTAAGAATACATGGAAAAGAAAGTGAAATATATATTTATTTAAACAAAATGTTTTTACAGACTCCCTTGTATGAATGCCTTTTACAAAATGCTAATAATGCGTAATTAATTAGCATCATCAACTATCAAACATTAGTATCAAACCAAAAATAAAATAAAATCAAACACTGTAAGCTAAGATACCCACACAGCAAATTCAATCCCATTGCAATACCTCTTGGACAAGACAGCTAACTTTATAATTATAAGAAACTTGCAGACAGGCAGGAGTGAGCCTGGTCACCACACACTACTTGACCAAATTCTGCTCAAACTATCTAACTGCATAATCTACTTATCAAGATCCCAAGTTAACAAATCCAAGCATGTGCACAGGAATAAAAATCTTCACTTATGACACGATTGGAAGAAGTGTCAATTACCATTTAGAAAAAATATGTATGAATGTAATGGTTATCAGCATATGCAGATATTAAGGAACACACCTTAGCATAATGACCTAGTTTTCCGTACTCACACGCCAACCTTCTCTTCATGGACAAATTATCTTTAATGCTTTCAACAACCAATCCAAGTCGAGTTTTTGTACCCGGAATGAAGGATAATCAATTCAGTAGCCACTCAAGATTTCAAATTTCTGCAGAGTGTTTCCAACAATAACTAATTACTGAAGTTTACACCATAGACTTGACCAATACAGGATAGCTTCAAAAAGATACATGGGGAAGTGCCTCCAAAATGCTTGAATAGAAAGTGCCTAAAAATTACCCCCCGCATATCTCTGAATGATCTCGATCGATCAAAGAATGTAGTTGTCATTGGATAGATAGTGTGAGAAAGAAAATAGAACTTAAAGCAACATAGTCAACAGATAGAACTTCGACAACTCTTGTCCCATTGATATCTCATTGGTACAAATTTATACAGAATTAGCATCTATTATAGTAACATGAACCCCAATATTCTGGTTCAACATCTATTGCTTGATAACATGAACCACGACTTTCGGTTGATCATCAATAACAAAGTGGAACACTTGTATATAATGGAACCACAATTGCCCACCTAAGATGATTAATTCATTGGATCTCAATCTTATCAATCCAGATATAACAGTTAGAAAGACTAACAGCAAACTGACTGGGCAATGGGGTATTTTTCCTGGGAGGAACCGTATGGGACCAGTTATTAATAGAACACATGTCATGTACAATGTGCTTTTACGGGTGCTGCAGACCATTTTTTTAATTAAACCACTCCCTATGAATATATTCAAGTCGAACAAAAAAACTTCGATAACTTGAACAATTGTAAAAGAGCGCAAACCTGCACCAACAACAGTGTGGATCTCATCAATAAATAAGATTATCTTCCCATTAGAAGCAGTGACTTCCTTCAGGACATCTTTTCGCCTGTCCTCAAATTCTCCACGGAATTCCGCACCAGCAATCAATGAGCCCATGTCCAATGATATTAGTTATAGAATAAGATATAGAAAAGTCCAATGTTAAATGGGTTTGAATGAAAAATACACTCGCTTGTTGGTACATCTTTTGTTTCATACGACAACATATACTGATTGATATACTCCAATAATTCACAACTTAACTGCACTAATCCTATACTATATTGTACTATTTTCAAACGTGACTGAAATGATCTGAAGAAAAGTTAAAAATAATGACCTTCCTGTTCAGCAAGGGTTCAGGAACGTCTCCTCGCACAATTCTTTGAGCTAACCTGCCAAAGGCAAAAAAAAACAGTATGAATAGAACCAATGGATCACAATGCCTATTGGACTAATTATGAAAAGCGATCGCACTTCCTTATTTTAACTTCACTCTGCCTTGGTATATCAATCATTTAGCCAACGATCTTGTCCCAACTACTTTTTGGCTTAATAGTTAAATGAACCAACTACGATGCTTCAATTAGGACAAAATGAGATTTACTAATAGAATATAAACGATAGGATCGATACATATTAGGCCACATAATTGATCAGAATCAATGATTCAATGTTATAAAAAGCATTTGGGTATTGCAAATGCTATACTAGGCCACTCCATGTGTATGATTTGTTAATTAACAAAGACAACAGTTCCCGTTGAATTTTCAAAAGTGAAAAGTAATCAACTAAAAAAATAAAAACAAACAGCATAACTGAATCTCAGTGATTATCCCCAAACTTATCAATCAATAATCAGTGGGAAAATAATGAGAAAACGCAGTTGAGAAGGGAAGAAATGCAGATGAGAAACAATAAGAATTCATTAAACCAGAGAAGAAGAGTACACAGACAAGATAACATCAATTCATTTCCATTCATAATATCATTACACACTAACACAAACACATATATAGATGTCTGCTACAACCGTATTATCATATCCATAACCCAGTTAACTGCTAAAGACACCAAATCTACTTACATAATCATACAGTACCTAATGCTCTGTCTCTAATTCACTACCACCAGCAGAATACCCGACCTCACTAAACTCATTGAGATCAATGCCTCTTAGAGTATCTTACCTTAAAAACTAAATCAATCACGTAATTCCTTTAAAACTTTATTATTTGTTTCCATATTTTGTTCCTGGGTTGTCAACCGTGATTGATTTTGCATTAATATTGATATTTTACTGCATATATAGAGTTTCCATACTTTGATCATTCATTGTCCACGCATCCATGCGTTCACATTTCCGTGATAATATATCTCAGTATTATATTCATCAATGAGAATAAATCAATTTCGCGACAATCAACCATCAAATATGGAAGAAAAAAAGTTCAATTTTAGCAAAATCATATTGTTAAAGAAAGCTAATTTATTGATGATCAGAAATAAATGGGCACTAAATGTTAACATGTTTACCACATACACATGGCGCCTTGAGCGCTTAGGATAGCGCCTAACATTTCCGCAAGGCACCAAAAGCGCCAAACTCTTTCACCTAAGGCGCTAGCGAGGTAAATAACATAGAATTGGATTAGGCGGGCGCTAGACCTGCGGTTTTGGCGCCTAGGCGCTCCTGGCGCTCGCCTTTTACAACATATCTCCCAGCAAATGAAATAACAGGTATAGTCGTATAAGTTCACCTGCTTTCAGTTCTCTTTAACCAAGTTCAATTATCAGGAAACCTAATTCAACACTATGGAAACCCATTTGTTCATCTATTCGTTCGCACTAAGATAATAATGAATACAAATGAAACGGTTACTTTCAGCCATTCTACATCACAAGAAGCATCTTGAAACTTCTTCCTATCCTTCAAAAACTGCAAAGCTAATTATGAAATGATATTGTTGACTTCTACACCATATCAAATACAGGCACATGCATACTGGGTGTTCAAACAAGCAATTCAACTTATGAAATTTTCCGGCTTAATAGATGATTATCCTCTAGCACTCGCAAAGCTAATTGGAAAATTAATTTAGCAAAAAGCAATATTGCAACAGAAAAATTCTATAAAAATGAGATTCCGTGTTAAAAATGTATATGCGGAAGTCTTACCCACATCTATGATAGCAGTAATCTATACCCTATATATGAATCAAAGCTTATTATGGAATTGAAAATAATTTCAGTCAACCTAAGACTGCAGGAAGACTAAAAGACCGAATAATCTTATCCAAATACTAATCAAAACCCATAACCAATCACTTTCACTCAATATAAGAGTGCAAAAGGAAGAACAGAAGATTAGTACAATACCTTAAATGGAGCAAAAGTAGCAACTTGACTTGTCACGCCTTATCCTTGAAGAAATTGAAAACTTGAAACTGATCTACTAAGTCTATCAAACGAATGCAATAAGCTTTTAGTACAAATCCCTGAACCAATTACTTGTACCGACGCCATTTCAAAAATCCTACAAAACAAATGATATTAACAACTTATTTTCATATGTTTAACTCAAAATAAATACCTTTTTTATAGACTTGAAGGAATTTATTAGGTTAACATGGAAAAATTGGAATCAAAAAAATTGGGGATAGAAAACATGGTAAAAATAATAATTAGGGGTTCCACTACAAACGAAAAAATGGTATTAGTACAACACCTGTTGATTAGTTCATCTAATTTGGTTATAAGTTTGATAATTTTATCATCCCCCTTCAAGGGAAATAAGAATTTCGAGATTGAGAACATATGGGCAGAACGACAATTATGTAAGGATTGAAGTAAAAGATGAACCCTAGATTGAAACAAAAGATGTGATCCCAAATTTTGCTAAAATAAAAAACCAACAAAAGAGAGGGATCACATCTGATCGTACGTAGATTAGAAGTAAGAGGCGAAGATCATTGAGAAGTTGTGTTTAACCTTCTTCTTTTTGGTTTCCCATAGAAATAAGAGGTGAAGATGTCGAGACTCTAGAGACCCACTAACAGGAAGTTACAAAGCAAACCCACGACAGATACCACTATTAGGTCCTCAGCATCGTGCGTTTGAGAATGCTTTGTGGTAGATTTATATGATTAGTAGCAGGTTTGGATCGCATAACTATAAGTGGTAGTAATTAGAATAACTGTTATCTATAAGTTTACACTTCGGTAACAGTTTTTATATAGATCAGTTACAATAGCTGAAAAATAGTAACGGTTAATAACTGTTATTATACATCAGCGTATGGTAACAGTTTTCTATGAACACTGCCATTGTATAATAGTTCAGTAACAGTTGGAAAACTGTCATGACTGTTCACCACTTTTGGTGTGAGTTTTAGTAAGAAACTGTTACCTATATTTCATAGCTTTTTGATTTGTAACAGTTCATTAGTGGACTGTCACGGTTTTGAATATTGAACTGTCACCAATGCCCATATTTGTACTAGTGGGAATTTTACAAGTGTGGATGGGAGATGCTTAAAGATGACTTCATGAAAGTGGTGAAGGAATTTTAATCTACTAGCTGTGTGGATTGGAGGGTTAATTGCACTAACATCACTCTAATTCCTAAGTGCAATGTTGTTGTTTCTTTGCACAATTTCAGACCAATAAGTCTGATTGGGAGTATTTATAAAATAGTGTCTAAGATACTTGCTGAGAGACTAAAAGTAGTCCTTCCATCATTGATTTCTGAATTTCAAGGAGATTTTGTGCATGGAAGACAGATTCATGATGGCATTTTGATTGCTTCCGAGCTGATAGATTCAAAATTAAGGGAGATGGGAACTGGTTTGATTTGTAAAGTAGATTTTGAGAAAGATTTTGATAATATAAATTGGGGTTGTGTGGATACAGTTCTAGCTAGATTTGGTTTTGGTTGCAAATGGAGGAGCTGGATAAAATGGTGCATCTCAACTCCAAGGTTTGCTGTATTACTCAAAGGTGAAGCCACTGATTTATTCAAGAGCCAGAAGGGTATTAGACAGGGAGATCCCATCTCTCCTTTCCTCTTTATTCTGGTAGCTGAGGTTCTCTCTTTAATGTTCAAAAAGGCTGCAGCTCAAGGTCTTATTTCTGGATTCAAAGTTGCTCAACAAGGTACTGAGATTACACATTTGCAATTTGCTGATGATTTAATTGTGTTTCTTAATGATAATGAGTTTGAGATTAACAATTTTAAGAGCATCTTATTGGCTTTTAAAACCATTTCTGGTTTGAAGGTCAATTTCAGAAAAAGCACAATTGTAGCTTTGGGACAAATGCATAATGGGGAGATCTGTGCTGGGTTATTTGGTTGTTCTTTAACTGATTTTCCTTTGAATTACCTAGGAATTCCCTTGTGTATTAAATCTAAATGTAAAAGTGTTTGGAATGATATAATTCAGAAGTTCCACAAAAGGTTAGGAGCTTGGAGGAGAACTTATCTTTCAAAGGGTCAGAGAGTGATTCTGATCCAAAGTGTTCTGGCCAGTTTTCCTCTGTATTTTCTCACCTTGTTTCAAATGCCGGCTAGTGTGGTAAAAGAGCTAGAAAGGATTATAAGGAACTTCTTATGGGGTTCTTTTGTGGCTGTTAAAAAAAGGAGCTGGTTTCTTGGTCTAAATTGAATCTTCCTAAGGCAAGAGGAGGTATTGGGATCAAGAAGTTGAAATTGGTGAACAAAGCATTGCATTATAAATGGATATGGAGGTATGGATGTGAGAAAAATGCCTTATGGAGAAGAATTATTAACCAGAAATTTGGAGGGGTAGTTGAATCTTTGTTTCCAAATCAGACATATAAATCTGTGTGTTTCAGCTTGTGGTCTGGAATTTTGAAGACTAGAGAATTTGTTAAATCAGGTTCATCTGTGGTGGTGGGAGATGGTTCCAAGATTTATTTTTGGGATGATGTCTGGGTGGGTGAGTACTCTCTCAAATCTCTTTTTCCTTCTTTGTTTCTTCTTTCAAGGAAGAAAAATGCAGTTATCAAGGATTGTATCTCAGAAGAAGGGGCTTGGAATTTAAGTTTTTCAAGAGTTTTGGAAGAACATGAGATGCCAGAGGTGATTAATCTGTTGGAAATGATTGGAGATCCTACAAATAGGCTTAACTTGCTGGCACCTGAAGATGACAGAATTTGGATTTATGGTAAAGGAAAAGGTTATTCTATGGCTAGTGCTTATGAAGCTTTGGAGACTGAGGGTTTGCTGGCATTTCCAGATAAGCAATTATGGAACCCAAAAATTCCTTTGAAAGTTTCTTTTTTGGTTCGGTGTCTTTGCTATGATGGTGCTCCAACAAATGATTTTTTGTATAATGCAGGATTGGTTCAAGACGACCCTTCTTGCTTGCTTTGTGGCAGTCATACTGAGACTAATTCTCATCTATTTTTGCACTGTTCATTTGCTTCAGAGCTGTGGGATTACTTTCTGAAGAGCTTTGGTGTCATTTGGGTTCATTGTTCAGATCTTAGAAGAACCATGTGGGGGTGGCGACACAAGAAGAGCACTAACAGAATTAAGAGACTGTGGAGCTATTTGCCTTTTGCAATCTGGTGGTGCATTTGGAAGGAGCGCAATAACAGATTTTATAATAATCTGGAGAAGAATAGCAGGAAGATAATTTCAGATGTTAAGTGTGTGTTGTTCAATTGGACAATTAACACAGATATTTTCAAAAATTATGGTTTGTCAATGCTTCTATGTAATTGGGAGGCTCTTATGCAAGCTTCCATGTAACTTTCTAAGCTAAGTCATTGCTAGTGACAGAAGCTTCTTTTTTATAAAATTTGCCCTTTCAAGTCAAAAAAAAAAAAAAAGGAGCTTTCTTATCAGGGTTTGGAGGAGAAGAATCTGGAATTTTCTGACGTCAGCTAACTCACGGATTAACTTCAGTTACATCCGAATATTTTCAGAAGTATTGAAAATAAATAAATACCGTATTTTTATCTAAGACGTATATTATTGCTTAACTGGTCTTAACTTTCCTTGTTGATTTTTTTTTTTTTGACACAACCTCTTGAGATCTAGTTACTCCAGAGCATTCAATCCATCACTCTAATCGCACCTCAGCACATCCAATGTAGTTAATCTCGGACGAGATGGCCGAAATACCGCCGATAATATCGGTTTCGGTGTTTCACTGAGATGCTGATATTGTCGGTATTGTCCGGTATTTCGCCGGTATTGGCCGAAATTTTATCGGTATTCACCGAAATATCATGTCTCGGTACTCGACCGATATTCACCGAAATCCGATATTGACTACATTGATCTCATCTTCTTTAGGGTTACCCAAGAACATGTAATTACATCACTTATTATTCTTCGGGTATTTTTGCGCAATGCTTTCCCATCTTACTTGCAGCCAGGTGCAATCTAGCTTAGAGAGGACAAGGTGCCCTCTCCTCGCACAAATAAGGTCTTCCAGGACTTCTCTTTTTCGATTATACTGATTTGCTACACCAAGTGAAATGATCTAGATGATTGATGCTAATGGGTTTTTAAGACAATAAATGGCAATTATATATGGTTACTGTCTATTTCATTTTTTTTTTTGAGTACCATAAAAGATCGTATGCTTAAGATTCATGTACTGCTGGAACAAGACTACGAAGAATGAACAACAGGTTTTTATTTGACCTCGAAAAAAATAGCGAAAAGAGAGAGGCGAAAAACCCTAGACGCGCCTCCCAACCCTGAACTCCATGATTTATTCAACAATTCTTAGCTAATCCAGCATTTTTCCGGCCTGATGATGCTAGATTAACCTATTAGTTCCTAGATCTATGTTCTCTATCTCTTTATTGCTGGTTTTATCATCTCTAATTCCTGTTGCGATTGTGGCTGTGCGGAAAATTTCTTATATTTAGCTGTTATCATCGATTAATCTCCTCAAGCCTCCGATCTGTTGTTGCTGTCTCTCCTCAGCCATTCTCAAGTCGGGTAATCACGAGATTTGGTTTTCACAGACACTTTCCTCTTTTGTTGATTGTATTTCATTTTGGTGCTGGATTTCTATCTGTTGGTTTTCAAATTGGAAGGGGTTTATTTCTTATTGATTTTATCAAAACACCAAGTATTGAATCTGTCTGTTTTTATCAAAACCCAAGTATTAAAACCATCTGTTTCAATTTAGTGTCGAAGGTGTTTTCTTTTTAGGTTTGAGTCCTGCCTTGACCTCTCCTTGTAAGATTTAAGAAGTTTGTTTCTAGATTTGTTTTTATCTCAATTGTGAAGCTCAATTTCTTGAGCTTGTTAGTACGCTTGTTCGAGAGGCGAAATCTTGGTTTCAAAAAAAAAAAAAAAAAAAAAAAACATTTGGTAAGGCTTGGATCTAGGTGAACTTTTGTGTAGATCTTAGCCTTGTAATCTGAAAGGGTTATTTATGAAGACTTTCTTGGAGTTGATGTTCCATTTGGGGAAATTGTCTCTTTTGTATCCCCAATCCAAGCTTCTTCCAATTGCTCTTTATAAGGGTCCGAGTAATATTGTAGGATGAAAATGGAAGTATTCAGCTCGCATGACTTACATCAACAAAATACCACCAATATGTTTAACAGCTTGCGTGTACCTCTCAATGATTTCCAAGGGATTTTAATCCCCTCAACCTTCAAAGTTCAGCCACAACCAGTTTCAACACTCTGCAGCAGCAGTGATTACCCAGGATAAACCACTTTTTTCTTGAGAATACATAGCTAGGAATAAAAACTAAATGCAGCACATTAGGCCGGTGGACTCACCACCTTAAACTTAGTTTTGTTTTCAGTTCATTTTAGACGTCAATTTTATTTTTGTATTAGGACTAGTTATATTTCTTCCCGGTAGTTTTGTAGTCTGCTTCCATTTTATTAGTGTAATAGTTTTGAGTCTGTAATCCGTGTTGCTTCTATTCTCCAATCTGTAGTATTTTTTAGTTTTAGTAACTATATTAGCGGTAGTAGAGTTTGTCTTCTCCGAAAATCACCACCTTCTGGACCAAGATAGAGAAAGAGGAGACAAACAGTTATCTTCCGTGCAGTTCACCTCAGCATATGGATACAATATTCTGACTAGCACCTTCACTGAAGCGCATCGAGCACCCCTACCATCAACTAAGTCCTTTTGGACTCAGTCGTATCCATCAAAAGTACAGCTTTTCTTGTGGAAAGCACTGAACGAAGGCCTTATGACCCTCGACTCCAACATCTCTTCCCGATGCAACTCTGATCTGAAGACCGCTACTCTCGCTCTAGTCCACTGCTTAGTTATTCTAGATTCAAGGCATATCATTTCAAATGTAATTGGTGAATCTTTGGGTGTCATATACCCTCGTGTAATAGCCCTCTAAGTTTTTAATAAAATTCATGCTTCAAAAAAAAAAAAAAGACTACGAAGAATACAAAGTCGTCACCTATAGATAATAACATCTCGATCAAACCAAATCAAAAGCAAAATCCCAATAATTTGTGTGATAAGCCATAAGACATTGACCTTATAAAGTAAACTTTGATTGACTTTGGTCAAAGATTAAACTGTCCACCCTAATAATTTGATCAACCGTGCTATTTGAACAGCTTCTTTAGCTAGCGGTTGTGAATAGCTCGCCTATGTGTCATCCATCTGTACATAAAACAAAAAGAAAAATTCAACCACTGATGTTGTATGGGACATATATAGTTTCTGTCTTTTTCTTTAATCAAAAATAGTTTCTCTCTCTTTTTTGTTTCTGTCTTTTTCTTCTTTTCATCTTTCTTCCTTCTTCGCCTGTGGTGTAGAGTCAACAAAATGAGATCGGTGAAAAAATTATGTTTGGAAGTTTGCATCAGTGAAACCGGATACTCTAAATCAAATAACAACCAATTTCTCTTAAGTTTGATTCCTTTTTGTTTAATTTTTGAACAACTCAAAATGCTTGTCTTGTTTTTTTATTGGTGTATATATAAAATACTTGTTTAAGATTAATACAAAGTTCTGATTTAGAACTGTAAATTCAAAGTTATTTGTAAATGTTAGAACAAAAATTGTTGTCATAGTGGGTGTGTTGATTGAGGATGTTGGGTGTGCTTCTGATTGTTGCATCAAGGTTATAATTCATTGGCCGTGACAAATCTAACCTTCAAGGGTTATTTTTCATCTCTTGCAATTAATCATTGCCTCCCTCAAGCAAATAATATTTCACCTGCATAAACTTATTTCCCAAATGTTCTCTGAGCTTACAAATCTGAATTAAGAGAAGAGATTAGGTTGTCACGGTCTTGTACGGCGGAATTAAGAGAAGAGATTGCAAATTAGGGTTTCGAATAATCATGAATGGGTTTTGAAGGAATTCACCATAGGTCTGAGAGAATGGAGAATCTGATGTTGTTCAATAATGGTACTGATTCGAGAATGATTTGGGATCTGTTTATGAGCACAACAACAGGGAAAAACAATTACCTGTTGGGATTGATAGTCAAGACATGACGTAATTTAAGTTTATAAGGTTATGTAGGCAGGGGTTTGAGTTAATTTTGATATTGGCATCAAGATGGGTTCGATTTGTGAAGCAATTTGGCGGAGTTCTTGACTTGAGGAGATGAACTGATGGTGATTTGAGTAATTGGGTGATCATATCCAATTAAACCACAACTTACAAATCAATATCGAAATTTCTGATTTTTTGGTTTATTTGTTTCAAGAAAGTAAATCAGCAATTTGATTTCAATTTCTGATTAACATCAACTGGAAGTTTCTTTTGGTTAATTTTTGTTCTCTTAATAATCATTTGGTTTCATTTGAGAAGGAAAAAGAGAAAGAGGACTGAAGGAGAGAGAAGGTGAGAGAAACAAGGGAAAAAAGTGATGAAGAATAAACAAAATGGAATCACGATTCACGTCTACATGTTTCTTTTTTCAGCAGTTCTTAACAGACCGAGAATGTGAACAACACCAAAACAAAACATGCTTTTTATCTCACAATTTTTTTTGTGGGTCCCGTGGGCCCCGCGGTAGCCAGCAGGGGGGCCGGGTTAGTGTGTGAGAATTTCTCGGTTTTTTTGTTTCTCGGTTTTTTTCTTAGTCTGTGAAGACTTTTTGTTCTTTTTTATTTTTTTTTATGTCCAGGTGGATGACACCTAAGAGCTGTTGATGAAGGCTAGCTAAAAGGGCTGTTCAAAAATCATTTTCGTAATTTGATATTTAGGGCAACCATTTTTTTTCTTCCTTAAAATCCCGTCTCCTCTCTCAGATTCATAGGCACTACTATCTTGATGGGCGACGAAAGTGCAACAGTATCATCAATATCAAGAGCTGAACGCCAAATCTTTCCATCACCAAAGGCAGCAGCACCATGGCTAGTAATCCCGTATGGAAAAGGTACCTCTCAAAATCAAGCTTTTTATAACATATGTGAACCTAACAACAGAACATGTACAAAGTCTATACCTGAATTAATTGCAACAACATATATTCAGAAACCAAGTCATCAAGGTTGGTTGATTATTATTTGTGATGATGATGAATATGATTACTCTCCTATAAATCGGAAATTTGGTGATTGTTTTCTTTGGAATCCTTCGACATTAGAGACAATACCTCTACCTAGTCTATTAGAATATTGTGGTGGTGATTCCACTAGATATCACTATGTGGATTGTGTCTTGTCCTCACCTCCTTCTAGTGCTAATTCATCCGTTCTATTGGTGTACTCTGCTGGTGATCCTGAAGAGAAGTGTGACCTTGTGTTTCTATATTGGTTCCCTAAGGATGAAGAATGGAGAAAACAAAAGTGGCAGTCTGAAACCATGCCTGTGCAGGGTATGCAATCACTACTTTACTTCAATAAAAGGTTCTATCTTATGTGGAACGAAGGTGAGCAACACCTTGCGATCTCTATTGACTGGGATTTTGATCGTGATTGTGTCTTCCTTGAAGTTAAGGAAGTCAAGGTAACGGGCATGCGCTCATTTCCATTAGTAGGAGGACACAATACGACTTGTATAACCTTTAGTTTTGTGGCGACGGAAGTCGAATTATACTGCATCCCAGTTGCTTACTCCCCAAGAGGATTTGGGAAGGTGGTTACCCAAATTGCTGTGCTGAGGTTGGATTTATCTGAAATGGCGTGGAATGTGGTGCATAATATTGGGGACCGTGTTCTATTTCTTGGCAGCAACCCCACCACCTCAGCTTGTTGCTCTGCAACCGGGATGGGCCTTGCCAGGGGTTGTTTGTATCTTACTCTTCCTGACGATCAGTGCTTGTGCAAATTTGACATCAAAACTACTGGAAATTCGCTTGTTGTTCCAGGCTTAAAGGTGCCAAAGCCATGGATGTATCCAGAGTTCATCATGATGCCAAAGCCAGAGAAGGCTTCGGAAGTTACCATCCTGCCCAAGGAACGACAAACAGATATGAAAAGAAGAAGAAGAGAGGAACATATGGTGGCGGGTAAAGATGAAGGCGAAAAAAAGGCATATCCAGCAAAAGAGGTGAATCATACATCCTCAGACTTACCATTGCTGATGTTCTGAACAGATCACAAATACACCACATTCAGTTTCATTCACTCAATGGACAACAGTAAGAACCGCCACTTGCGGCTCCCTCAGCTCAAGCAAGCTGTGGTCCATTTTCATATGGGAGGGTGGTTGCTGATGTCTTTGGAAAATAGTGTGTTCTTTTACAATCCCTTCACAGGAGCGACTATTAAACTCCCTGACTTGCCAGTTCAGTACAACTTTTCGAGCATCTCATTCTCCTCCTTACCTACATCACCAGACTGTGCTGTTTTTGCCGTCGAACAAGGTACGCTCTGCCAAGTTCATGTCTACTTCATTAGAAAGGGAGAAGCGTCTTGGAGTTTTTGTCCCTTCACTAATACTAATACGGACAAGTACATTCCGCCACATAATGCTCCAGTTTTCCACAATGGGGATTTCTATTCTGTAGATTACAACGGAAGTTTGGCGGTATTTGAGTTACGTGATAATAGTATTAGCTGGAAAGTGCTTGACAAACCAAACAGGCCATTTGACTCTATTTATCCAAGTTTCTTGGTTGTGTGTGATGAAAAGCTCTTGTTAGTAAAAATGGGACCTCTTGGAACGTTGGTTGGGATTTTCAAATTGGATTTCTCCGCGATGGAATGGGTTACAGTCAAGAATTTGGGAAAGTCCATGTTGTTTGTCAGCCACACCTCATGTTTCTCAGCGGTTGCCCCTGCAAATAGTCACATGGGGAACAAAGTGTTTTTTCCTAGATTATGGTTGAACGGGGAAGGGGTGGTATTCTATTGTCTTGAAACAGGTAGTTATCGGTCTTTTGGAAGTCGACATTCTTCCTCAGATTTTACTGATACAGAAGGCTGGTACTTGAACTGCACTTGGATTCAAACAAACAGCTGGTTCGGGTCCACTGCTCAAGAGCTTGACTGGGTTAAGCCTCCTTCTTCATGCGGTTGGATCGAACTCATTCAACCAGACTGGTCGACCTCCACATCTTAAGATCTTGTCAAGTGTACTTCCTACAAACTTTACCTGGTTTTCTTCTGTAATCTCCACTATAAGACTTTTTTTTTTGGATTCAGTTATGGTTGGGTTCCCAATGTTATTTTTCTTTTTCTGTCAATGAACTTTCTTTCTAGGATTCATTGTTCTTAATTTCCATTATAAGACTTTCTGATTTTGAAATGTTGATTCTTTTGCTGTTCTAACACTGAATGAACCTTTTCCCCTCACAAGACGGCTTCTTCTCTTCTCTTGTTAGTGATGAAGATGCCCTCTTATGCTTCTTGAGAGCATGAACATGGTTAGATAAATAGAAAACTACTTATAAGTTCTTCAAAAGATAAATCATTATGGCAGTCGCCAGCATCGTTAGATATCATCAACTTTACTGCTGCAAAAATCATGGAGAAACATTTAAGTCTTCCCATTAACCTTGTATTACCTACGGATTTCATAGACAATCACACAAAGTGTGAATACCGATTCGTTGTATTGTCTCAACTTTGTCCATAGATGATCACTTTCGGTAACAAGACTTATATGAGAATATTTAAAAGATTGGGGTGTATTTAGGTACCATCTTTTTTTCATCTTCCATACCATAACTCATAAGGGGTATTTAGAGTTTTTCATCTTAGATAAACTCTATTTATGAGATAACAAGTTGTGAAGACATCTTCCTCCCAGAAGGTTAGTGGTGGATTTTTGTTGTGAAGCATTACTCTATCCATCTCTTGAATATTTCCATTTTTCCTTTCTGCCACACCGTTTGCATGCGGTGTAATGGGAGCAGAGAATTGATGAGTCATTCCCTAATGATTACAGTATTCGTATATTTTTGTACCACGATCACTTCTTATTTTCTTAAGTTTGCGAACTTGTTCATTCTGAATCCTATTCATAATTATCTTAAACCCCTCGAGTGTGTCATTTTTGTGTTTTAGGAAAGCAACCCAAATGAACCGGGTGTAATCCATCTACCATTACCAAAGCATAATATCGAGAGGAGCATGATTTGGTATGTCTTGAGAAAGTTTGTGCGGTATTTTTCTTTGCTTACCCTTTTGACAAGCTTCACTGACAATTTCTACTTTAGTATTTAATTTAGGAACACCTCTGACAAGTCCACGATTAATTAGCTTACCCAGTATTCGGTAGTTGATATGACCAAACCGTTCATGCGACAGATGAGTTGACTCTACCTTGGTCAGGTTACAATATAGATGAGACTATTGTTTTCGCCTTCGATCGAACAAGGTACCCTCAGCCAAGTCCGTATCTACTTCATTAGGAAGGGATAAGCGTCATGGAGTTCTTGTCCCTTTACTAATACTAATACCGACAAGTACATTCCATCACATAACGCTCCAGTTTTCAACAATGGGATTTCTATTCTGTAGATTACAACGGAAGTTTAGCGGTATTTAAAGTAGGCGATAATAGTATTAGTTGGAAAGTTCTTGAGAAACCCAACAAGCCATTTGAATCTATTTATCCGAGTTTCTTGGTGGGGTGTGATGAAAAGTTGTTATTAATAAAAATGGGACCTAGGGCTGCGGTTTTAAAGGTCTTGCCAGCCGCGATTCTGTGGTGTTTATGGGATGAGAGAAATGCAAGAGCTTTTAGAGATGAAAGCAAGACAGAACAAGGAATAATTGATTCGGTGAAGCTTAAAATTGCTTACTGGTTACATAATAGAGGGCAATTTCACAATATCTCAATGCCCCAATTCGTTGGTAGATGGAAGGAAGTGGTCTTCCAACCACCTTAGATTTGTGGGTTTTGGTCAGTAATTA
Source organism: Papaver bracteatum (assembly GCA_023529315.1). NCBI lineage: Eukaryota > Viridiplantae > Streptophyta > Magnoliopsida > Ranunculales > Papaveraceae > Papaver > Papaver bracteatum. Next base: position 43,607 of record JAJJWX010000253.1, read on the forward strand.
GTCTGTTTCCTCTGCTCTTATGTGGAGCTGGTGTTTATTGGTAGTTCTTCTGTGAGGTTTAGTAGTCTTTTCGTTTGGTTTCCTTTATTGCTGTATTTGGTGAATTTTGGTCCTTGGTCAGGTCCATTTGTTATGTACCTTACCTCTTGCAAAAAAAAAAAAATGGGACCTCTTGGAACGCTGGTTGGGATTTTCAAACTGGATTTCTCCCTGATGGATTGGGTTAAGATTGGGAATCTAGGAAACCATATGTTGTTCGTCAGCCACATCTCATGTTTCTCAGCGGTCGCTCCTTCAAATAGTCGCATGGAGAACAAAGTGTATTTCCCTAGATTATGTATGGACGGAGATGGTGTATTATTCTATTGCCTTGCAACAGGTAGTTCTCGGTCTTTTGGAAGCCAACATTCTGCCTCAGATTTTACTGACACAGAAGGCTGGTACTTGAACTGCACTTGGTATCAACCAAATAACGTGTCCAAGTCCACTGCTCAAGATCTTGACTGGGTTAAGCCTCCTTCCTCGTGCGGTTGGATAGAACTCATTCAACCATACTATGGTATGCACTCTTTAATCTTTCCTTCAGTACATTGTAATGTTCGAATTATATCTTTATGGTTACTGGTCATATAATGTGAACGAGTTCCAATGGATTCTGATTGAACCAATGAACTTATAAACTGATATACATCGACCGATACATCTAGATAGTGGACATTCTTAATTCTCTTCATCAAGACGTGACCCATTGAAGACTTACCATGACTCATCCATTATATTTTTCCTGATTACTCTTTTCCGGTTCCTGAGCTTTTACTCTCTTGGTTGTGCTTTCCTACGTTAGTGTTTGTCATAAAAAAATGCCCTTGTTCACTTCAAGATGAATGACAGCTAATTTTTTTGATTTCTCTTGAGTTTCAGTTGACCGCGTTCATCGATGTAATGGGCAAGCAAGGAACACGACTAGTTGACATGTGAAGTAGTAGTATAGATCAAGCTTAAGTAGTTGAAAAGATGATGCACATAACATTCTACTGGGGCAAGAAAGTAACACGACTAGTTGATTCATGTAAGACTCATACGTGGATAATGTTGGGGGAGGCATACGAAATCCGAGCCGCTATGCGCAATACGAATCCCACACAAGCAATGATATACAAATGCGGAAATAACACAAACTACACAATATAGAAGCAATCACACAACACCGGCAATTACGTGGAAAAACCCCTCCAAGGTGAAGGGTAAAAAACCACGGGCAAATCTTCCACTATAATCAAACAATGGGTTACACACAATTCTCCCAATTTGGGGATATACTCTTCTTCAAGGTGCATATAGCACTTGGATATCAATTTTCCTAATTACACTCACCCTAAGGATGGATCAACAATTCATTCACATATAATATGAGATTCACTATCAATTTGAGAATAGAAGTGATATGAGATACTTACTACTAGGGTTTGAACAAACCCTAAATTTCCCCCCTTTGAAGAGATGTGGAAATTGATGAATCAATCTTCACCACAACAAGCCAAAGATCCTTTGCTAAGAACCTTTTCTTCTTCTCTCCAAGATACTTCAATCTCACCAAAAATTGGTGGTTTAATCTCTCTACCTCACTCACTCTCTTTCTCTTCTTCCTCTCTTTCTCTTTCTTCTCAAAACAAGAAGAAGCTCGAATAAATGGGTCTCCTGATGCCTTTTGCTCCTTATAACCAAAAAAAAACCATGTGCTAGCCGACTCCCTTGATTGGTTAAGGGGCATCCCAAATGTTGGGCCATAAGAAGTGAAACCCAACAATCTCCCCCTCACGACTTATGGTAAGGTACCCGTCACCACCAAACCTGCCCTGCTGCAGAAATACACATGCTTGTATTTTGGTTGGGACTTTGTCATCATATCAGAAGAGTTGTCATCTGTATGAATCTTCTCAATATACAAGACCTTCTCGTCGAGAACTTCTTGTATCCACTGATACCTAATATTGATGTGCTTGGACCTCGAGTGAAAACTCGAATTCTTGCTGAGATGGATGGCACTTTGGCTGTCACAGTAAACGATGAACCTCTGTTTCTTCACACCGAGTTCTCTAACAAACCTCTTCATACATATCATCTCCTTGCAACTCTCTGTAGCTGCAATGTACTCTGCCTCTGTAGTAGACAATGCCACACATTTTTGTAACTTGGATTGCCAAGACACAGCTCCCCCTGCATAGGTAAATAAGTAACCCGATGTAGACTTGAGACTGTCTTGAGCACCTGCCAAATCTGAATCTGTGTAACCAACTACTCTGGCTTGTCACCTACATAGCACAAACACATATTAGAAGTACCCCTTAGATACTGTAGTATCCATTTCACTGCTTCCCAATGCTCCATAGCAGGATTTGATAGAAATCTGCTTACCACTCCAACTGCATGAACTATATCCGGCCTTATACACACCATTGCATACATCAAACTACCAATTGCGGACGCAAAAGGAATTTTCTCCATCTTCCGTTTCTCAACATCATTCACAGGACATTGATAACGAGTTAACTTAAAATGGTTTGCAAGTGGACAACTTACCGGCTCAGCCTTGTCCATATTGAATCTTTGCAACACCTTCTCGAGTGATTTCCATGCCAAGAAAGCTGGAAATCAACACCTTGTCCATATTGAATCTTTGAATCACCCTTGTTAAGATTCTATAGAAATCAACTAAAAACAATGGAAATCAGAGCTTTCTTGTGATAACCACAGCTTCCTTGCTTTCCTATCACGAGTGATTTCCATGCCAAGAATACGCTTTGCTGCACCCAAGTCTTTCATAGCAAAAGACTTGCTCAGATCTGACTTCAACCTGTCAATCTTTTTCTTATCTTTTCCAACAATAAGCATGTCATCAACATATAGCAAAAGAGTAAAAAAATCACCATCAGCAAATTTTTGAATGAAAACACAATGATCTGAAGCTGTCCTCTTGTACCCATGTTCCTTCATGAACGATTCAAACTTTTTGTACCATCTTCTTGGAGCTTGCTTCAAACCATATAGAATCTTCTTTAGCTTGCATACCATGTTCTCTTTGCCTTTGACTTCCAAACCCTCGGGTTGTGCCATATACAAATCTTCCTCTAACTCATCGTGAAGAAATGTTGTCTTGACATCTAGTTGTTCTATCTCAAGATCCAAACTAGCGGCTATTGCCAAGACAACCCGAATAGAAGAAAATCTCACCACCGGTGAGAAAATCTCGTTAAAGTCAACACCCTTTCTCTGCTCATAAACCTTCACAAATAAGCGTGCTTTATACCTTGGTTGTGAGTTACCATCTTCAGTCTTGATTCTATACACCCACTTGTTCTTCAGAATTTTCTGGTTCTCAGGCTTGTCAACCAAATCAAAAGTATCATTCTCATCTAGAGAGACAACCTCTTCCTTCATGGATTTCAGCCACTTATGACTTTCAGGAACACTAAGAGCTTCTTCATAAGACTCTGGTTCACCTTCATCTGTGAGCATCACATACTCATGTGGTGTATACTTTGTTGAAGGTAATCTGGTCCTGCTGGATCTTCTCAACTCAGCTTCTGGTTGTTGTTGTTACTGCACTTATTGCTCAACATCACCCACTTGAACATCTTCATGAGATTCATCTTCATTTCCATTACCATCAACATCATCATCATGTTGTTCAAGATTAGGAACAACTGGATTTGGATCCAAGGTCATATCATCTTGAAGCTTTGGCATATCAATCTTCTCAAAGTCTTCAATAGTCTGGTCTTCAAGGAATACTGCATCCCTACTTATGATAACCTTCTTCTCAACTGGATCCCAAAATCTGTAACCAAACTTCTCTGTTCCATAGCCTAGGAACACACACTGCTTTGCTTTTTCATCAAGCTTTGATCTCTGATCTTTTGGTATATGAACAAATGCCCTGCAACCAAACACTCTCAAGTGATCATAAGTAGGCTCTTTGTCTCTCCATACCTTTTCTGCTACTTCTCCATCTAGCGGCCTTAAAGGAGATCGATTGATCAAATACATGCTGAGATATTCATTGCTTCAGAAATGCTTCGCAACTTGGAATGAGATAACATGCACCTGATTCTCTCAAGAATAGGGCGGTTAATCCTCTCTGCAACACCATTATGTTGTGGAGTCTTCATCTCTTGATTGTTCGTGACGTATACCTATGCTCTTGCAAAGACACTTAAAGTGGTCCAATGTACTCTCCCGGTTGTCGAATGAAGGAACTTCAAGGTTCTACTGTTTCTCTTTCCACCATCTTTGTGAAACATCTTGAACACAGGAACAACATCATCTTTGATCTTGATTTCATATGACCAAACCTTACTTGAAGCATCATCTATGAAAGTAACAAAATAAATAGCACCACCAAGTGTTTTGACCCTTAAATGTCCACATACATCAGAATGAACAAGATCAATAATACCATAATTGCGTTTGGGTAAAGCTTTATGAAAAGAAACTCTAATTTGTTTACCAACTAAACAATGAGTACACTTACCCAATTGCATACCTTTGGCATTTGGCAAAACTTGTCTTTTGGTGAGGATTTGAATTCCTTTCTCACTAAGATGACCAAGTCTTCTATGCCATAGCTCGTAAATTGAATCTTTGTCAACAGCATTCAATTCACCTTTCAACACCTTCACTTGTTTTTTGTACAATGTGCCACACTTCTTACCTCTTGCAATAACCATGGAGCCCTGGTGAAATTAGATTCAAACGAAGATCTGGTACATGTCGCACATTTCTGAGAACCAATGTGCAGCCAACACTGGTCTCAACCTTCACATCACCCATTCCTACAATCTTAGCAACACCACTGTTACCCATTCTGACTGACCCAAAGTCACCAGCCTTGTAGGAGGTAAATACATCTTCATGAGGAGTAGCGTGATAAGAAGCACCTAAATCAACTATCCATTCTGAATCAAAACCTGCAAAACTCACACAAACATCATTACAATCTGAGAATACAATGATATCATCATTTGTCACCGTTGCCTTGTTTATCATTTCCTTTCCTCGTCTTGTGTTCTTGCTTCGTCTTCCTGCATTCATTTGAATAATGACCTCTCATAGGACATTTCCAACATTCAACTTCCTTTCTGGACTTTGATTTATCCCTTGACTTGCTACGGCCGACTTGTCTTCTGTCTTTTCTTCTACCCCGATTTTCTGTCACAAGAGCTTCTGAATGAGATGAGTCTAATTACCTTCTTATAACTTATTCACTCAGCAAACTACTTGTTGCAACAGTCATGTTCAACTTCTTGTCTGGAGCGAGAATCGAGACAATTCCTCAATGGCTCCCATTTTGCACAGTAAAGTATTTAGCAACAAATAAGCTTGAATCTCTTCAGAAATTTTCAGATCCATAGATGTAAGATGATGCATAATACCTTCATTTCATTTAAAGGTTGCGCCATTGAACTCCCTTCCTTGTAGCACAGCTTTCCAATCCTTTTGAATAGAAGAGCTTTTGCACAAGGAGACTGTTGATCATAAATCTCCTCTAACTTGGTCCACAAAGAATATGCTAGTGTCTCACTATCCACATGATGAAAAATACCATTATCAATCCACTGACGGATAAAACCAACTGCTTTTCGATTAGTAACTTTCCAATCGCCTTCACTTGTCGTCTCAGGCTTTACTCCCTTACTCTCTATTGGACCATAGAGATATTTACAATATAACCAGTCTTCCATCTTCTCCTTCCATATCACAAAGTTCTCACCGGTCAAATTGACCATTCTATTACTAGTGCTAGCTTCCGCCATTGCACAGGATTAGCTCAACCCAAGAGATATGATACCACTTGTTGGGGGAGGCTTATTTAAATCCGAGCCGCTATGCGCAATACGAAACCTACACAAGCAATGATATACAAATGCGGAAATAACACAAACTACGCAATATAGAGGCAATCACACAACACCGGCAATTACATGGAAAAACCCCTCCAAGGTGAAGGGTAAAAAACCACGGGAAAATCTTCCACTATAATCAAACAATGGGTTACACACAATTCTCCCAATTTGGGGATATACTCTTCATCAAGGTGCATATAGCACTTGGATATCAATTTTCCTAATTACACTCACCCCTAAGGATGGATCAACAATTCATTCACATATAATATGAGATTCACTATCAATTTGAGAATAGAAGTGATTTGAGATACTTACTACTAGGTTTTGAACAAACCCTATATTTTCCCCTTTTGAAGAGATGCGGAAATTGATGAATCAGTCTTCACCACAACAAGCCAAAGCTCCTTTGCTAAGAACCCTTTCTTCTTCTCTCCAAGATACTTCAATCTCACCAAAAATTGGTGGTTTAATCTCTCTACCTCACTCACTCTCTTTCTCTTCTTCCTCTCTTTCTCTTTCTTCTCAAAACAAGAAGAAGCTCGAATAAATGGGTCTCCTGATGCCTTTTGCTCCTTATAACCAAAAACAAGGCATGTGCTAGCCAACTCTCTTAATTGGCTAAGGGGCATCCCAAATGTTGGGCCATAAGAAGTGAAACCCAACAGATAAGTTATGCTTTTACACTCTTCATTCGTTTTCTCTTTGCATTTGATACTTCTCGTGCTTGTTTTTGAATTTAAGTAGAGCCTCACATTTCAAATTGCAGTTTGTAGTTTGATTACATATTATAAATTGGTTTTGTAACCACTGAATATTTTGAAATAACCTATGGATGAAGAAGCTCTATACCTGTTCAAGTCTAGAGCAAATTAACTGCACTTCTTGAAATAAACTTCAACTGATTATCCATAAAATCGTTTCTTCAAAGATGTATCATTCTCATATTTCCTCCAAATTATATACATAAATTATTATGGCACGCCCGAGATCTTTCTTGAAAGATTGGCTTCCAAGTACATAATTAATGTGGGGTGCTGATTCAAATTCATCTTGTTGATGCGAGTCTTCAAGAATGTTACGGTACGTTAATTGCATGCAAAGCTTAGGACTCGCTTTCTTGTTAATTATAAAGACATAAATATACAAAAGCTTTAGGACCAGCTTTCTTGTGTGAATAAGATGGAAATTGCAAAATACCAATACTGCGTGCAATTAAAACAGAAAGGAGTTTTAAATGTTCACCCGACTGTGATTGGACTTTTATCCCAGTTTAAAATATCAATTTTTCGACTTCATAAATGGAGAAAGTTGTCTTGGCAAGGGTGCTGGATCTATATATTCTGATGGGGCGGGGACATCATTAAAGAATTGAGTTGTTGCAAATTACAACCATACGGTGCTTCTTTTTTCAGACTCCTATATAAAAGGAATTAGTGGTGATTTTTTTATCTTAACTGCTTTATTAGTACCACATCAGGGAAACAAAAACAAGAGCTGGGAAAAAGCAATAGGAGCTGAGAAACAAAACCAAGTTAGATGCAGCAAAAAAGAAATAATAACCCAGTTAAGCCATAAATTCATTGTCTTGGAAAAGGAAAATGAGGCTCAACCAATAGAGGAGAATTGGATAGCTTTTAAAAGAAGGAATAAGAACGTAAGCGAAAAAAATGAAGATGACAAGAGCAAGCAAAAGTCAATGGACTGTTTGAAGTCATTTAGCTTGTTAGAGGGGAACTCTGATCATTTAAATGGGATTGAAGATGAAAGTCATACGCCTGCCGCAATTGACAATGAGTATAACTTTTCTTCGGGTGATGATTTGGAAATTGTAAAGGAAAAATCTCTTGCAGACATTCCTATCAAGATTGTTAAAACTAAAGTGAAACAAGCTTAGTAGAGGTCACAGAAAGTCGACAAAGAAGAAATGAAGGGATCCAGGTTGGCATCGTTTGATGTTTTTCCTTCTTGCTGTTGTGTCCTTGTTTCACTTTTCTGCTGCTTCTTCTATTGGTCTGTTCTTGACCTTGTATTGACTCTATAGGAGCTTGTTTTTTTTAATCTTTTCTTTGTACGTTCTCTTTTTATTTCTTAATGAAATTTAACCGGTGGCGGAGCCAGATAATGAAGCAGAGGGACTAAAAAATAAAAATAAAAAATGGCACTTTGGTGGACTAAACCTAAAATAATACGAAAATGATTAATGCACCGCGGCTGTGCACCGCACCCTGTCCCGCGGAGAGAGAGTGTGAGACGAAATAAAAAAGTTGCCCCCACCAATGGCCCCCACCCCCTGCTAATCACCGCACCTTTCCTTGTGAGCCGTTGGATTTCGTCTCGGTGCACAGCCGCGGTGCATGTATCATTTCCCAAAATAATAAGGGGACTAAATACAAATTATAAGATAAATATATGGGTGTTTTAGGGGTTATTATGATTTTAGGGGACTAGAGAAAGGGTTAGTCAACCCTTGGCTCCGCCCCTGTTCAATGATTATTTAACCTTTCTGGTCAAAAAAAGCCATAAATTCATTGTCATAAAAAGAAATAAAGAAAAGTAAAACCAGGAAAGAAAACAAATTAAAGTTTTACATATAGTGCAAATTAAGAGGCATAACCCATTCAACCCCCCTTTTGGAAACGGATTACAGTTTGCCCGAGATCAGGGAGCTCCAAGAAGCATCTCTTGCCGTTGTGCATTGGGTTTACGGCATTGAAGGTGTCTCGGTCGTGATATCTGCTGAACATTAGCAGTGGAGATAAGTATGTGCCTGTCTTTTGTAGAAGAACGATTTACGTCTTGAAGTATTAGAGAAGGATTAATAGAGTTTTTTTTGCTTTCATCTGCACCCGTCACCACCATCTGTTTCTCACTTCTTCTTCTTCTTTTTTGCGTTTTTCTTTCCCGTCCGCCACTAGGCATCATGATAAAATCCGAATACTCCCATGGCTTTGGTAGACTTGAACGAGGAACGATGACGGAATTACCAGTGCTTGCTACGTCAAATCTGTACAAACTCTGATCGTCCGGAAGGGTAAAATACACACAGCCACTGGCAAGCCCCATCTCTACCGCAGAGAAACAAGCGAGTGGTGTGGCTCTGCCGCCAAAGAATAGAACATGATCACCTATCCCATACACCATCTTCCACGCCATCTCATAAAATTCCAACTTCAAAACAACTATTTGGATAACTTCCTTCAGAAATCCTCTCTGAGTGTAAGTAAACGGAATGTAGTAGAGTTGGTTATCGGTTTCCACAAAATGATGAAACGCTGAACAGGTATTGTCTCCTCCTACAGATGGATATGAACCCATGTATTAAACTTCACACGTACATATGTTACGTTTACCAGTTTGTTGTACAAGTACTTGGTCATTCTATTCTTAAGCTGTAACTCCTATTTTTCTGCACATCCGTTTAGTCTTAACTGTAGCTATTCTTCTGCATATTTCTGTTGTAAACACAATCTTTCTCTTATGTAACCGTGTATATAAACAATCAATGCAGTAAATCTCAAACACAGTTGTGTGAGATAAAAACCCTAAATCCATATTTCTTTATGGTAATCTAGAGCTAGGTTAGATTTTTTTTCTTTTGCTTTTATCAACAACTGCGATATCATGCCTGGAGAAGATGATACTCAAGTTCCTCCTTCTTCCAGTGTTTCAATACCCACATCTAATGGTACTTCAACTCTTTCACAATCAAGTCCATATTATGTGCATCCAGCAGATAATCCAACCACCGTTATCTTTACTCCTCTTCTAACAGATGATAACTACTGCATCTGGGAACGAGGGATTAGAAAAGCTCTCGGTGCAAAAGACAAATTAGATTACATAGATGGAACCATCACCAAACCCACATGGGACCCAACCGATCTCATTCATTGGACTCGTGCGAGATGATTTGGTAGGTAGTGGGTTGAAAATTCGATCGATCCGGTTATCAGATCAAGTATCACGGATTCCCATCTGCACGTGAACAATGGTTGGAGATTAAGAGTCGATTTTCTCATGTCAATGCCCCGAAACTATTTGCTCTCAAACAATCAATCTCGTCTGAGACAAGAGAATAACAATGTCGCGATGTACTTCACTCAAATCAAGACACTATGGGATCAACTTGATACATTGGACCTCTTCACCTTGCATGTGTGGTGCCAGAAAGGATTTTGTGGATCATCATGCACAAGATAGAGCAATGGAGTTCTTACAGGGACTGCATGATCGCTTCTCTCGATTCTTGTTGATCAGTGTTTGTTGATGGAACCTTTTCCGTCAAGCATCCAAACTCTACAATCTTGTGAGGCGGGAAGAACAACATCAAGGTATTAACTCATATTTTCTTCCTCAATTTGAATCTGCAACCCTCAATGTGTCTCGCAGTGATTCTCAGTTCCAAAGATCCAATACCCGTACTCCCTACAACCCTGGACATAGCACTAGAAATGGCAATGGTGCTGGTAATGGCAACAAACGCTAACGCTTGATTACTGTGACCATTGTAACAAACATGGTCATACTCGTCTCACTTGTTGGAAACTCAATGGTTACCCAACTAATCCTCCAAAGCCCAGAGAATCGGCACCCTACCCATATGTTGTTGCTGCTGTTGCTCCCGTACCTACTACAACTGTTGAACCGGTAATCTGTTGTTCCAACGATTTTTAACGCTCAATATGCTAGGCTACTTTCTTTTCTTTGGAACCACGATAATGCGAGAAACAACATAGCATCCTTTGCTAACTTCGCAGGCACGGCTTTAACTTGTTCTTATAATACTTAGATTATGAACGGTGGTGCAACACACCATATATGCTCCAATCTCTCTTATTTTTCATCTTATACCTCGGTCCACGCACCCAATCACGGTGCAACTACCGATGGTGCTCACATCTCAAAGAACCCATACGGGATTGTTGATCTATCTCCAACTATTCAGTTGCTCAATGTTTTTCATATACCAAGTTTTAAATTCAACTTGATTTTGGCAGTCAACTTACTAGCACATCAAATTGCTGTATCAAATTCTCACGTCAGTCTTGCATCTTCCAAGACCTTCACACGAGAACAGAGATTGGATGGAGTAGTCAAATCTCTGGCCTCTACTATTTTAGTTTTCAACCGTCTGTTTCATCTCTAGCTGCAAATAAGCCATTCGACAAATGGCACTGTCGTCTAGGCAATCCTCATATGGATTGTTTTAATTTTTTAGCTCGTAAATTTGATTATATTCTCTCTTTGTCTAAACACTTATGTGATGTATGCCCCAGGGCTAAACAATCTCGTTTGAAATTTAATAAAAGTGTTTCTTTGTCTAAATATCCCTTTCAATTGATTCATGCTGATATTTGGGGACCCTTCTCTACTACATCTCTAACTGGTGCCAAGTACTTTCTCACGATTGTTGATGATTATTCTAGATGTACTTGGGTGTTTGTGATGAAAGTAAAATCTGAAACATTAAAGTTTCTCAAATATTTTTTCGCTTTTGTTGTTCAACAATTTGGCAACAAAATCACCAAACATCTCCTCGGTGTTAACTCATTACTTATTCCTCAATTACAAACCTTTCGGTCCGATAATGACTCGAATTTAAATTTAACGAGCTTCAATCATGGTTTCATCAAAATGGGATCTTGCATCAAACCAGTTGTGTCTACACTCCTCAACAAAATGGTATTGTTGAGAGGAAACATAAACATTTGCTAAATGTAGCACGTGCTCTAAGATTTTAGGCAAACTTGCCACTAAAATTAAGGGTGAGTGTGTTTTGCCGCAACTTATATTATCAACAACCGCCCACACCAGTCCTGTCCCATAAATCTCCTCATGAAGTTTTACTTCATGTATCACCTGATTATTCTTCTCTCCGTGTTTTTGGTTGTCTTTTCTTTGCCAGGAACACGCGAGTCTCTCACAAGTTTGATCAAAGAGCCAAGCCAGGAATCTTTATTGGATATCCTTATGATAAAAAAGGTTACACAGTGTATGATCTAGACTCCAAATCAACATACGTCTCCCGTGATGTAGTATTTCACGAGACTGTCTTTACTTTTCATGATTCATCTAGCTATACATCTGCATCTACTCCTCTGTCAGATAAGTCCTCTGATTATACTTACTATGATTCTATACTTGCTCCTATGTCTATCCCGCAATCACCTTGTGTACCATCTATAATTTCTCATGCTGCTGATTCTTGTTCAATGAATCATACTGAACACTCAGATCCATCGGACGTGCTCCTGATTTCGCTGCACAAAAGTCTGTCATTTCGGATGGTACTACATCTTTACAATCCAACATTGCTACTGATTCGTCTCAGGTGCCTACCTTTACTGACACATCTCATAGTCACGCACCGACATCTGAGCAAAGCACTTTGTCTCCTACTGCCATAGCCCAACCCATTCTGTCAGTACCTCTCATGGACTCTGAATTGCATTCACGTCCATCTCGAATACGTCATCCACCATCTTATTTAAATGATTACCATTGCTCAACTGCTGTTGGAAAATCAAGTTCTCTTTATCCAATGACCAAATATTTGTTTTTTAATCACTTCTCTAAATCTCATAAAGATTTTTTAGCTTCTGTTATTTTAACTGAGGAACCAAAATCGTTTTCTCGGGAAAATAAATGTCCAAAATGGCGTGCTACCATGGCCAAAAAAATCATTGCTTTGGAAGCTAACAATACTTGGATATTGGTTGATTTACCACCGGGTAAAACATCCATCGGCTGTAAATGGGTTTTTAAAATCAAGTTCAATGATGATGGCACCATTGAACGTTACAAGGCTCGACTCGTATCCAAGGGCTATACTCAAAGAAGAGGGTATAGACTATTACGATACTTTTGCACCGTAGCTAAATTGGTTCTTGTCGTGTCTTATTATCTATTGCTGCGATTAAAGGATGGTCTCTCCATCAACTAGACGTAAATAATGCTTTTCTTCAAGGGGATTTGGATGAAGAAATTTACATGAAGATTCCACCAGGACTTGCAAAACCAGGTGAGTCTAAAGTTTTTAAACTCAAAAAATCTCTTTATGGTTTAAAACAAGCCTCTCGTCAATGGTTTGCTAAACTATCCTCGGTTCTATTATCTCGAAGGTTTTACAAAATCTTTATGTGATAATTCTCTTTTCACATATCATCGGGTATGACCTCTATTTTTGTTCTTGTCACGTTGATGATATTATTATTACTTGGGTTGAGATGATAAATTCATTAACTCTATCAAGATAAACGTCTTGCTTCTAATTTTTCAATCAAGGATCTTGGTTGTTTGAAATATTTTTTGGGCATCGAAGTTTCGCGCTCATCCAAGGGTATCTTTCTCTGTCAAAGAAAGTATATCCTTGATATCCTTAAGGATTCTGGCCTCACAGGGGAATGCACATCATCCTTTCCAATGGATTCAAAGCTTAAGTTACTTCCCACTGATGGTACGGAATTAACTGATCCAAGTTGCTTTCGTCGTTTAATAGGTCGTTTATTGTATCTCATGGTCACACGTCCAGATATTACATACTCAGTTAATTATCTGAGTCAATTCTTACAACATCCACGATCCGCTCATATGGATGCTGCTAATCATATTCTAAGATATCTCAAGGGAACAATTGGACATATAATTTTTGTCCTCGGCTAGTTCATCTTCTATCCATGGTTACACGAGACTCGGATTGGGCCGGCTGTCCTATGACTCATCGTTCTACCTTTGGATATTTTATCACTTTGGAAATAGTCCAATTTCATGGAAATCCAAGAAACAACATACAGTGGCTCGCTCTTCTGCTGAAGCAGAATATCGTGCTTTGGCCAATCTAACAGCTGAACTTCAATGGTTAGTTTATCTCTTAAAGGACATGCATTTTTCATGTCCTCTTCATCCTTGTTTTCTGTGATAGTCGTTTACCAATTCATATTGCGCAAAATGCAGTATTTCACATAAGCACAAAACACATTGAGATTGATTGTTATTTTGTTCGTGAAAAGTTATTAAGTGGATTGATTTTACCAAAGCACCTAGTCTTGATCAATTTGTAGACGTCTTTACTAAACCTCTGGGAGCTCCACAATTTAGTCGACTAGTTGGCAAGTTAGGCGTTCGTTCAGGTTCTACCGCTCCAACTTGAGGGGGGGTATTAAACTTCACACGTACATATGTTACGTTTACCAATTTGTTGTACAAGTACTTAGTCATTTTATTCTTAAGTTGTAACTCCTATTCTTCTGCACATCCGTTTAGTCTTAGTTGTAGCTATTCTTCTGCATATCCATTTAGTCTTAGTTGTATTCAGCTCGCATGACTTACATCAACAAACTACCACCAATATGTTTAACAGCTTGTGTGTACCTCTCGATGATTTCCAAGGGATTTTAATCCCTTCAACCTTCGAAGTTCAGCCACAACCAGTTTCAGCACTCTGCAGCAGCAGTGATTACCCAGGATAAACCACTTTTTTCTTGAGAATACATAGCTAGGAACAAAAACTAAATGCAGCACATTAGGCCGGTGGACTCACCACCTTAAACTTCGTTTTGTTTTCAGTTCATTTTAGACGTCAATTTTATTTTTTGTATTAGGACTAGTTATATTTATTCCGGTAGTTTTGTGATCTTGCTTCCATTTTATTAGTGTAATAGTTTTGAGTACGTAATCCGTGTTGCTTCTATTCTCCAATGTTGTAGTATGTTTTTAGTTTTAGTAACTATATTAGCGGTAGTAGAGTTTGTCTTCTCCGAAAATCACCACCTTCTAGCGGCTATTGCCAAGACAACCCGAATAGAAGAAAATCTCACCATAGGTGAGAAAATCTCGTTAAAGTCAACACCCTTTCTCTTGCTCATAAACCTTCACAAATAAGCGTGCTTTATACCTTGGTTGTGAGTTACCATCTTGAGTCTTGATTCTATACACCCACTTGTTCTTCGAATTTTACTGGTTCTCAGGCTTGTCAACCAAATCAAAAGTATCATTCTCATCTAGAGAGACAACCTCTTCCTTCATGGATTTCAGCCACTTATGACTTTCAGGAACACTAAGAGCTTCTTCATAAGACTTTGGTTCACCTTCATCTGTGAGCATCACATACTCATGTGGTGTATACTTTGTTGAAGGTAATCTGGTCCTGCTGGATCTTCTCAACTCAGCTTCTGGTTGTTGTTGTTACTGCACTTATTGCTCAACATCACCCACTGGAACATCTTCATGAGCTTCATCTTCATTGCCATTACCATCAACATCATCATCATGTTTTTCAAGATTAGGAACAACTGGATTTGGATCCAAGGTCATATCATCTTGAAGCTTTGGCATATCAATCTTCTCAAAGTCTTCATATAGTACGGTCTTCAAGGAATCTTGCATCCCTACTTCGATAACCTTGTTCTCAACTGGATCCCAAAATCTGTAACCAAACTTCTTTGTTCCATAGCCTAGGAACACACACTGCTTTGCTTTTTCATCAAGCTTTGATCTCTGATCTTTTGGTATATGAACAAATGCCCTGCAACCAAACACTCTCAAGTGATCATAAGTAGGCTCTTTGTCTCTCCATACCTTTTCTGCTACTTCTCCATCTAGCGGCCTTAAAGGAGATCGATTGATCAAATACACAGCAGTATTCATTGCTTCACCCCAGAAATGCTTCTGCAACTTGGAATGAGATAACATGCACCTGATTCTCTCAAGAATAGGGCGGTTAATCCTCTCTGCAACACCATTATGTTGTGGAGTCTTCGGTACTGATTGTTCGTGACGTATACCTATGCTCTTGCAGTACACTTAAAGTGGTCCAATGTACTCTCCCCAGTTGTCAGAATGAAGGAACTTCAAGGTTCTACCTGTTTCTCTTTCCACCATACTGTGATACATCTTGAACACAGGAACAACATCATATTTGATCTTGATTTCATATGACCAAACCTTACTTGAAGCATCATCTATGAAAGTAACAAAATAAATAGCACCACCAAGTGTTTTGACCCTTAAAGGTCCACATACATCAGAATGAACAAGATCAATAATACCATAATTGCGTTTGGGTAAAGCTTTATGAAAAGAAACTCTAGTTTGTTTACCAACTAAACAATGAGTACACTTACCCAATTGCATACCTTTGGCATTTGGCAAAACTTGTCTTTTGGTGAGGATTTGAATTCCTTTCTCACTAAGATGACCAAGTCTTCTATGCCACAGCTCGTAAATTGAATTTTTGTCAACAGCATTTAATTCACCTTTCAACACCTTCACTTGTTTTTTGTACAATGTGCCACACTTCTTACCTCTTGCAATAACCATGGAGCCCTGGTGAAATTAGATTCAAACGAAGATCTGGTACATGTCGCACATTTCTGAGAACCAATGTGCAGCCAACACTGGTCTCAACCTTCACATCACCCATTCCTACAATCTTAGTAACACCACTGTTACCCATTCTGACTGACCCAAAGTCACCAGCCTTGTAGGAGGTAAATACATCTTCATGAGGAGTAGCATGATAAGAAGCACCTGAATCAACTAGCCATTCTGAATCAGAACCTGCAAAACTCACACAAACATCATTACAATCTGAGAATACAATGATATCATCATTTGTCACCGTAGCTGCAACACCGTTGCCTTGTTTATCATTTCCTTTCCCCGTCTTGTGTTCTTGCTTCGTCTTCCTGCATTCATTTGAATAATGACCTCTCATATGACAGTTCCAACATTCAACTTCCTTCTGGACTTTGATTTATCCCTTGACTTGCTACGGCCGACTTGTCTTACATCTTTTCTTTACCCCGATTTTGTCACAAGAGCTTGAATGAGATGAGTCTAATTACCTTCTTCTAACTTCTTCACTCAGCAAACTACTTGTTGCAACAGTCATGTTCAACTTCTTGTCACGGAGCGAGAATAAACTGAGACAATTCCTCAATGGCTCCTAACTGCCTGGTAAAGTATTTAGCAACAAATAAGCTTGAATCTCTTCAGAAATTTTCAGATCCATAGATGTAAGATGATGCATAATACCTTCATTTCATTTAAATGTTGCGCCATTGAACTCCCTTCCTTGTAGCACAGCTTTCCAAGCCTTTTGAATAGAAGAGCTTTTGCACAAGGAGACCGTTGATCATAAATCTCCTCTAACTTGGTCCACAAAGAATATGCTAGTGTCTCACTATCCACATGATGAAAAATACCATCATCAATCCACTGACGAATAAAACCAACTGCTTTTCGATTAGTAACTTTCCAATCGCCTTCACTTGTCGTCTCAGGCTTTACTCCCTTACTCTCTATTGGACCATAGAGATATTTACAATATAAACAGGTCTTCCATCTTCTCCTTCCATATCACAAAGTTCTCACCGGTCAAATTGACCATTCTATTACTAGTGCTAGCTTCCGCCATTGCACAGGATTAGCTCAACCCAAGAGATATGATACCACTTGTTGGGGGAGGCTTACGAAATCCGAGCCGCTATGCGCAATACGAAACCTACACAAGCAATGATATACAAATGCGGAAATAACACAAACTACGCAATATAGAGGCAATCACACAACACCGGCAATTACATGGAAAAACCCCTCCAAGGTGAAGGGTAAAAAACCACGGGAAAATCTTCCACTATAATCAAACAATGGGTTACACACAATTCTCCCAATTTGGGGATATACTCTTCATCAAGGTGCATATAGCACTTGGATATCAATTTTCCTAATTACACTCACCCCTAAGGATGGATCAACAATTCATTCACATATAATATGAGATTCACTATCAATTTGAGAATAGAAGTGATTTGAGATACTTACTACTAGGGTTTGAACAAACCCTATATTTTCCCCTTTTGAATAGATGCGGAAATTGATGAATCAATCTTCACCACAACAAGCCAAAGCTCCTTTGCTAAGAACCCTTTCTTCTTCTCTCCAAGATACTTCAATCTCACTAAAAATTGGTGGTTTAATCTCTCTACCTCACTCACTCTCTTTCTCTTCTTCCTCTCTTTCTCTTTCTTCTCAAAACAAGAAGAAGCTCGAATAAATGGGTCTCCTGATGCCTTTTGCTCCTTATAACCAAAAACAAGGCATGTGCTAGCCAACTCTCTTAATTGGCTAAGGGGCATCCCAAATGTTGGGCCATAAGAAGTGAAACCCAACAGATAAGTTATGCTTTTACACTCTTCATTCGTTTTCTCTTTGCATTTGATACTTCTCGTGCTTGTTTTTGAATTTAAGTAGAGCCTCACATTTCAAATTGCAGTTTGTAGTTTGATTACATATTATAAATTGGTTTTGTAACCACTGAATATTTTGAAATAACCTATGGATGAAGAAGCTCTATACCTGTTCAAGTCTAGAGCAAATTAACTGCACTTCTTGAAATAAACTTCAACTGATTATCCATAAAATCGTTTCTTCAAAGATGTATCATTCTCATATTTCCTCCAAATTATATACATAAATTATTATGGCATGCCCGAGATCTTTCTTGAAAGATTGGCTTCCAAGTACATAATTAATGTGGGGTGCTGATTCAAATTCATCTTGTTGATGCGAGTCTTCAAGAATGTTACGGTACGTTAATTGCATGCAAAGCTTAGGACTCGCTTTCTTGTTAATTATAAAGACATAAATATACAAAAGCTTTAGGACCAGCTTTCTTGTGTGAATAAGATGGAAATTGCAAAATACCAATACTGCGTGCAATTAAAACAGAAAGGAGTTTTAAATGTTCACCCGACTGTGATTGGACTTTTATCCCAGTTTAAAATATCAATTTTTTCGACTTCATAAATGGAGAAAGTTGTCTTGGCAAGGGTGCTGGATCTATATATTCTGATGGGGCGGGGACATCATTAAAGAATTGAGTTGTTGCAAATTACAACCATACGGTGCTTCTTTTTTCAGACTCCTATATAAAAGGAATTAGTGGTGATTTTTTTATCTTAACTGCTTTATTAGTACCACATCAGGGAAACAAAAACAAGAGCTGGGAAAAAGCAATAGGAGCTGAGAAACAAAACCAAGTTAGATGCAGCAAAAAAGAAATAATAACCCAGTTAAGCCATAAATTCATTGTCTTGGAAAAGGAAAATGAGGCTCAACCAATAGAGGGGAGAATTGGATAGCTTTTAAAAGAAGGAATAAGAACGTAAGCGAAAAAAATGAAGATGACAAGAGCAAGCAAAAGTCAATGGACTGTTTGAAGTCATTTAGCTTGTTAGAGGGGAACTCTGATCATTTAAATGGGATTGAAGATGAAAGTCATACGCCTGCCGCAATTGACAATGAGTATAACTTTTCTTCGGGTGATGATTTGGAAATTGTAAAGGAAAAATCTCTTGCAGACATTCCTATCAAGATTGTTAAAACTAAAGTGAAACAAGCTTAGTAGAGGTCAGAAAGTCGACAAAGAAGAAATGAATGGATCCAGGTTGGCATCGTTTGATGTTTTTCCTTCTTGCTGTTGTGTCCTTGTTTCACTTTTCTGCTGCTTCTTCTATTGGTCTGTTCTTGACCTTGTATTGACTCTATAGGAGCTTGTTTTTTTTAATCTTTTCTTTGTACGTTCTCTTTTTATTTCTTAATGAAATTTAACCGGTATGAGCCAGATAATGAAGCAGAGGGACTAAAAAATAAAAATAAAAAATGGCACTTTGGTGGACTAAACCTAAAATAATACGAAAATGATTAATGCACCGCGGCTGTGCACCGCACCCTGTCCCGCGGAGAGAGAGTGTGAGACGAAATAAAAAAGTTGCCCCCACCAATGGCCCCCACCCCCTGCTAATCACCGCACCTTTCCTTGTGAGCCGTTGGATTTCGTCTCGGTGCACAGCCGCGGTGCATGTATCATTTCCCAAAATAATAAGGGGGCTAAATACAAATTAGAAGATAAATATATGGGTGTTTTAGGGGTTCGCCCCTTGTTCAATGATTATTTAACCTTTCTGGTCAAAAAAGCCATAAATTCATTGTCATAAAAAGAAATAAAGAAAAGTAAAACCAGGAAAGAAAACAAATTAAAGTTTTATATATAGTGCAAATTAAGAGGCATAACCCATTCAACCCCCCTTTTGGAAACGGATTACAGTTTGCCCGAGATCAGGGAGCTCCAAGAAGCATCTCTTGCCGTTGTGCATTGGGTTTACGGCATTGAAGGTGTCTCGGTCGTGATATCTGCTGAACATTAGCAGTGGAGATAAGTATGTGCTCTTTGTAGAAGAACGATTTACGTCTTGAAGTATTAGAGAAGGATTAATAGAGTTTTTTGCTTTCATCTCGCACCCGTCACCACCATCTGTTTCTCACTTCTTCTTCTTCTTTTTGCTTTTTTTTTTCTTTCCGTCGCCACTAGGCATCATGATAAAATCCGAATACTCCCATGGCTTTGGTAGACTTGAACGAGGAACGATGACGGAATTACCGGTGCTTGCACGTCAAATCTGTATAAACTCTTGATCGTCAGGAAGGGTAAAATACACACACCTTCTGCAAGCCCCATCTCGGCTGCAGAGAAACAAGCGAGTGGTGTAGGCTGCTGCTGCTGCCAAAGAATAGAACATGATCACCTATCCCATACACCATCTTCCACGCCATCTCATAAAAGTCCAACTTCAAAACAACTATTTGGATAACTTCCTTCAGAAATCCTCTCTGAGTGTAAGTAAACGGAATGTAGTAGAGTTGGTTATCGGTTTCCACAAAATGATGAAACGCTGAACAGGTATTGTCTCCTCCTACAGATGGATATGAACCCATGTATTAAACTTCACACGTACATATGTTACGTTTACCAGTTTGTTGTACAAGTACTTAGTCATTCTATTCTTAAGCTGTAACTCCTATTTTTCTGCACATCTGTTTAGTCTTAGCTGTAGCTATTCTTCTGCATATTTCTGTTGTAAACACAATCTTTCTCTTATGTAACCGTGTATATAAACAATCAATGCAGAAGAAATCTCAAACACGGTTGTGTGAGATAAAACCCTAAATCCATATTTCTTTATGGTAATCTAGAGCTAGGTTAGATTTTTTTTCTTTTGCTTTTATCAACAACTGCGATATCATGCCTGGAGAAGACGATACTCAAGTTCCTCCTTCTTCCAGTGTTTCAATACCCACATCTAATGGTACTTCAGCTCTTTCACAATCAAGTCCATATTATGTGCATCATGAGATAATCCAACCGAGTTATCTTTACTCCTCTTCTAACAGATGATAACTACCTGCATCTGGGAACGAGGGATTAGAAAAGCTCTCAGTGCAAAAGACAAATTAGATTACACAGATGGAACCATGACCAAACCCACGGACCAAACCGATCTCATTCATTGGACTCGTGCGAGATGATTTGGTAGGTATTTGGGTTGAAAATTCAGTCGATCCAGTTATCGAGATCAAGTATCACGGATTTCCCATCGCACGTGAACAATGGTTGGAGATTAAGAGTCGATTTTCTCATGCCAATGCCCCGAAACTATTTGCTCTCAAACAATCAATCGTCTCTCGAGACAAGAGAATAACAATGTCGCGATGTACTTTACTCAAATCAAGACACTATGGGATCAACTAGATACATTCGCAGACCTCTTCACCTTGCATGTGTGGTGCCGTAAAGGATTTTGTGGATCATCATGCACAAGATAGAGCAATGGAGTTCTTACAGGGGATCGCATGATCGCTTTCTGCGATTGCAGTGATCGGTGTTTGTTGATGGAACCTTTTCCGTCAAGCATCCAAACTCTACAATCTTGTGAGCGGAAGAACAACATCAAGGTATTAACTCATATTTTCTTCCTTAATTTGAATCTGCAACCCTCAATGTGTCTCGCAGTGATTCTCAGTTCCAAAGATCCAATACCCGTACTCCCTACAACCCTGGACATAGCACTAGCAATGGCAATGGTGCTGGTAATGGCAACAAACGCCAACGCCCGTTCTGTGACCATTGTAACAAACATGGTCATACTCGTCTCACTTGTTGGAAACTCAATGGTTACCCAACTAATCCTCCAAAGCCAGAAGAATCGGCACCCTACCCATATGTTGTTCTTCTTGTTGCTCCCGTACCTACTACAACTGTTGAACCGGTAACTGCTGCTCCAACGATTTCTGCTGCTCAATATGCTAGGCTACTTTCTTTGCTGGAACCTGATAATGCAGGAAACAACATAGCATCCTTTGCTAACTTCGCAGGCACGGCTTTAACTTGTTCTTATAATACTTAGATTATAGACAGTGGTGCAACACACCATATATGCTCCAATCTCTCTTATTTTTCGTCTTATACCTCAGTCACGCACCCAATCACGGTGCAACTACCTGATGGTGCTCACATCTCAGTAACCCATAATGGGATTGTTGATCTATCTCCAACTATTCAGTTTCTCAATGTTTTTCATATACCAAGTTTTAAATTCAACTTGATTTCTAGCAGTCAACTTACTAGCACATCAAATTGTTGTATCAAATTCTCACGTCAGTCTTGCATCTTCCAAGACCTTCACACGAGAACAGAGATTGGATGGAGTAGTCAAATCTCTGGCCTCTACTATTTTAGTTTTCAACCGTCTGTTTCATCTCTAGCTGCAAATAAGCCATTCGACAAATGGCACTGTCGTCTAGGCAATCCTCATATGGATTGTTTTAATTTTTTAGCTCGTAAATTTGATTATATTCGCTCTTTGTCTAAACACTTATGTGATGTATGCCCCAGGGCTAAACAATCTCGTTTGAAATTTAATAAAAGTGTTTCTTTGTCTAAATATCCCTTTCAATTGATTCATGCTGATATTTGGGGACCCTTCTCTACTACATCTCTAATCGGTGCCAAGTACTTTCTCACGATTGTTGATGATTATTCTAGATGTACTTGGGTGTTTTTGATGAAAGTAAAATCTGAAACATTAAAGTTTCTCAAATATTTTTTCGCTTTTTGTTGTTCAACAATTTGCTGACAAAATCACAAGCATCTCCTCTGGTGTTAACTCAATACTTATTCCTCAATTACAAACCTTTCGGTCTGATAATGACTCCGAATTTAAATTTAACGAGCTTCAATCATGGTTTCATCAAAATGGGATCTTGCATCAAACCAGTTGTGTCTACACTCCTCAACAAAATGGTATTGTTGAGAGGAAACATAAACATTTGCTAAATGTAGCACGTGCTCTAAGATTTTAGGCAAACTTGCCACTAAAATTCTGGGGTGAGTGTGTTTTGGCCGCAACTTATATTATCAACAAACTGCCCACACCAGTCCTGTCCCATAAATCTCCTCATGAAGTTTTACTTCATGTATCACCTGATTATTCTTCTCTCCGTGTTTTTGGTTGTCTTTTCTTTGCTAGGAACACGCGAGTCTCTCACAAGTTTGATCAAAGAGCCAAGCCAGGCATCTTTATTGGATATCCTAATGATAAAAAAGGTTACACAGTGTATGATCTAGACTCCAAATCAACATACGTCTCCCGTGATGTAGTATTTCACGAGACTGTCTTTCCTTTTCATGATTCATCTAGCTATACATCTGCATCTACTCCTCTCGTCGAGATAACTCCTCTGATTATACTTACTATGATTCTATACTTGCTCCTATGTCTATCCCGCAATCACCTTGTGTACCATCTATAATTTCTCCTGCTCTGATTCTTGTTCAATGAATCATATCGAACACTCAGATCTGTCAGACGTGCTCCTGATTTCGCTGCACAAAAGTCTGTCATTTCGGATGGTACTACATCTTTACAATCCAACATTGCTACTGATTAGTCTCAGGTGCCTACCTTTACTGACACATCTCATAGTCACGCACCGACATCTGAGCAAAGCACTTTGTCTCCTACTTCCATAGCCCAACCCATTCTGTCAGTACCTCTCATGGACTCTGAATTGCATTCACGTCCATCTCGAATACGTCATCCACCATCTTATTTAAATGATTACCATTGCTCAACTGCTGTTGGCAAATCAAGTTCTCTTTATCCAATGACCAAATATTTGTTTTTTAATCACTTCTCTAAATCTCATAAAGATTTTTTAGCTTCGTTATTTTAACTAAGGAACCAAAATCGTTTTCTCGGGCAAATAAATGTCCAAAATGGCGTGCTACCATGGCCAAAAAAATCATTGCTTTGGAAGCTAACAATACTTGGATATTGGTTGATTTACCACCGGGTAAAACATCCATCGGCTGTAAATGGGTTTTTAAAATCAAGTTCAATGATGATGGCACCATTGAACGTTACAAGGCTCGACTCCTATCCAAGGGCTATACTCAGCAAGAGGGTATAGACTATTACGATACTTTTGCACCCATAGCTAAATTGGTTACTGTACGTGTCTTATTATCTATTGCTGCGATTAAAGGATGGTCTCTCCATCAACTAGACGTAAATAATTCTTTTCTTCAAGGGGATTTGGATGAAGAAATTTACATGAAGATTCCACCAGGACTTGCAAAACCAGGTGAGTCTAAAGTTTTTAAACTCAAAAAATCTCTTTATGGTTTAAAACAAGCCTCTCGTCAATGGTTTGCTAAACTATCCTCAGTTCTATTATCTGAAGGTTTTACAAAATCTTTATGTGATAATTCTCTTTTCACATATCATCGGGGTATGACCTCTATTTTTGTTCTTGTCTACGTTGATGATATTATTATTACTGGCACAGATGATAAATTCATTAACTCTATCAATATACGTCTTGCTTCTCATTTTTCAATCAAGGATCTTGGTTGTTTGAAATATTTTTTGGGCATCGAAGTTTCGCGCTCATCCAAGGGTATCTTTCTCTGTCAAAGAAAGTATATCCTTGATATCCTTAAGGATTCTGGCCTCACAGGGGAATGCACATCATCCTTTCCAATGGATTCAAAGCTTAAGTTACTTCCCACTGATGGTACGGAATTAACTGATCCAAGTTGCTTTCGTCGTTTAATAGGTCGTTTATTGTATCTCATGGTCACACGTCCAGATATTACATACTCAGTTAATTATCTGAGTCAATTCTTACAACATCCACGATCCTCTCATATGGATGCTGCTAATCATATTCTAAGATATCTCAAGGGAACAATTGGACATATAATTTTTTTGTCCTCAGCTAGTTCATCTTCTATCCATGGTTACACAGACTCGGATTGGGCCGGCTGTCCTATGACTCGTCGTTCTACCACTGGATATTTTATCACTTTAGGAAATAGTTCAATTTCATGGAAATCCAAGAAACAACATACAGTGGCTCGCTCTTCTGCTGAAGCAGAATATCGTGCTTTGGCCAATCTAACAGCTGAACTTCAATGGTTAGTTTATCTCTTAAAGGACATGCATTTTTCATGTCCTCTTCCTGTCACTGTTTCCTGTGATAGTCAGGCTGCAATTCATATTGCGCAAAATCTGGTATTTCACGAACGCACAAAACACATTGAGATTGATTGTTATTTTGTTCGTGAAAATTTATTAAGTGGATTGATTTTACCAAAGCACCTACCGTCTTCTGATCAGCTGGCAGACGTCTTTACTAAACCTCTGGGAGCTCCACAATTTAGTCGACTAGTTGGAAAGTTAGGCGTTCGTTCAGGTTCTACCGCTCCAACTTGAGGGGGGGTATTAAACTTCACACGTACATATGTTACGTTTACCAGTTTGTTGTACAAGTACTTAGTCATTTTATTCTTAAGTTGTAACTCCTATTCTTCTGCACATCCGTTTAGTCTTAGCTGTAGCTATTCTTCTGCATATTTCTGTTGTAAACACAATCTTTCTCTTATGTAACCGTGTATATAAACAATCAATGCAGTAAATCTCAAACACAGTTATGTGAGATAAAAACCCTAAATCCATATTTCTTTACCATGTCGCGTACCTTGATTGTCTTAAACAAAAGATCATCAAAATCCTGCCAAATAGAGATCTGTAAGTGAAGCTCAGAGATGCACATAAGATAAAACTTACGTTTGAAGTAATGGAGAGACACCATATCCACTGCAAGTATGGTTTCCGAATACCAATTCTGTCTTGTCCAGTTTTTATCCCCTGGGCAGCAATATAGAAACACAAGATTACAATTCCCCTCAGGATCACTTGTCCCATCAACTGATGCTGCCGCAAATTCTTCTTCATCCATCGTTAGGAAGTAAAAATATTGTTTCCCCTTTTAAACCTTGATTAATACTGTTTGTTTGCACGAAAATGATTTGTGGCACCCAGTTTTAGTGCACACAATGCACCCAACCTTAGGTGGCACAGACACGTTGCATTTTCCTTTGAGATTTTTTTTTTCGACTTTAATTGTACTTTTGTTTGAGATTATTCATTCTTACGCCTAGTTCTGATGAAGAACAACTAGTATCAAAGTTTGCTGTGTTAGCAACTAGAGATTCGCACAATATAGAAACCCCAAGCAAGGATAACACAACAGATAGAATAATCTGAACATGAATACTTTTGTGCCCTGTTAATTGTGAGATTGATGAGAATCTAACTCCATTAATCGATGAGTTTCTGGCTTAACATCAATGACCATGTATTCCACGGTCCTAATAAATTCAAAAAAAACTAAACATGTTGATACACAAGATCAATTTTGTTTTGACGTTGATTAGACAGATTGTACAAGAAAAAAATCAGTTTCAATCAAAACACCGTATCTATTGATTACGGATATATTTGTTTCAATGCAAAACCCTACTAATTGCTTCATCTCTTTAACCTCTACTTTATTGATTCAAGAAAATTTCAGTTCAAATTTCATAGTAACTTAGCTATGACGATTGCAACAATGAGAAGAGATCATCAACATCAATAACAAGGAACCATCATCGTCATCATCAACAATTAGTCAAAAATCGAAATAAAAAGTATACATGGTTTTTAAGTTTTTCTTAAAGAAGAAAGCCAAGTGTGTTTGCCAACTAAGATTGGGTGCATTGGGTGCACTAAAATTGGGTGCCACAAATCATTTTCGTTGTTTGCACCCCATAAAATATAAAGTATTGGGTGGTTTACTAATCTTTGACACATTAAAGTAGGCTTTATAAGTTTTTAGTTTTTTTTTTTTTTTTAGCTAAGTCATAATATTAAAACCAAAAACAATAATTACAAGTAATTACCTAGAGATAGTCGTTGCAAGAAGTCGGACAGATTTGGATTATTTAATGTTCCATGTAATCTTTAGGAAGACTACGACTTCATCGACAAAAAATCGTAACACCATATACACTATTCAATCAAAAAGAAGGCAAGTTTGATTTTTGTGATTGATGACATTTTGTATATTGCAATAGTTCAAATCATGCATTGAGTTGCACCCTATAAAGTCATTCAAACCCTTTTTTCATTGCACCCCATAAGTCTTTGACAGATTTTTAATTCCAAAATTCTAAACGAACCGAGCTTTTAGACAATTTAAAAACAACTTAGACACATGGTGGGTCCATTAAACCAGGGCCCCTGCAAGTTCACTGTGGTGTTGTTTTAATTCTGTTCAAATCCTCGGTTCATTTAGAACCATTGTTTTAATTTTCTGCGGGTTGCGTTCGTGGACCAAGCCATAACTGCTATATGTAACTTATTGCATTCGCATGGAGAATACAAATTACCAAAGAATTATGAGAAGGCTCAGATGCCTATACGTATGAGGAAGCTTGTTCTGAAAACCAGGGAGAAGGTGATGACCATGACGAGGAAGGTCGGCAGAAGAGCAGGGAAGAGAAGGCTCTAAATTCTGCACAACTGTATAAGAGTATTGAGAAAGAGTTGATTGAACGTCGTAAAGCAGGACTATATACAACTGATGAAGAAGAAGAGTCTGTAAAGGCTGCAGAGGCACGGCAAGAAAAATGAGAAAACATTGAGAAAGAGTTGATTAAACGTCTAAAGGCTGGACTCAATAAAAGAGTACTCCGGAGAGGAAAAGGATGCATATGATGCCAAGTTGAAGAGGAAGAAGAGAACTATACGTGTGGAGTTTGAGAATGATGCTGCTGCTGGTGGTGAAAGAGCCAAACAAGAGTTTCCTGAAAATATTACAGAGAACCTTGACCAGCTCAGTTAAAAGCTCAATTTACAATCTTATTATTTCGCTGAGTTTAATGTTAAATTTGGAAATCGATTTTGGTTTTTCAAGTTTGTTACTTTCTTAATTTAGAATTTTCTTTTTTAAGTTTCTTACTTCTTAGTTTTGGTTTATTTCCAAGTATAGACGATTTCCTTTTCCTAGTATTCGGAGAAGCTTATATAAGAAGGCCTCCTAATATTGTAGAGAAACACAATTTTACTTGGGAAAATTAGGGGGAGACCCAAAAAAAATAATATTCTCATTGTCAAACCCACAATTAATTTTTGGTACGGTGACACCCATAATTATATGAAATTATTAATGAATCAATACATAACTTTCGTTATGCATACTATCTTTTCAGGGGCATAACTCGTTATGCAGCCTAATTTTTCAGGGTATAATTGGAAGCGCAACTTGGACATAACATATCTAAAAATCCGCTACTTAGAATTTTACAAATTTTATATCGTTGGAAATCTTTTTAAAAGAGCTACGCAACGAGTACAAACAAGAATGTCAAATTTTTTGTTTTTCACGAAAAAATCGGAGGTGATCCTCATTTTAGGGAAAATTTTGGAAAACTTGATACATAACCATTATGCAGTCACAAAAAACGATGCATAACACATTCTGCAGACGCATAACGAATTATGCAACCATTTTCTCGATCGCATAACAAATTATGCATCTATAACAAGTTATGTGACCATTGTTTTGGTTGATTTTAGTGTGTACATAAAAAATTGATACATAATGCATTATGCAACCATATTTTCGTATGCATAACAAGTTACACATCAATTTTCTCGATGCATAATGCATTATGCAATCATATTTTCAGATGCATAACAGGTTATGCATCAATTTTCACGACTGCATAACATGTTATGCAGATATTATTGTAGGTGCACGACAAGTTATACAGTCTTTGTTTTTGTTGGTCCCAACAATAACAAAAAAATTGATGCATAACATGTTATGCAAACATTTTCTGAACTACATAACAAGTTATGCAACAACTTTCCAAACTGCATAACAGGTTATGCATCCATTTTCATAGCTGCATAACATGTTATGCATCCATTTTCTAAGCGAGGGTTTCACAATCGGTATCTTGAATCCATTGTTGTTGTTGAGCCAGCACATAAAACTCCTTCCAATTGCGGTATGAGCTAAAACTTCTACCTGAGAGATCCATCCATAGCATATAAAACCTTTGGATGGAGTGCAACTGTATCAAAGTCTCTTCGCTTGGATGGAGCAACACCATTGACGTTAAGGTTGAATGACTGCTGTGTACAAACCACAAGACAACAGAGGTATGGATGATGGATTAAAATCATATACCAGCAATAAAAGTTCAATTAAAATCATATACCAGCAATAAAAAGTAAGCGCAAATACATTCATAGCAGTGTGTGTTTGTGTGCGGGGAAATGGGGGTGACAAGAAGCACTCCGAGAAATTGTGTTGGAAAATTCAGATATAATCCATAACTGTTATGTCAATTCTGTGAGAGATTCCAGCAGAAATTAGATCATTTCATATTTGTTTGGCTCTTGCCTCGTATTTTGGATTCGAACAAGTGGAAAGACAAAGTCGCTTGATGGGAGCTACAATCAAGGCGGAAACTAGACACGTTCATCCCCGCCTCGTATACGACATAGTAATGAAGAGATCCCAAAATCATTTGAAGTTTAGAAAGAGTAAGGCCAAGTACCTCCAATTCTTCCACTGTCTTCTTTTGGCTACCCTTGAATGCAAGACCTATTCACTGGAGTACTGACCAGTCTCTGAAATTCAATATTAAGAAGAAGTATTAGGACGACAAAAAATATATAAAGAACCAAAATCTGCATTTCATCAAGGAAATTGAAATCAAAGTTTCACCCAGAGATGGGCAAATTGACATCTGAGAAACGTCAAGTTGAATGGGTTAGGATCGAAAAGAGGGTTGTTTGCATCAGAGAAACTATCCGTGCTCCTTAATCTTTGAACCCATTTGTTCGGAGAGAAATCAATTAACATAGCTTGATTTGAGAGATCGACATCCACCATCTCCAGATTCGAATTTCGGGGTTTGTAAACCATGATTCGCTGACAGCAAATATACAACCAAAACTCACTTCGAATCAAGGTTTTGAAAACAAAAATCAGATTTGTAAAAGAGAAGAAGCAAAGTTTTTAGAAAATCTTTCTCAAAGTTTTGTTTATAAAATCATCAGATCTAATAACCTAAGAACATTTGTTCGATTTGTAATCTAAGAATCAATAGAGAAGAAATTCACAGTAGAGAAGAAGAAGAGAATGAATTGAAGAAAAAATTTTGTTGCGTGTGAAGAAATGTAATTTTAGAAATTCTGGGTTTGGGAATAATTTTCTCCCCAAAAATGGGTGCGCGCCTGAAGTTTTGGGAGCGTGGGTTTCATAGTGGGAAAGATGCAAAGAATGGGTGTCCCTGTAGTTTTCACATTTTACAACCTAACGCAAAACCAGAGAAAAAGAGAAGAAAAATTATGGAAGCTCACGACAGGCGTTATGAGTTAGACATGGTAGATTTGCTCAATAATTGGCATTCTTTTTCTTCAGATTCCAAAACTAGGGTTATTGATAGATATTTAAACTTGGTCACATCCATTGAATCTATTTATGCGGATGCATTAGATGGAGTTTCAGATCAAGATTATTGTCCTTGTGAAGAGACTTTACTTGATCACCAAGTAAGCATTCCTAAAGAATTGGATTTGAAGCTCTCCCATGAATTGAACAAGACAATTAAGAAAACAGATCAGCTTCTCAGAGAATCTAATATTAAAAAAAACACAGCATAGGGGAAGTTACACGAAATGCAAGTGTCTATTTGGGATACGTTAGAGATTGAAGATTATGTCCCTAGCTCCCATGTAAAGTGGATGGAGGACAGCGTATCCACATTTGAAAGCAGAGACCAAATTGAAGATGCAATCTTTGATGCAAAGAGACATTGTTATGGGTGTCGATGGAAGAGGAAGAGGTCTTCTTCCTCTTTCAAACTTGAAGATTACATGTCTTTGAAAACAAAGAGTCAGAAGAAGAAGTTTCTGGAAGAAACAAGACGAGAATATATCGTCTTGTTGGAGAAATGCAAGCACGCAGCAAACAAAGCTAATGAGCTATCCAAATATTTGACAAGACAATGTACCAAATTTGATATCCCCTCGTATCAATTGAGGACGTGGAACTTCATCAACAGGTTGTCGGTATTAGGTCGTGGTCAAGATGGTCCCAAGTTTTTACATGGTGGACCAAGGAGATGCTAGAGAGCTTGTTTTGATGGGTTACCAGTGTTCCTGATTCATGATTTGTTTTCTACATTTTCATCAAGTTTTTTTAAGTTTACGAACTAAAACTGTAGTTGGTTAAGTGGGAATCTTGAGTTTTTTTGCTTTAGATGATTGTGAAAGAAACAATATGTTTGCTTGAAGGTTATGATGTGGGACACAGTTAGAGCATGTGGTTTGTTGGAACACCGACGATGTGTTTGCCAAATCTAACACCATGGTAGCTTCATTCTTTGGAACTTTTTAGTCAAGTCTTTGGTCCAGAAGTGATATAAGATTTCCCATGCTTTTTTCTCTTTTTTTGGAAAAGATAAAATACATTCAAAAAAGTGCTGAGAAACCACTTCAAACATACAACATAAACAAGGCCAGAAATTATAACACAAAATCCTTTCACTAATACAAGATAATACCGATTACCGTTTAATAACCCGCCAATCATGGATGAGATCCGCAAACTTGAATTGCTTAAAGGAATTATGAACACTTGCCTGAATAAAGAAGCTTTCACTTGAATGATAACTCTCTCTAATGATTCTTCTTTGTATACACCATTCTGTAATATACGGTACACCTACGAGCATTATATACGTGATCTAGCTCCTTCAGATAATTGCTAAGTTATTTATTTATGCATTACAATCACAAGGCCACTGGCAGAAAGTTACATACCAGCAGATGAGTATGAATACGTTGAAAAGCATGTGTCCAGTCCACCCGTTTAAGAAAGAACTCTTTCACTTGTATCATCCACTCGAGAAAGTTATTTTTTTTATTTGCATGACTATGAACTCTGTATCATCTACATGCGTTGAAGCCATCACCAGATCCTCAGTAGATCCTGAAGCAGAAACTTCGCGTTGACCTGAGCGATACACAAGAGTAGATATTAGACACCAGTAGGCACAAAACTGAATCTAATATTATTAATGGGAAAATTTCCGGTGATGAATTGTGAAAGTTTTCAACTGCTGCCTGGGTTTGTCAAAGGATTTTAGCACCGTTAGGACGTCAAGTGTCACGGAGTTTCCTTACTTTTTTGTGCAAGTAATAACTCCCTCAACCGATCGAGTTTCTTTGGAAACCAAATGTTAATCTTGACCCAAGGAGCCAGAAACATGGTCGTCCACCAATTCTGCGTCTAACTTGGTTTTGTTTCTCAGCTCCTATAGCTTTTTCCAGCTCTTGCAGGGAATACACCTGAGTTGCGGGAGTAGGAAAAGATGACAAGAACCTACAGAATCCTGAATTTACTTGATAAATTAATACAGGCATAACTGAGCCGAGGAAGTTTCTTAAAAATGCAGATACAGCTGTATATAAGCGAAGCTACGAACTCTTAACTTGGCCCATGAAATGACTGCCGAGTTTCGGGATCTTTGTGAAAAAAAGTTACATTGTATGTTTGTAACATTTTCTTTTTTCCGGTAGTCTTACAATAATAACCCAGTGAAGCTCTTGAGACAAACAAGAGTTCATAAAAACCAAGGTAAATCCATACTTCGATTCACGGAAAATGAAATAAAGAAAAATAACACCAGCAAACTAAAGACAAAGAAAACAAATTAATGTCTTATAGTACAAATTAAAAAGATGAAATACGTACATCTTTTAAGAAAGAGGCATAACCCATTCAAGCTCTTGAGCAGTGGACTTGGACGAGTTTGGTTGAATCCAAGTGCAGTTTGAGTACCAGCCCTCCGTATCAGTAAAATCTGATACTGAATTTGGACTTCCAAAAGACCCGTAACTGAACAAAACACCTTCCCCTTGTAGGGAAATGGTGGTTTCCTAGTTTAGGTCAAAGAAGATGGCTAAATTCTAGGAGGTTCCGGAAAGGCTCCGTTAGGGAAACATAGCTAGTTTAGGACAACTTACATATATAAGATGGGTTTCCTAACCATGGTTTCCTTTGGGAACCAAGTTTGTAACTCCTATATAAGGAGGTCTAGGCTAAGTGTTTTAGTCATGGAATCCTCAATGTAAATCTAGGGGAGAGATGTGAGGGATTCATCCCACCTATTGAGGTGGTTATGTGAGAGACCTAATGGTGGAAGGAGTACATCATTATGGTGCTTATGGGATACTTATCGATGTTGGAAGATACGTCGTTATGGAGTATTCGTGTGGAGATGTTGGTAAGACATCTTGTTGAGGAGAATATCATCTTGGTGGTGCTGGATTAGATTATTGGTGTTGAGCTAAAGGCGTCCATGGTAA
Organism: Papaver bracteatum; assembly: GCA_023529315.1. Lineage (NCBI taxonomy): Eukaryota > Viridiplantae > Streptophyta > Magnoliopsida > Ranunculales > Papaveraceae > Papaver > Papaver bracteatum. Next base: position 77,130 of record JAJJWX010000253.1, read on the forward strand.
TATATATCAGGGTGTGCAGAGAAGATCATCTTGTTGTGGTAGATAATGTGGTAAACGTTATCTCGTATGGGTGAAGACACTACTTTGGATCTTATAGGGGTGCTTGTGAGAGTTATTGTGTTCGGTCACGTTGTGGCGAGTCGATGGATTGGTTTAGTCAATCAGTTGTGTAATTCTCAGTGGTGATTCTATAATGAATAAAGAGGTCGTAGCCGTTTGGTGGATGTAGACAATATTACATACATTGTTTATATTGTTGAACCACGTTAAATACGTGAGTACTTTACTTCTTTTTTCTTTGTTTATGGATTGCATCTATGTGGTTCTCTTTCCCTTCTTCTTATCCTAGATCATAGTAAGGTTCATGGAGCAATCCAAGAGATCAAGTTTTTCTTGTTAGCTAATTTGATTCCGCAGTATTAGCAAGTAGATGGCTCTGAACCCCAATCAGAGAGATCCAATTTCCTCAACAATTGGTATCAGAGCGATCCAATTGCCCCAACATCGAGCTTTCAAAGTTGGATAGAAGATTTGAAGAGAGAAGTTTGGGGTTTTCCAGTAGCCGAAAATTTTCAAGACAAAGGATTTGGTTTCATCAAGTATGTGAGGATTTGATGTTATAGCTTCCGAAGGTGCATATTTTTGATGTTATCATTCAAATTAAAAAGAAATAAAGAAAAGTAAAACCAGGAAAGAAAACAAATTAAAGTTTTATATATAGTGCAAATTAAGAGGCATAACCCATTCAACCCCCCTTTTGGAAACGGATTACAGTTTGCCCGAGATCAGGGAGCTCCAAGAAGCATCTCTTGCCGTTGTGCATTGGGTTTACGGCATTGAAGGTGTCTCGGTCGTGATATCTGCTGAACATTAGCAGTGGAGATAAGTATGTGCCTGCTGTAGAAGAACGATTTACGTCTTGAAGTATTAGAGAAGGATTAATAGAGTTTTTTTTGCTTTCATCTGCACCCGTCACCACCATCTGTTTCTCACTTCTTCTTCTTCTTTTTTGCGTTTTTCTTTCCCGTCCGCCACTAGGCATCATGATAAAATCCGAATACTCCCATGGCTTTGGTAGACTTGAACGAGGAACGATGACGGAATTACCAGTGCTTGCTACGTCAAATCTGTACAAACTCTGATCGTCCGGAAGGGTAAAATACACACTGTTAATCGGCAAGCCCCATCTCGGCCGCAGAGAAACAAGCAGTGGTGTGGCTGCTGCTGCCAAAGAATAGAACATGATCACCTATCCCATACACCATCTTCCACGCCATCTCATAAAAGTCCAACTTCAAAACAACTATTTGGATAACTTCCTTCAGAAATCCTCTCTGAGTGTAAGTAAACGGAATGTAGTAGAGTTGGTTATCGGTTTCCACAAAATGATGAAACGCTGAACAGGTATTGTCTCCTCCTACAGATGGATATGAACCCATGTATTAAACTTCACACGTACATATGTTACGTTTACCAGTTTGTTGTACAAGTACTTAGTCATTCTATTCTTAAGCTGTAACTCTATTTTTCTCCGACATCCGTTTAGTCTTAGGCTGTAGCTATTCTTCTGCATATTTCTGTTGTAAACACAATCTTTCTCTTATGTAACCGTGTATATAAACAATCAATGCAGTAAATCTCAAACACAGTTGTGTGAGATAAAAACCCTAAATCCATATTTCTTTATGGTAATCTAGAGCTAGGTTAGATTTTTTTCTTTTGCTTTTATCAACAATCTGCGATATCATGCCTGGAGAAGACGATACTCAAGTTCCTCCTTCTTCCAGTGTTTCAATACCCACATCTAATGGTACTTCAACTCTTTCACAATCAAGTCCATATTATGTGCATCCAGCAGATAATCCAACCACCGTTATCTTTACTCCTCTTCTAACAGATGATAACTACTGCATCTGGGAACGAGGGATTAGAAAAGCTCTCAGTGCAAAAGACAAATTAGATTACATAGATGGAACCATCACCAAACCCACGGACCCAACCGATCTCATTCATTGGACTCGTGCAGATGATTTGGTAGGTAGCTGGGTTGAAAATTCAGTCGATCCAGTTATCAGATCAAGTATCACGGATTTCCCATCTGCACGTGAACAATGGTTGGAGATTAAGAGTCGATTTTCTCATGCCAATGCCCCGAAACTATTTGCTCTCAAACAATCAATCTCGTCTCTGAGACAAGAGAATAACAATGTCGCGATGTACTTCACTCAAATCAAGACACTATGGGATCAACTTGATACATTCAGACCTCTTCAGCCTTGCATGTGTGGTGCCATAAAGGATTTTGTGGATCATCATGCACAAGATAGAGCAATGGAGTTCTTACAGGGACTGCATGATCGCTTCTCTGATTGTGATCAGTGTTTGTTGATGGAACCTTTTCCACAAGATCCAAACTCTACAATCTTGTGAGGCAGGAAGAACAACATCAAGGTATTAACTCATATTTTCTTCCTCAATTTGAATCTGCAACCCTCAATGTGTCTCGCAGTGATTCTCAGTTCCAAAGATCCAATACCCGTACTCCCTACAACCCTGGACATAGCACTAGCAATGGCAATGGTGCTGGTAATGGCAACAAACGCCAACGCCCGTTCTGTGACCATTGTAACAAACATGGTCATACTCGTCTTACTTGTTGGAAACTCAATGGTTACCCAACTAATCCTCCAAAGCCCAGAGAATCGGCACCCTACCCATATGTTGTTGCTGCTGTTGCTCCCGTACCTACTACAACTGTTGAACCGGTAACTGCTGCTCCAACGATTTCTGCTGCTCAATATGCTAGGCTACTTTCTTTGCTGGAACCTGATAATGCAGGAAACAACATAGCATCCTTTGCTAACTTCGCAGGCACGGCTTTAACTTGTTCTTATAATACTTAGATTATAGACAGTGGTGCAACACACCATATATGCTCCAATCTCTCTTATTTTTCATCTTATACCTCAGTCACGCACCCAATCACGGTACAACTACCTGATGGTGCTCACATCTCAGTAACCCATACTGGGATTGTTGATCTATCTCCAACTATTCAGTTGCTCAATGTTTTTCATATACCAAGTTTTAAATTCAACTTGATTTCTGGCAGTCAACTTACTAGCACATCAAATTGCTGTATCAAATTCTCACGTCAGTCTTGCATCTTCCAAGACCTTCACACGAGAACAGAGATTGGATGGAGTAGTCAAATCTCTGGCCTCTACTATTTTAGTTTTCAACCGTCTGTTTCATCTCTAGCTGCAAATAAGCCATTCGACAAATGGCACTGTCGTCTAGGCAATCCTCATATGGATTGTTTTAATTTTTTAGCTCGTAAATTTGATTATATTCGCTCTTTGTCTAAACACTTATGTGATGTATGCCCCAGGGCTAAACAATCTCGTTTGAAATTTAATAAAAGTGTTTCTTTGTCTAAATATCCCTTTCAATTGATTCATGCTGATATTTGGGGACCCTTCTCTACTACATCTCTAACTGGTGCCAAGTACTTTCTCACGATTGTTGATGATTATTCTAGATGTACTTGGGTGTTTTTGATGAAAGTAAAATCTGAAACATTAAAGTTTCTCAAATATTTTTTCGCTTTTGTTGTTCAACAATTTGGCAGCAAAATCACCAGCATCTCCTCTGGTGTTAACTCATTACTTATTCCTCAATTACAAACCTTTCGGTCTGATAATGACTCCGAATTTAAATTTAACGAGCTTCAATCATGGTTTCATCAAAATGGGATCTTGCATCAAACCAGTTGTGTCTACACTCCTCAACAAAATGGTATTGTTGAGAGGAAACATAAACATTTGCTAAATGTAGCACGTGCTCTAAGATTTTAGGCAAACTTGCCACTAAAATTCTGGGGTGAGTGTGTTTTGGCCGCAAATTATATTATCAACAAACTGCCCACACCAGTCCTGTCCCATAAATCTCCTCATGAAGTTTTACTTCATGTATCACCTGATTATTCTTCTCTCCGTGTTTTTGGTTGTCTTTTCTTTGCCAGGAACACGCGAGTCTCTCACAAGTTTGATCAAAGAGCCAAGCTAGGAATCTTTATTGGATATCCTTATGATAAAAAAGGTTACACAGTGTATGATCTAGACTCCAAATCAACATACGTCTCCCGTGATGTAGTATTTCACGAGACTGTCTTTACTTTTCATGATTAATCTAGCTATAAATCTGCATCTACTCCTCTGTCAGATAAGTCCTCTGATTATACTTACTTTGATTCTATACTTGCTCCTATGTCTATCCCGCAATCACCTTGTGTACCATCTATAATTTCTCATGCTGCTGATTCTTGTTCAATGAATCATACTGAACACTCAGATCCTGTCAGACGTGCTCCTGATTTCGCTGCACAAAAGTCTGTCATTTCGGATGGTACTACATCTTTACAATCCAACATTGCTACTGATTCGTCTCAGGTGCCTACCTTTACTGACACATCTCATAGTCACGCACCGACATCTGAGCAAAGCACTTTGTCTCCTACTGCAATAGCCCAACCCATTCTGTCAGTACCTCTCATGGACTCTGAATTGCATTCACGTCCATCTCGAATACGTCATCCACCATCTTATTTAAATGATTACCATTGCTCAACTGCTGTTGGCAAATCAAGTTCTCTTTATCCAATGACCAAATATTTGTTTTTTAATCACTTCTCTAAATCTCATAAAGATTTTTTAGCTTCTGTTATTTTAACTGAGGAACCAAAATCGTTTTCTCGGGCAAATAAATGTCCAAAATGGCGTGCTACCATGGCCAAAAAAAATCATTGCTTTGGAAGCTAACAATACTTGGATATTGGTTGATTTACCACCGGGTAAAACATCCATCGGCTGTAAATGGGTTTTTAAAATCAAGTTCAATGATGATGGCACCATTGAACGTTACAAGGCTCGACTCGTATCCAAGGGCTATACTCAGCAAGAGGGTATAGACTATTACGATACTTTGCACCCGTAGCTAAATTGGTTATCGTCGTGTCTTATTATCTATTGCTGCGATTAAAGGATGGTCTCTCCATCAACTAGACGTAAATAATGCTTTTCTTCAAGGGGATTTGGATGAAGAAATTTACATGAAGATTCCACCAGGACTTGCAAAACCAGGTGAGTCTAAAGTTTTTAAACTCAAAAAATCTCTTTATGGTTTAAAACAAGCCTCTCGTCAATGGTTTGCTAAACTATCCTCAGTTCTATTATCTGAAGGTTTTACAAAATCTTTATGTGATAATTCTCTTTTCACATATCATCGGGGTATGACCTCTATTTTTGTTCTTGTCTACGTTGATGATATTATTATTACTGGCACAGATGATAAATTCATTAACTCTATCAAGATACGTCTTGCTTCTCATTTTTCAATCAAGGATCTTGGTTGTTTGAAATATTTTTTGGGCATCGAAGTTTCGCGCTCATCCAAGGGTATCTTTCTCTGTCAAAGAAAGTATATCCTTGATATCCTTAAGGATTCTGGCCTCACAGGGGAATGCACATCATTCTTTCCAATGGATTCAAAGCTTAAGTTACTTCCCACTGATGGTACGGAATTAACTGATCCAAGTTGCTTTCGTCGTTTAATAGGTCGTTTATTGTATCTCATGGTCACACGTCCAGATATTACATACTCAGTTAATTATCTGAGTCAATTCTTACAACATCCACGATCCGCTCATATGGATGTCGCTAATCATATTCGAGATATCTCAAGGAACAATTGGACATATAATTTTTTTGTCCTCAGCTAGTTCATCTTCTATCCATGGTTACACAGACTCGGATTGGGCCGGCTGTCCTATGACTCATCGTTCTACCACTGGATATTTTATCACTTTAGGAAATAGTCCAATTTCATGGAAATCCAAGAAACAACATACAGTGGCTCGCTTCTTTCATAGCGAATATCGTGCTTTGGCCAATCTAACAGCTGAACTTCAATGGTTAGTTTATCTCTTAAAGGACATGCATTTTTCATGTCCTCTTCCTGTCACTGTTTCCTGTGATAGTCAGGCTGCAATTCATATTGCGCAAAATCTGGTATTTCACGAACGCACAAAACACATTGAGATTGATTGTTATTTTGTTCGTGAAAAGTTATTAAGTGGATTGATTTTACCAAAGCACCTACCATCTTCTGATCAGCTGGCAGACGTCTTTACTAAACCTCTGGGAGCTCCACAATTTAGTCGACTAGTTGGCAAGTTAGGCTTTCGTTCAGGTTCTACCGCTCCAACTTGAGGGGGGGTATTAAACTTCACACGTACATATGTTACGTTTACCAATTTGTTGTACAAGTACTTAGTCATTTTATTCTTAAGTTGTAACTCCTATTCTTCTGCACATCCGTTTAGTCTTAGTTGTAGCTATTCTTCTGCATATCCGTTTAGTCTTAGTTGTATTCAGCTCGCATGACTTACATCAACAAACTACCACCAATATGTTTAACAGCTTGTGTGTACCTCTCGATGATTTCCAAGGGATTTTAATCCCTTCAACCTTCGAAGTTCAGCCACAACCAAGAGTTCAAAGACTTTTAAAGCAGTTAAGATGATTACCCAGGATAAACCACTTTTTTCTTGAGAATACATAGCTAGGAACAAAAACTAAATGCAGCACATTAGGCCGGTGGACTCACCACCTTAAACTTCGTTTTGTTTTCAGTTCATTTTAGACGTCAATTTTATTTTTGTATTAGGACTAGTTATATTTATTCCCGGTAGTTTTGTAGTCTGCTTCCATTTTATTAGTGTAATAGTTTTGAGTCTGTAATCCGTGTTGCTTCTATTCTCCAATCTGTAGTATGTTTTTAGTTTTAGTAACTATATTAGCGGTAGTAGAGTTTGTCTTCTCCGAAAATCACCACCTTCTAGCGGCTATTGCCAAGACAACCCGAATAGAAGAAAATCTCACCACCGGTGAGAAAATCTCGTTAAAGTCAACACCCTTTCTCTGCTCATAAACCTTCACAAATAAGCGTGCTTTATACCTTGGTTGTGAGTTACCATCTTCAGTCTTGATTCTATACACCCACTTGTTCTTCAGAATTTTCTGGTTCTCAGGCTTGTCAACCAAATCAAAAGTATCATTCTCATCTAGAGAGACAACCTCTTCCTTCATGGATTTCAGCCACTTATGACTTTCAGGAACACTAAGAGCTTCTTCATAAGACTCTGGTTCACCTTCATCTGTGAGCATCACATACTCATGTGGTGTATACTTTGTTGAAGGTAATCTGGTCCTGCTGGATCTTCTCAACTCAGCTTCTGGTTGTTGTTGTTACTGCACTTATTGCTCAACATCACCCACTGGAACATCTTCATGAGCTTCATCTTCATTGCCATTACCATCAACATCATCATCATGTTTTTCAAGATTAGGAACAACTGGATTTGGATCCAAGGTCATATCATCTTGAAGCTTTGGCATATCAATCTTCTCAAAGTCTTCAATAGTCTGGTCTTCAAGGAATACTGCATCCCTACTTATGATAACCTTCTTCTCAACTGATCCCAAAATCAGAACCAAACTTCTTTGTTCCATAGCCTAGGAACACATTAACGCTTTGCTTTTTCATCAAGCTTGATCTCTGATCTTTTGGTATATGAACAAATGACCTGCAACCAAACACTCAAGTGATCATAAGTAGGCTCTTTGTCTCTCCATACCTTTTCTGCTACTTCTCCATCTAGCGGCCTTAAAGGAGATCGATTGATCAAATACACAGCAGTATTCATTGCTTCACCCCAGAAATGCTTCTGCAACTTGGAATGAGATAACATGCACCTGATTCTCTCAAGAATAGGGCGGTTAATCCTCTCTGCAACACCATTATGTTGTGGAGTCTTCGGTACTAATTGTTCGTGACGTATACCTATGCTCTTGCAGTACACTTAAAGTGGTCCAATGTACTCTCCCCAGTTGTCATAATGAAGGAACTTCAAGGTTCTACCTGTTTTTCTTTCCACCATGCTGTGAAACATCTTGAACACAGGAACAACATCATCTTTGATCTTGATTTCATATGACCAAACCTTACTTGAAGCATCATCTATGAAAGTAACAAAATAAATAGCACCACCAAGTGTTTTGACCCTTAAAGGTCCACATACATTTAATGAACAAGATCAATAATACCATAATTGCGTTTGGGTAAAGCTTTATGAAAAGAAACTCTAGTTTGTTTACCAACTAAACAATGAGTACACTTACCCAATTGCATACCTTTGGCATTTGGCAAAACTTGTCTTTTGGTGAGGATTTGAATTCATTTCTCACTAAGATGACCAAGTCTTCTATGCCACAGCTCGTAAATTGAATCTTTGTCAACAGCATTTAATTCACCTTTCAACACCTTCACTTGTTTTTTGTACAATGTGCCACACTTCCTACCTCTTGCAATAACCATGGAGCCCTGGTGAAATTAGATTCAAACGAAGATCTGGTACATGTCGCACATTTCTGAGAACCAATGTGCAGCCAACACTGGTCTCAACCTTCACATCACCCATTCCTACAATCTTAGTAACACCACTGTTACCCATTCTGACTGACCCAAAGTCACCAGCCTTGTAGGAGGTAAATACATCTTCATGAGGAGTAGCATGATAAGAAGCACCTGAATCAACTATCCATTCTGAATCAGAACCTTCAAAACTCACACAAACATCATTACAATCTGAGAATACAATGATATCATCATTTGTCACCGTAGCTGCAACACCGTTGCCTTGTTTATCATTTCCTTTCCCCGTCTTGTGTTCTTGCTTCGTCTTCCTGCATTCATTTGAATAATGACCTCTCATATGACAGTTCCAACATTCAACTTCCTTTCTGGACTTTGATTTATCCCTTGACTTGCTACGGCCGACTTGTCTTCTGTCTTTTCTTCTACCCCGATTTTGTCACAAGAGCTTCTGAATGAGATGAGTCTAATTACCTTCTTCTAACTTCTTCACTCAGCAAACTACTTGTTGCAACAGTCATGTTCAACTTCTTGTCTGGAGCAGAATAACTGAGACAATTCCTCAATGGCTCCTAACTGCCTGGTAAAGTATTTAGCAACAAATAAGCTTGAATCTCTTCAGAAATTTTCAGATCCATAGATGTAAGATGATGCATAATACCTTCATTTCATTTAAATGTTGCGCCATTGAACTCCCTTCCTTGTAGCACAGCTTTCCAAGCCTTTTGAATAGAAGAGCTTTTGCACAAGGAGACCGTTGATCATAAATCTCCTCTAACTTGGTCCACAAAGAATATGCTAGTGTCTCACTATCCACATGATGAAAAATACCATCATCAATCCACTGACGAATAAAACCAACTGCTTTTCGATTAGTAACTTTCCAATCGCCTTCACTTGTCGTCTCAGGCTTTACTCCCTTACTCTCTATTGGACCATAGAGATATTTACAATATAACCAGTCTTCCATCTTCGCCTTCCATATCACAAAGTTCTCACCGGTCAAATTGACCATTCTATTACTAGTGCTAGCTTCCGCCATTGCACAGGATTAGCTCAACCCAAGAGATATGATACCACTTGTTGGGGGAGGCTTACGAAATCCGAGCCGCTATGCGCAATACGAAACCTACACAAGCAATGATATACAAATGCGGAAATAACACAAACTACGCAATATAGAGGCAATCACACAACACCGGCAATTACATGGAAAAACCCCTCCAAGGTGAAGGGTAAAAAACCACGGGAAAATCTTCCACTATAATCAAACAATGGGTTACACACAATTCTCCCAATTTGGGGATATACTCTTCATCAAGGTGCATATAGCACTTGGATATCAATTTTCCTAATTACACTCACCCCTAAGGATGGATCAACAATTCATTCACATATAATATGAGATTCACTATCAATTTGAGAATAGAAGTGATTTGAGATACTTACTACTAGGGTTTGAACAAACCCTATATTTTCCCCTTTTGAAGAGATGCGGAAATTGATGAATCAATCTTCACCACAACAAGCCAAAGATCCTTTGCTAAGAACCCTTTCTTCTTCTCTCCAAGATACTTCAATCTCACTAAAAATTGGTGGTTTAATCTCTCTACCTCACTCACTCTCTTTCTCTTCTTCCTCTCTTTCTCTTTCTTCTCAAAACAAGAAGAAGCTCGAATAAATGGGTCTCCTGATGCCTTTGCTCCTTATAACCAAAAACAAGGCATGTGCTAGCCAACTCTCTTAATTGGCTAAGGGGCATCCCAAATGTTGGGCCATAAGAAGTGAAACCCAACAGATAAGTTATGCTTTTACACTCTTCATTCGTTTTTCTCTTTGCATTTGATACTTCTCGTGCTTGTTTTTGAATTTAAGTAGAGCCTCACATTTCAAATTGCAGTTTGTAGTTTGATTACATATTATAAATTGGTTTTGTAACCACTGAATATTTTGAAATAACCTATGGATGAAGAAGCTCTATACCTGTTCAAGTCTAGAGCAAATTAACTGCACTTCTTGAAATAAACTTCAACTGATTATCCATAAAATCGTTTCTTCAAAGATGTATCATTCTCATATTTCCTCCAAATTATATACATAAATTATTATGGCACGCCTGAGATCTTTCTTGAAAGATTGGCTTCAAGTACATAATTAATGTGGGGTGCTGATTCAAATTCATCTTGTTGATGCGAGTCTTCAAGAATGTTACGGTACGTTAATTGCATGCAAAGCTTAGGACTCGCTTTCTTGTTAATTATAAAGACATAAATATACAAAAGCTTTAGGACCAGCTTTCTTGTGTGAATAAGATGGAAATTGCAAAATACCAATACTGCGTGCAATTAAAACAGAAAGGAGTTTTAAATGTTCACCTGACTGTGATTGGACTTTTATCCCAGTTTAAAATATCAATTTTTTCGACTTCATAAATGGAGAAAGTTGTCTTGGCAAGGGTGCTGGATCTATATATTCTGATGGGGCGGGGACATCATTAAAGAATTGAGTTGTTGCAAATTACAACCATACGGTGCTTCTTTTTCAGACTCCTATATAAAAGGAATTAGTGGTGATTTTTTTATCTTAACTGCTTTATTAGTACCACATCAGGGAAACAAAAACAAGAGCTGGGAAAAAGAAATAGGAGCTGAGAAACAAAACCAAGTTAGATGCAGCAAAAAAGAAATAATAACCCAGTTAAGCCATAAATTCATTGTCTTGGAAAAGGAAAATGAGGCTCAACCAATAGAGGGGAGAATTGGATAGCTTTTAAAAGAAGGAATAAGAACGTAAGCGAAAAAATGAAGATGACAAGAGCAAGCAAAAGTCAATGGACTGTTTGAAGTCATTTAGCTTGTTAGAGGGGAACTCTGATCATTTAAATGGGATTGAAGATGAAAGTCATACGCCTGCCGCAATTGACAATGAGTATAACTTTTCTTCGGGTGATGATTTGGAAATTGTAAAGGAAAAATCTCTTGCAGACATTCCTATCAAGATTGTTAAAACTAAAGTGAAACAAGCTTAGTAGAGGTCACAGAAAGTCGACAAAGAAGAAATGAATGGATCCAGGTTGGCATCGTTTGATGTTTTTCCTTCTTGCTGTTGTGTCCTTGTTTCACTTTTCTGCTGCTTCTTCTATTGGTCTGTTCTTGACCTTGTATTGACTCTATAGGAGCTTGTTTTTTTAATCTTTTCTTTGTACGTTCTCTTTTTATTTCTTAATGAAATTTAACCGGTATGAGCCAGATAATCAAGCAGAGGACTAAAAATAAAAATAAAAAATGGCACTTTGGTGGACTAAACCTAAAATAATACGAAAATGATTAATGCACCGCGACTGTGCACCGCACCCTGTCCCGTGGAGAGAGAGAGTGAGACGAAATAAAAAAGTTGCCCCCACCAATGGCCCCCACCCCCTGCTAATCACCGCACCTTTCCTTGTGAGCCGTTGGATTTCGTCTCGGTGCACAGCCGCGGTGCATGTATCATTTCCCAAAATAATAAGGGGGCTAAATACAAATTATAAGATAAATATATGGGTGTTTTAGGGGTTCGCCCCTGTTCAATGATTATTTAACCTTTCTGGTCATAAAAGCCATAAATTCATTGTCATAAAAAGAAATAAAGAAAAGTAAAAAAAGAAAACAAATTAAAGTTTTATATATAGTGCAAATTAAGAGGCATAACCCATTCAACCCCTTTTGGAAACGGATTACAGTTTGCCCGAGATCAGGGAGCTCAAGAAGCATCTCTTGCCGTCAGCATTGGGTTTACGGCATTGAAGGTGTCTCGGTCGTGATATCTGCTGAACATTAGCAGTGGAGATAAGTATGTGCCTGCTGTAGAAGAACGATTTAAATCTTGAAGTATTAGAGAAGGATTAATAGAGTTTTTTTTTTTGCTTTCATCTCGCACCCGTCACCACCATCTGTTTCTCACTTCTTCTTCTTCTTTTTTGCGTTTTTCTTTCCCGTCCGCCACTAGGCATCATGATAAAATCCGAATACTCCCATGGCTTTGGTAGACTTGAACGAGGAACGATGACGGAATTACCAGTGCTTGCTACGTCAAATCTGTACAAACTCTGATCGTCCGGAAGGGTAAAATACACACAGCCACTGGCAAGCCCCATCTCGGCTGCAGAGAAACAAGCAGTGGTGTGGCTGCTGCTGCCAAAGAATAGAACATGATCACCTATCCCATACACCATCTTCCACGCCATCTCATAAAAGTCCAACTTCAAAACAACTATTTGGATAACTTCCTTCAGAAATCCTCTCTGAGTGTAAGTAAACGGAATGTAGTAGAGTTGGTTATCGGTTTCCACAAAATGATGAAACGCTGAACAGGTATTGTCTCCTCCTACAGATGGATATGAACCCATGTATTAAACTTCACACGTACATATGTTACGTTTACCAGTTTGTTGTACAAGTACTTAGTCATTCTATTCTTAAGCTGTAACTCCTATTTTTCTGCACATCCGTTTAGTCTTAGCTGTAGCTATTCTTCTGCATATTTCTGTTGTAAACACAATCTTTCTCTTATGTAACCGTGTATATAAACAATCAATGCAGTAAATCTCAAACACAGTTGTGTGAGATAAAAACCCTAAATCCATATTTCTTTATGGTAATCTAGAGCTAGGTTAGATTTTTTTTCTTTTGCTTTTATCAACAACTGCGATATCATGCCTGGAGAAGACGATACTCAAGTTCCTCCTTCTTCCAGTGTTTCAATACCCACATCTAATGGTACTTCAGCTCTTTCACAATCAAGTCCATATTATGTGCATCCAGCAGATAATCCAACCAGAGTTATCTTTACTCCTCTTCTAACAGATGATAACTACTGCATCTGGGAACGAGGGATTAGAAAAGCTCTCAGTGCAAAAGACAAATTAGATTACACAGATGGAACCATCACCAAACCCACGGACCCAACCGATCTCATTCATTGGACTCGTGCAGATGATTTGGTAGGTAGCTGGGTTGAAAATTCAGTCGATCCAGTTATCAGATCAAGTATCACGGATTTCCCATCTGCACGTAAACAATGGTTGGAGATTAAGAGTCGATTTTGTCATGCCAATGCCCCGAAACTATTTGCTCTCAAACAATCAATCTCGTCTCTGAGACAAGAGAATAACAATGTCGCGATGTACTTTACTCAAATCAAGACACTATGGGATCAACTAGATACATTCAGACCTCTTCAGCCTTGCATGTGTGGTGCCGTAAAGGATTTTGTGGATCATCATGCACAAGATAGAGCAATGGAGTTCTTACAGGGACTGCATGATCGCTTCTCTGCATTGCGCAGTCAGTGTTTGTTGATGGAACATTTTCCGTCAGCATCCAAACTCTACAATCTTGTGAGGCAGGAAGAACAACATCAAGGTATTAACTCATATTTTCTTCCTCAATTTGAATCTGCAACCCTCAATGTGTCTCGCAGTGATTCTCAGTTCCAAAGATCCAATACCCGTACTCCCTACAACCCTGGACATAGCACTAGCAATGGCAATGGTGCTGGTAATGGCAACAAACGCCAACGCCCGTTCTGTGACCATTGTAACAAACATGTTCATACTCGTCTCACTTGATGGAAACTCAATGGTTACCCAACTAATCCTCCAAAGCCCAGAGAATCGGCACCCTACCCATATGTTGCTGCTGCTGTTGCTCCCGTACCTACTACAACTGTTGAACCGGTAACTGCTGCTCCAACGATTTCTGCTGCTCAATATGCTAGGCTACTTTCTTTGCTGGAACCTGATAATGCAGGAAACAACATAGCATCCTTTTGCTAACCTTACAGGCACGTGCTTTAACTTGTTCTTATAATACTTAGATTATAGACAGTGGTGCAACACACCATATATGCTCCAATCTCTCTTATTTTTCGTCTTATACCTCAGTCACGCACCCAATCACGGTGCAACTACCTGATGGTGCTCACATCTCAGTAACCCATACTGGGATTGTTGATCTATCTCCAACTATTCAGTTTCTCAATGTTTTTCATATACCAAGTTTTAAATTCAACTTGATTTCTAGCAGTCAACTTACTAGCACATCAAATTGTTGTATCAAATTCTCACGTCAGTCTTGCATCTTCCAAGACCTTCACACGAGAACAGAGATTGGATGGAGTAGTCAAATCTCTGGCCTCTACTATTTTAGTTTTCAACAAATACGTCCGTTTCATCTCTAGTCGCAAATAAGCCATTCGACAAATGGCACTTGCTCGTCTAAGGCAATCCTCATATGGATTGTTTTAATTTTTTAGCTCGTAAATTTGATTATATTCGCTCTTTGTCTAAACACTTATGTGATGTATGCCCCAGGGCTAAACAATCTCGTTTGAAATTTAATAAAAGTGTTTCTTTGTCTAAATATCCCTTTCAATTGATTCATGCTGATATTTGGGGACCCTTCTCTACTACATCTCTAACTGGTGCCAAGTACTTTCTCACGATTGTTGATGATTATTCTAGATGTACTTGGGTGTTTTTGATGAAAGTAAAATCTGAAACATTAAAGTTTCTCAAATATTTTTTCGCTTTTGTTGTTCAACAATTTGGCAGCAAAATCACCAGCATCTCCTCTGGTGTTAACTCATTACTTATTCCTCAATTACAAACCTTTCGGTCTGATAATGACTCCGAATTTAAATTTAACGGGCTTCAATCATGGTTTCATCAAAATGGGATCTTGCATCAAACCAGTTGTGTCTACACTCCTCAACAAAATGGTATTGTTGAGAGGAAACATAAACATTTGCTAAATGTAGCACGTGCTCTAAGATTTTAGGCAAACTTGCCACACAAAATTGGGGTGAGTGTGTTTTGGCCGCAACTTATATTATCAACAAACTGCCCACACCAGTCCTGTCCCATAAATCTCCTCATGAAGTATTACTTCATGTATCACCTGATTATTCTTCTCTCCGTGTTTTTGGTTGTCTTTTCTTTGCTAGGAACACGCGAGTCTCTCACAAGTTTGATCAAAGAGCCAAGCCAGGCATCTTTATTGGATATCCTTATGATAAAAAAGGTTACACAGTGTATGATCTAGACTCCAAATCAACATACGTCTCCCGTGATGTAGTATTTCACGAGACTGTCTTTCCTTTTCATGATTCATCTAGCTATACATCTGCATCTACTCCTCTGTCAGATAACTCCTCTAATTATACTTACTATGATTCTATACTTGCTCCTATGTCTATCCCGCAATCACCTTGTGTACCATCTATAATTTCTCCTGCTGCTGATTCTTGTTCAATGAATCATACTGAACACTCAGATCCTGTCAGACGTGCTCCTGATTTCGCTGCACAAAAGTCTGTCATTTCGGATGGTACTACATATTTACAATCCAACATTGCTACTGATTCGTCTCAGGTGCCTACCTTTACTGACACATCTCATAGTCACGCACCGACATCTGAGCAAAGCACTTTGTCTCCTACTTCCATAGCCCAACCCATTCTGTCAGTACCTCTCATGGACTCTGAATTGCATTCACGTCCATCTCGAATACGTCATCCACCATCTTATTTAAATGATTACCATTGCTCAACTGCTGTTGGCAAATCAAGTTCTCTTTATCCAATGACCAAATATTTGTTTTTTAATCACTTCTCTAAATCTCATAAAGATTTTTTGGCTTCTGTTATTTTAACTAAGGAACCAAAATCGTTTTCTCCAGGCAAATAAATGTCCAAAATGGCGTATACCATGGCCAAAAAAATCATTGCTTTGGAAGCTAACAATACTTGGATATTGGTTGATTTACCACCGGGTAAAACATCCATCGGCCGTAAATGGGTTTTAAAATCAAGTTCAATGATGATGGCACCATTGAACGTTACAAGGCTCGACTCCTATCCAAGGGCTATACTCAGCAAGAGGGTATAGACTATTACGATACTTTTGCACCCGTAGCTAAATTGGTTACTGTACGTGTCTTATTATCTATTGCTGCGATTAAAGGATGGTCTCTCCATCAACTAGACGTAAATAATGCTTTCTTCAAGGGGGATTTGGATGAAGAAATTTACATGAAGATTCCACCAGGACTTGCAAACCAGGTGAGTCTAAAGTTTTTAAACTCAAAAAATCTCTTTTATGGTTTAAAACAAGCCTCTCGTCAATGGTTTGCTAAACTATCTCAGTTCTATTATCTGAAGGTTTTACAAAATCTTTATGTGATAATTCTCTTTTCACATATCATCGGGGTATGACCTCTATTTTTGTTCTTGTCTACGTTGATGATATTATTATTACTGGCACAGATGATAAATTCATTAACTCTATCAATATACGTCTTGCTTCTCATTTTTCAATCAAGGATCTTGGTTGTTTGAAATATTTTTTGGGCATCGAAGTTTCGCGCTCATCCAAGGGTATCTTTCTCTGTCAAAGAAAGTATATCCTTGATATCCTTAAGGATTCTGGCCTCACAGGGGCACGCACATCATCCTTTCCAATGGATTCAAAGCTTAAGTTACTTCCCACTGATGGTACGGAATTAACTGATCCAAGTTGCTTTCGTCGTTTAATAGGTCGTTTATTGTATCTCATGGTCACACGTCCAGATATTACATACTCAGTTAATTATCTGAGTCAATTCTTACAACATCCACGATCCGCTCATATGGATGCTGCTAATCATATTCTGAGATATCTCAAGGGAACAATTGGACATATAATTTTTGTCCTCAATTAGTTCATCTTCTATCCATGGTTACACAGACTCCGGATTGGGCTGGCTGTCCTATGACTAAATGGATTCACCGATCGGATATTTTATCACTTTAGGAAATAGTTCAATTTCATGGAAATCCAAGAAACAACATACAGTGGTTTCACTCTTCTGCTGAAGCAGAATATCGCGGCTTTGGCCAATCTAACAACCGAACTTCAATGGTTAGTTTATCTCTTAAAGGACATGCATTTTTCATGTCCTCTTCACATCCTTTGTTTCTGTGATAGTCAGGCAATTCATATTGCGCCAAAATAAGTATTTCACTTAACGTACACAAAACACATTGAGATTGATTGTTATTTTGTTCGTGGAAAATTTATTAAGTGGATTGATTTTACCAAAGCACCTACCGTCTTGATCAACGGGACGTCTTTACTAAACCTCGGGAGCTCCACAATTTAGTCGACTAGTTGAAAGTTAGGCGTTCGTTCAGGTTCTACCGCTCCAACTTGAGGGGGGGTATTAAACTTCACACGTACATATGTTACGTTTACCAGTTTGTTGTACAAGTACTTAGTCATTTTATTCTTAAGTTGTAACTCTATTCTTCTCGCACATCCGTTTAGTCTTAGT
>JAJJWX010000254.1:0-22877 GCA_023529315.1 Papaver bracteatum
CAAGGAGGGCACATCGTCCATACAAAACTAGCTCCTCCCATCCGGTCTTAACAATAACCAGTTGTTTTCGCAGCCTCTTATCCTTTATGCCTATATGGCTTATAGTTACGAGACTGCACCCTAAGTGGGGTTTTCTTCGGGCCGAATGCATCATAGTCAAGACTTTCCAAGAATGTCCAGGGTAGTTTCATATGCCCCGGGCACTCTTGGATCAACCGTGTACTTCGGCGCCTTGATCATACTCTGCATTCCTTAGGAGAGACCTTCGGTCGTCCAACCAGGGTATAACCTTATATAGTTGGAAATCCAAGGTACCTCTCCCGGATGGGTTTTCAATAACCCCAATCTCCATGACTCAGGTTCCGGAGCGGTATAACCTTATCCCTGAGCCATGCAAAGAGATACACCCTTATATGACATACTTTAGGTCTTACATTTGCCTCTTGCGAAATTGTATCCGCGAACTAAGGTGTACGCCATAAAGGTTCGTCCCGTTCTTATATATCTCTTGCGATCATCGCCAGTTCATAAATATTTCGTATGCTCTCGCGAATATTCTCGCAACTCTTATAAAATTTCTTTTATTCATTCTTTTCTGTTTCATCATATATTATATCATCATCTAGCTTTTCTCAAAATTTGTTACTGGTAATATCTTTTTAGATACAGTCTGTTCCATGGTCTACCAAGTCTCTGACCAATATATTTACCCTCTGGATCCATTAGTTTATATGCCCCTGTTCCAACTATCTCTTTAATGATATAAGGTCCATCCTATTTTCTCGCCTATTTACCACCACTTTCTCACTGATAACCTGGTGTTTCTCGCAGTACTAAATCACCTGGTTGAAATTCACATTTTTTTAACTCGTTTGTTATACTCGCGAGTCAATCTTCGCTGATAATTTTCCATATGTTGTAAAGATTTTTCTCTCTTCTCTTCTAATTCATCAAGTTCACTTAGAATCATGCCATCACTAAGATTCTTCTCCCAAGTCTCTCTTTTTGTTGTAGGAATAGTAACTTCTGTTGGTAGTACTACGTCTACACCATATGTTAAACAAAAACATGACATCCCAATTGCCTCTCTCATAGTTGTGTTGTAAGCCCAAACTGCATTATGTACCTGTTCTCACCATGCTCTATCACATCCTTCTAATTTCTTCTTTAATATGTCTGCGATTGTATTATTTATTGCCTCAGCTTGCCCGTTAGCTTGTGGATATAAAGGAGTAGATTTCCCGTATTTTATTTTAAACGCATTGAGTAGCATCTCTATGTTCTGCCCTTCAAATTTTTTCCCATTATCAGAAACCAAGTGTGCTGGAATTCCAAATCTGCAGATGATATTTTCAAAGATGAATGTAAATATGTCTTTATCGCGAATATGATGTACTGCTTTTACTTCTGCCCACTTTGTGAAGTAATCCGTTGCGAAAATTAAGTATCTTTTCTGCCTTGATCCTGGTAAAAATTATCCCACGATATCTAAGCCCCATTTTCCAAAAGGCCATACACTTCTTGAAGATGACAATGGTGCCCCTGGTGCATGTATCTTCTTTCCGTGTCGCTGACAATCCCCGCAACGTCTTGATAGATGTTTTGCATCTTCATGAATATATGGGCAATAATAGCCTTGTATTTTTGTTCTCTAAGCCAAAGATCTTACCCCGCTGTGATTACCAACATCTCCACTATGCAACATTTTTAACACTTTTTCTCCTTCTTCCCGTGTTAAACATCTAAGTGATGGCCCAGTAAAAGATTTTCGATACAATACTCTATCCCTTAATTCATAATTTGTTGCCCTACTTTTTAATTTGTGTGCCTTGTAGTTGCAGGAAATCCTACACTACACCCTTGATAAGAATTCACACTAATTAACACATTTTAAAGATTAAAAATGACACCTTATTAATTGATTCTCAGAAATATTTACAAGAAATGGAAGAAATCAAGAATACAACCGCTCTCTTGAATTTTCTCTCTCCTCAAGACTTTCTCAACACTCAAAAATACATCATCCTCCTTTTTGAATCTAATGGATCTCTATATATAGCGTAATTACATAGTGGATGACAACTAAGTTTTCCTTTTAGTTCGGATTTGTTCTGCGATATTATCGTAACAGTTATAATATGAAATCTCGCAAGCACTGTAACCATCGCAGATCAATCATGCTCTTCTCGTGTTTGTTCAATCGTCAGCTATTACGTCATCCTTTGGATCATCCTTTAAGTTATTTTATGACGCTCGCAAAGTGTTATTGAATAACTCGCGGTGACGCCCGCAGAAGTGTTGTTAATCTCGCAAGAATAATGTCATAGCGATATTATAGTCCTACATGCCTCTAATCTATTTCTTGGTGTTTCTCATCTAGCCAAATATGCATAAAGTTATGCTCGCCAATCTGCGATATTTTCTCTTGGTTATTCTTCACCACTTTCTACTATCATTACATCTGCTTCTTCTACTTCTTCTTTATTGACTGATGGTAACATAAGTTGTAGGATCAGAATATTTTCACAACAATATTCTTGCGAAATAAACAACAGTTCTGCGATACATCAATGATATTCTGCGACACATCTCAAAGTGACGTAAGGAATGACATATCAGATGAAAACGATAGAAACATGAGAAAAGTGTGACATTTCTGCGACGAATCAATAAAACCTACGAATGAGTAAGGCGGTGCTAACTGCGATTCATCGCAAGAACTCAGATCCGAAATTAAGGAGAATCTTAACTGTAAATGAGCTGTAATCCATTATGTAAATGCCTATATAAAGGAAATGAATAGTTCCAGAGGGAGAGATGAATTTTTGAGTGCTAAGAAAGTTTTTAGGAGAGAGAAAGTCTTATTAAGTGTTTTTGTATTCCTGATTTCTGTAGTTCCTTTAAGATCATATTAATAAAAAGGTCTTTAATCTTCAAATTGTGTCATAAATATTGATAAATTCTTGAGTATGGTGTAGTGTGGGAATTTCCTGTAACTACATTTGGCGCCAAGAAACAAGGAGAATCAATTTGATACTTGAAGATTTGAAGAAATTGTTAGAATTGAAGAAATAGCTAGAAGGAGAAGAAATACATCAGAACCACCAACAACAGTGAGAAGAAGTAAAAGAATTGCAGGAGAAGGAACAGGTGAATTGGAAGGATCTTTAAGGATCAGATCAGGAAGAAGTAGAATGAGAAATGGAGTAGAAAATTCAATTCAACCACCGAATCAACAAACACAAGCACAAGATAGAAATGTGGATTATGATAGAGTAAGTGTGCATACTTGGAGGAAGGATTCGATAGAAGAGGCAGAAAATCAAGAAGAGGAAAGAAATCAAGAAGTGGATGGAGGAGTAATTCATGAAGGACATGAAATAGTAGATGACTTGAGACAAAGGATACAGGAAGAAAGAAGATTAGAGGCAGAAGAACGTGCAAATCTTACAAGCCAAAATCATGAACTAAGAATGGAAAATTTGAGGTTGAAAAACAGAAGATCAAGAAGCAGCATGAGATCAAGTTCAAGATCATATAGAGAAGAAACAAGACAATAGACAAAATATTGGCGAAAATTTGATAATTGATCGTTATATTCCACATGGTGGAACTTTGGATAATAGACATAATCAAGATGAGGGACAAAATCAAGAAGAGAGAAGGATAATGTTACGTGATGAAGAGATTCGAAGAAATCGCAGAATAATTGAAGATGATATTGAGAGACATTATATTGAGCAAGTACATTTAGCGGGAGAAAGAGAGAGATTGCGAGCGGAAGTAGAAAAACGAGAAATTCAAGTAGCATTGCGTCAAAATAATCATGCTAATCGAGAAAGACGACGTGCACAAAATCGCAATAATGATAATCTCAATGAGGAATATGAGAGAATTCACAGAGACATGGAAAGGCAACGAAGAGAAACAGTAAGGGATGAGGAAATTCACAGAGAAGAAAATAAGATACAAATTAACTTGCAAGTTCAAGAAGAAGAAAATCGCAGAAGAAGGAAGAATCAAGATGTTGAAGAAGAAGCGCGAAATATCGCAAGACAAGAAAGGCATGAACGCAGACGAAGAGAGGCTGCGTTGAAAAGGCCAATGGTGCAAAATTCTGATAGGAATGAACAAATCTTGCGAGAATTAGCAGAAATGAGAGGAATGATAAATAACAGAAGAGAAGGAGGAAGAAGACAACTTGATGAGGCAATCGAAGAAGCTGCGAAAACTCCATTTACTCAAGAGGTACAGTTAGGAGGGATACCTCCAAAATGCAATTTTCCGGTGTTGACCAGTATTTTTGATGGGACTACATGTGCTGTGCAACATATCAAAGCCTATATTCGATGCATGCTACAATGGGAAAACCATGATGTTGTTTTGTGCAAATATTTTGCGTCAAGTTTAACTGCGAAGCACTGAAGTGGTTTGAAAGTCTTCCCAAGAATATGATAACTTCGTTCATGCACTTGCAAACTACTTTCTTAGGAGCATACATAAGCAATAACTCTACACGACCTGGAATTGAAGATGTGTTTGGATTGAAGCAAAGAGTTGGCGAGAGTTTAAAGCACTTAATGATAAGATGGAGGACAATGTGTAGTGAAATGGCAGGAAGAGTAGATGAAAGATATCTCATTTTGTCCTTCATAAATGCTATGTTTGCGACAAATCTATTATACATCCAGGTATTCAGAGTTAAAAACACAATCACTGTGACAGAATTGCGAGAATTGCAAGAAGAGTATATCGCTTTGGAGGAAAAACAGAATGAGATGGAGTCATATCCAATTCTCGCAGGCACAAGTTCATTATGAAGCAAATGGAAGTTTATTACCAAGGATGATTAATACAGTAGCAAGTACCTCCCAAAGTCAGCGAGAGAAAATGGAGATTGATAATCAACGAAAGATAGTAGCAATGGGGATCAGAGATCAGGAGGAATTGGAAAAGGAGAGAAATTTCTATAATCGCAATAACAATAAAAATAATAAGGTCCCAAGGTTTGATCAACCGCAGGAGACTTATGGTGGACATAGGCATAATTACTCAAGAGAGCAAAGAGGTCAGAGGATTATATGGGAAGACATCGAATTTCCACCTCTAAATACCAGTATAGACAAGATTTGGGAAGCAATTATTTTGATGGAGAATATACCTTCACCATGGAACATGGGGAAAGAACCACATCCCAACAACCAAAATCAAGAGTTATGTCCTTATCATCATTTTCATGGCCATTCTGTGAATAATTGTAGAAATGTAAAGCGAATTATTCTGAGAATGATTGAACAGGGGAAATTAAATCATTTTCTAGCAAGATATTCACAACCTCAGCAATTGCCGCAAGCGCCAGAAATTCGCAGAGTCAATGTAGCGAAAGAAGCAGAAACATTCGTCATTGAAGTAGGAGCTACAACAAAAAATCTATTTTGCAATTTAATTGTACATTCGCAAAAAACAATAGAAGATTTCTATGACAATGTGTTAAGTAGAGTATTTGCGAGGGATATAGAGGGAAGAGAGGTGATGAATATTGCGAAAATTTCTCCGTTAGAAGAATGGCAGAAACAATTTATTTCTTTTACTGCACAAGAGATACCAGAGCCAGGGAAAATGCATGACAGCCCGTTGGTGGTGAAGTTAGAGATAAATCCAAGGTACAGAGAAGAAGAAGAAGATGATGGTGACGCAGAAAATGATTCTTGGGCAATAGATAAGGTTTTAATTGATACTGGCAGCTCGGTAGACATCTTATTTTATCATACTTATCGTACAATGGGTGGAAGAGATGATGAGTTAATCCCCTCAACTTACAAGATCTATGGTTTTGATGGCACTGCAAATAAGCCAAATGGAGAAATTACTATGGAAATTCCATTGAATAAGATATCTTCAAAAATTAAGTTCTGTGTAGTGGATATAGAATCTCCATACAATGCCTTAATTGGAAGACCATGGATCCATGGGATCTTGGGCATAGCATCCACATATCATCAATGCATAAAGTTCCCACATCCTCATGGTATTGGGATAATTAAAGGTGATTGGTTCGAAGGCAAAAAGTGTTATGAAGTTGACATTAATACTTGCGAAGAAAGAAACGCCAGAAATCGTAATTGGCAACATAACAGGAGGCAAACTAAGAGAGCAGAGAAGTTGATGGTGGATAGTAAAGAGTTGCGGGAAAAGGATATAATATAAGAATAGTTTGTACCAAAAGAATCAATGGTGATTAATCGCGCAAAGATAAGAAAAAAGTTGAAATCTTCATTCTTCGTAGGAAAATAAACAAATGCAAGGTGTTGGGAAAAGTTGAAATCTTCATTTCTCGCAAGAAAATAAAAAAGCAACAAGATATTGCGAATAATCAATCGTCACAGAAGAAAAGAAGTGCAACAATATCATATTGCGAATAATCGAAAAACAAGAACAACAAGAAGTGTGCAGACAGAATATTAAAAGAAAAACTTTGCTCAGAAATAAGAATTTTTCTATTAAAAGAAAAAGATGATGATTTCAAATCATATAAGAATTTTAATGCAAATGCATAAGACGGGCGCAAATCGCCTAAAAACATATAAGAATGGGACGAACTTTTATGGCGTACACCTTAGTTCGCGGATTCTATTCCGTAAGAGGCAATGTCCTTAAAGTGCGTCATAAGGGGGGTATCTCTTTGCATGACTATGGGAAATGCTATACTAATGCTGGAACCTAGTCATGGAGATTTGGGATTATAGAAAATCCATCCTGGAGAGATAACTTGGATTCCCAACTATATAAGATTATACCCTGGTTGGGCGACCGAGAGTTTCTCCTAAGGAATGCAAAGTATGATCAAGGCGCCGAGGTACACGGTTGAGATGTGGGTGCCCGGGACGGATGAACCTACCCTGGCCATCCATGTCAAGTCTTGGCTTATGATGTGTTCGGCCCGAAGAAAACCCCTCTAGGGTGTAGTCTCGTAACTATAAGCCATATAGGCATAAAGGATAAGAGGCTACGAAAACAACTGGTTGTTTCTAGAACCGGATGGGAGGAGCTAGTCTTGTATGGTATAAGTACGTCTCCTTGAAGGGGCATGTAGTTGCAGATTATCTCACAACTACACCCCCATGAGATTTGATTAATTTGATTTGATGATCTAATTTATTTGATATGAAAATGAAGATTAAAGTGCTAAAATTATAAAGGAGACTCAAGGATTTTTTACATGGTTCGATCATTGTGATCTACATCCATGGTTCTTCATTAGTGATTGTATGTAATTACATGATTTTACAATTGAGACTCCATTAAATAATATTTGGAGCTCTAGATTTTTGGGGAAGAAGATGATAAAGAAAATAAATCTCTCTCTAAAAATCTCTCTCTCTCCTACTAAAACTATCCCCATTTCTAAAAAAGACCTCCCCTCCTTCTCATGCCTAAATGGCTATTTATATGATTTTACATATTGGATTACAACTGTCTGTCCCTTAATTTCGGATTTGAGAATTATCCTGCGAACCTTCACAGATTCATTTCGTGAACCTCTTTTGCTTTCGCAATCTGCTCATACTTTCCTCGTGATTTCCTTTACTCGTAAAATGTCTTTTCCCTCCATAATTTCGCAAGTTATCATTTGTTGCGTCGTTAATTATTCGCAAGTGAATATTGTTGCGATATTTCGCTCCTACATTTTGCCTCTTTTTTCTTGAATATTGCTTGAAGAGCGATCTTTAAGAAAAAATCTCTTGCTGTGGTTGTTGAAGTAGTCTTTGATTTTGTTGATGAAGGAGTGAGCGAAAGAATACTTGACTTGAAAAGTACGTACTTGCCTCTATTCTTTCGTGAAGTTCATGAATGTTGCGAAGTAAAAAATATCAATCCTTGAAGAAGTATAAGAAGTACTTAATCCTCTAAATATATAAGAAGTATGAAGTATCCTTAAGAAGTAGAAGAAGTATTTAATCCTCTAAATGTAAGAAGTATTGCGAATCCATCATGCGAAACTCTCACTCCAGGTTCTTTGCCTCATGCTATGTTGTAATGCAAATAAAAATTTAGATTAGTATTCAAAATTTCTTTTATCAAAGATATTCATTTTATTGCGAGTTCAAATTGTTTTTATTTGTTTTGATTTCCTTTGTATGATTTATTTCATCTCATTTGACAAATATCTTTCATGGAAATGATCCTAATAGGTACCCCCTCATATGACGCACTGAGGTACTTTGCACTTGCCTTCCTATCAGCATATTGTATAGAGATTCCATATCTATCACACATAAGACTATTTGTGTTTCGATTTCTCCTAGTAATACTCGCAATGCTATTTCCCCTTTGGGTTTTGTTGTAGATTTTCCCAATCCATGAATAAGACATTTTGAATTTGTGATTTCTTCATCTTTAATTCCCAGCCCCTTAAGTGCATGATAGAATATAATATTAACAGAACTCCCTGTATCGATCAAAATTCGGTTTAATTTCCATTTTTCTATAGATTTTGCAGCTTTCTTCTCTTCTCGCATGACCGGAATTGTGACCACCAATGGTGAAGTGTGGTTCAAGTCTTCATTTGGAATTTCTGTTACTGAAAATGTGATTTTCTGTTTTTCCCATTCTTCCAAAGTTATTATTTTCTCCACCTCCATGATCTTTCTTCCTCTACAATCTCGCTTGTATATCTTTCCCTTCATGTTATTATGAAATTCATCAATTATTGTCTTTGTGATCATATTACATTCTTATTTTTTGCAATCTCCATATACTGACTCCATTTGATCTTCAAATTTTCCACAATTCCTTCAAATTTTGGCTATCACAATCCCCAGGTCCTTGTTTCTAGCGCCAAAAATGTAGTTGCAGATTATCTCACAACTACACCCCCATGAGATTTGATTAATTTGATTTGATGATCTAATTTATTTGATATGAAAATGAAGATTAAAATGCTAAAATTATAAAGAAGACTCAAGGATTTTTTACATGGTTCGATCATTGTGATCTACATCCATGGTTCTTCACTAGTGATTGTATGTAATTACATGATTTTACAATTGAGACTCCATTAAAGAATATTTGGAGCTCTAGATTTTTGGGGAAGAAGATGATAAAGAAAATAAATCTCTCTCTAAAAATCTCTCTCTCTCCTACTAAAACTATCCCCCTTTTAAAAAAAGACCTCCCCTCCTTCTCATGCCTAAATGGATATTTATATGATTTTACATATTGGATTACAACTGTCTGTCCCTTAATTTAGGATTTGAGAAATATCCTGCGAACCTTCGCAGATTCATTTCGTGAACCTCTTTTGCTTTCACAATCTGCTCATACTTTCCTTGTGATTTCCTTTACTCGTAAAATGTCTTTTCCCTCCATAATTTCGCAAGTTATCATTTGTTGTGTCGTTAATTATTCGCAAGTGAATATTGTTGCGATATTTCTCTCCTACAGGGCAACCAAGGGGAGAGATAAGGGCGATACCCTCCATTAGGGAGATGTGTATCAAAAAAGATGGCAATGTCATGGGAATTTATATTCGCAAGAATATTTAGGCCTGTCATATTGTCGCGTGACATAGACAGCAATGTCATGGGACTTTATATTCGCAAGAATATTTAGGCCCGTCATATTGCCGCATGACAGGCCAAAAAGCCTAAAGAGAAATGTTAAGATGAGATCAATGGGTTTTTGCGATAAGATTAAAATATGAGATAACCGAAATCAATGATAAGAGGATATAAATCGCAAAGACGTCCTGCGATTTCATCGCAAAGACGGCAATGTCATAAGTCTTAAAAAGCAAAGAGAGATTAATCTCACAAGATGGCTTAGACTTATCATATTGTCGCAGAGATCAAAATAAATGATAAGACAAGATCAATGGATTATTACATGTAAAAGTAAGAATGTCCTGCGATCTTGTCGCATAAAAGTGGCATAATAAGACCTTTAACTAGGAAGGCGAAATAAGACCACAAGAGAGGTTATATCTGCGAAGCATATAACATATTTTTCGCAACATTATTTGCGATAATTCATTTATCATATTGCAGATTAATAACAAGAGGCAAGTATGGGAATGGGGCATAGAATGGTAAATATTGTTATTCATCATTATATGATAAATTCATATAATATGATTAAATTCATACAGATAATTGGAGATTAATGATTATATTAACCATCTTGCAAAAAGAATCGTTTCTTGAATTTTTAATGACAAACAGATAGAAACAAAAAAGAATTTATATATTGAAAGACATCAGGAGCTGCAGATAATTCGCAGAATATTACAATTTGTCGCAGATAATTATCGCAAGAAAGAAAGAGAGAAAAACAAGAGAAGATCAAAAAGAAAAAACAAAACTATTGAGATTTATCTCAATCATTGTTTTCTTCTTCGTCTTCACCATCTTCACCATTAGTTCCTTCCTCATATTCGCTTTCATCTGTATCAGCCTCACTATCAGAAATAACTGGTACTTCAGAACTGGCTGGAATATTATCCATGAGACAAGGATATAGACTAAGAGGAAGATCGTTATCTTTACAAATTTCTCAATAGAATTATTGCGAACGGTGAGAAGAGTACTACGCAAGTTGGAGTTGGATATCTTTATTTTCTCTTGCAGTTTGGAGATTTTTTCATTACGGGAGACAAGATTTTTCTCAAGACTACTCTTTTCTTCTTCAAGTTCTGCTATCCTTTTGGAATATCTGTCTTCAGATTCTACGATGATACAACAACAAGTTAGAAATTTGTTGGTAATCTATGAGAAATAAAAAGATATTAGAGGAGCAATAAATAACCTTCTCTTTCATGGATCATTTCTTGTATCAAGGTTTCTTGCTCGGTATGAAGACTGACATCTATCGCTAAATTTTTCCTAGCATTATCGAGAATTGTCGCAGCCCATGCGAATTCATCGTCACTATGAATGAGAAGATGAGAACGGACTTGTTCTTATCTTTTAAGAAGTTTAATATTTTCATTCTTAAGTCTATCTCTCTCAAGTTCAGTATCAATAAGGGTATTGCGGAATTTTGATAGAGCTTCAGCACCTTGAAGAGTAATGCGTTCTTTATCCTTATCGAGTTCATTTTTCTTAGATTTTAAGACTTTGATTTTTTTTCTCTAAACTCATCTCTGCAAGTCTTTAAACTATTGGGAAGACTCAAGACAGATCTATAATCCATTCTCATAAGGGAAACGTGATATTTAAGCTCATCAATAGACATAGTATTAAGTTTTTTCATCTGAATAGTTATTTAAAGCGTCATTAAGATGTTGAAGAAGAATGGTTTCATCTATGGGTTTATCAAAAGAATTGAGAATAAGAGCTTCATCAGTAAGATTATAGGCATCTGCAAAATGGTTGCTCAAATAATCTAAAAATAGCGAGAAAGAAGAAAAATAATAATAAAAAAAAAAAAAAATTATACCAATAACTTGTTTGCAGAATTTCTCCTTGTCAACTAATTTCTGTTGAAGAACTTCAACTTCTACTTCAAGCGATTTGTTTTTATTAAGGAGCTCAGTATTTCCAGATACTTCCAATTGTTTACATTTTTCGCGAAGAATGGAGATTTCAGCTTCATATTGCTTATTTTTCTCACAAAGTCTCGCAGTTTCAGATTGTCAAACTTTAAATTCTCATGATCTTTATCTTCTTCGTAGAAAAGATATGAAAAGAGGCAAGATGTAGGATCAGAATATTGTCACAACAATATTCTTGCGAAATAAACAACAGTTCTGCGATACATCAATGATATTCTGCGACACATCTCAAAGTGACGTAAGGAATGACATATCAGATGAAAACGATATGAACATGAGAAAAGTGTGACATTTCTGCGACGAATCAATAAAACCTGCGAATGAGTAAGGCGGTGCTAACTGCGATTCATCGCAAGAATTCAGATCCGAAATTAAGGGGAATCTTAACTTTAAATGAGCTGTCATGAGCTGTAATTCATTATGTAAATGCCTATATAAAGGAAATGAATAGTTCCAGAGGGAGAGATGAATTTTTGAGTGCTAAGAAAGTTTTTAGGAGAGAGAAAGTATTATTAAGTGTTTTTGTATTCCTGATTTCTGTAGTTCCTTTAAGATCATATTAATAAAAAGGTCTTTAATCTTCAAATTGTGTCATAAATATTGATAAATTCTTGAGTATGGTGTAGTGTGGGAATTCCTGCAACTACATAAGTGTTTGAATCTTTATGCATCTCGTAGTTGGGTATGTCATCATGCTAGATATAAAGGCAAAAGCATCTGCGAGTCTGTTATCTTTTCTTGATATATGCCGCCATTTTATCTTTGGAATTCTCGCAGACAATTCCTCAACAAGCTTCTTGTATTTCTTCAAAGATGGTTCATTTGTGTGTATTCTCCTTTTATTTGGCGAATAACTAACTGTGAATCACTAGTAATTCTAGCATTCTCCAACTTCATCTCTATGGCGAACTTTAGGGCATGTACCACAGCTTCATAATCCATCTCATTATTAGTGGATGTAAATTCCAAATGAAATGAAAAAGCCATTTTTTCTCCTTCTAGTGAGATAAAGACAACTCCAATTTCGTTACCTTCCCCATTTGATGATCCATCCACCAATATTTCCCATATGTTGGGTTCCCTTAATAAATCTTTTGGGTGTACATCATTTCTTCCACAACTTCACCATCTTCTAGAGGAAATTCTGCTAAAAAATCTGCTACAACTTGTGATTTTGGCGAGGATAAGATTTCATATTTAATTTCAAAGTGCCCTACTTGCGCATTCCATCTCTCGACTCTGCCTGATCTTTTTGAGTTCTTCATTACTGATTCAATGGGCACCTTTGTTAATACCTTTACCTTATACGCTTGAAAGTAAATGCGAAGCTTAAATGTTGCATAAACCAATGTTAAAATTAGATTCTCAATCTTTGAATAGTTTCTCTCTGCAGTATTAAACGTTTTCCTTATGTAATAAATTGGTTTTTCTATTCATGCATATACTCGCAATAACACTTCACTTAATGCATGTGAGGTTGTCGCAAGGTAAATCAATAGTTCTTCTCCCGGCTACGCTTTCTGTAAAATAGATATGTTCATTATATATTCTTTAACTCCTTGAAAAGCCTTCTCACATTCATCTGTCCACTACAACTTTGTACCCTTCTTGAGTATATTGAAGAAATGTTTGCATTTATCTAAAGATCGCGAGATAAATCTTCCTAGAGAGGCTAAGAGCCCATTCAACTTTTGCATGTCCTTTACTGTTGCTGGTGTTGGCATGTCATGAATTGCTTGTTCTTTCTCTGGATCAAATTGTATTCCTTTTTTTGATACAATATATCCTAAAAAATTCCCTGACGCTAATCCAATATTGCATTTCTCGGGATTCACCTTGATGTTAAAGAGTCGCATTTGATCGAAAATATCCTTTAAGTCTTGCACATGGTTTTTAGCTTCTTTACTCTTTATTAACATGTCATCTACGTACACTTCTAATGTCTTGTGTATCCACTTTGCGAACACCTTCTCCACCATTCTTTGATATGTTGCTGTAGTACCAGAAATCCTACACTACACTCTTGATAAGAATTCACACTAATTAACACATTTTAAAGATTAAAAATGACACTTTATTATTTGATTCTAAGAAATGTTTACAAGAAATGGAAGAAATCAAGAATACAACCGCTCTCTTGAATTTTCTCTCTCCTCAAGACTTTCTCAACACTCAAAAATACATCATCCTCCTTTTTGAATCTAATGGATCTCTATATATAGGGTAATTACATAGTGGATGACATCTAAGTTTTCCTTTTAGTTCAGAATTATTCTGCGATCTTATCGCAACAGTTATAATATGAAATCTCGCAAGCACTGTAACCATCGCAGATCAATCACGCTCTTCTCGTGTTTCTTCAATCGTCAGCTATTACGTCATTCTTTGGATCATCCTTTAAGTTATTTTATGATGCTCGCAAAGTGTTATTGAAGAACTCGCGGTGACTCCTACAGAAGTGTTGTTAATCTCGCAAGAATAATGTCATGGCGATATTATGGTCCTACATCTTGCCCCTTATCATGTCTTCTTCGCGAAGTGGAGGGGATATGAGAATCTCCAACTCTTCATAATGCTCGCAACCTCCTATCTTTCCATATTTTCTTCTTGACAAAACTCCGTGAATTTAGCTTAACCGCCTATACGTGTTGTAAATTCCTCTTTTTACCGGCACGCCACTCCTCAAAAGGTCATCTCCTTTTGCTTATAAAAAGTAGAATTTGGTTACAGAACTAATTTTCTTCTTTTACTCTTCTATCTTCTTCGTTTTTTCATCCTCTGTAAATTTTTCTGATCTGCAATTTTTCTTCTTCTTCATATCTACCTGCTACTGCTTTAATGGAATCTTCAAGGTATGTGTTTTTCTGGTGTTACTAAATTCCGTTTTTCTTACTTGAATCATATTTACTCATACTTTATTAATCTTTTATATTTGATTCTTCATAATTCCCCTACTATATCTTCTTTTCAGTGGAACTACCCCTAACACCTAGTCTGCAACCCAAAACCCTAATCTTCTAAAAAAATTAGCTCACAAGAGAAGGAATCCTGCGAGTCATAAGGTAGTAAGAAACATTTACTTCTTCTTAATTACAATATTGTTGCCTCTGTTTTTTATCTAAGTTATTATTCGCAGGATGACGAAAGTATTGCTAATCCTCGCAAAAGATCTCGCCAAGTTAAAACTCTTGAGGCCAACATTATTATTCCCAAAATGACATCTGCGAGAGCTATTCCCACAACTTCGCAAATGGAACCTCCTTCCTATGTCTGCGAGAATACCGCCACCAATACCCTTATCTCCATTGATCTTTTGACAGATGAAATTCCAAAAAGTTTTGTAAATAAAACTCCTTCCAGTCCTTTATTACCTCCAAATGTTACCTTTCCAAATACTCCACCCTCTAAAGATGCAGTCATTGTGAACAATCCAAACCTTCAACTTTCTACTGTCATTGTTTCACCTTCTGCATCTCTTCCTTCTTCTAAAGAAACTTCAATAGGAGTAGATATTGCTTTAAAATCTTATCTGATATTTTAGATGAAGCTAAGAAGTCTTCTACTGATCCTATCAAGCAGAATGTCTACGAAATTTTATGTAAGTATTTTGGTTCTAAACAAATGTCTTCACAAGCAGCTTTAGAGAATGAAATTGAATTGCTTAGAATAAATCTCCAAGCCAAGTCCTCAGAATGTGACATTCTCTACCAAAACCTTCACAATTCTTCACTTGATTGCGAGAATCTTCGCAGTAAAAATCACGAGTTAAAAGGTATAATTTTCCTGCCTCTATCTCTTGTTTTTCTGTTTTAGCAAATTTTCTTTTTCTCTGTACTCAAACTTCCTTCTTAAATTCTTGGTTCGTATATTTAGTTTTAAATCAGAATCGATTCATGGAGAGACTTAAATTTGAGTCTATCGATGAAGAAGCTCGTGCTGAAAAAGATTCTTGGATGGACCAGTATAATAGATTAGATAATCTCTACACATATTCGATAGATCAAATAGATAATCTTACTAATGAGAATAATCAATTATCGCAAAGCCAAAATTTATTAAGTAGCGAGGTTACTCGCCTCTCATATTTGTTAATCAAGGCTAATTTGGCGATGGAATCTTTATCAGATGAAAATAGAACTTTATCTCAAGAAAAACATAGTTTTTCAAGCTTGATGGCGATTTCCTCGCAACAATTGAGTAATCTTCAAAGAATATGTGATAATCAAGAGCAATATCTTCGTTCTCTTAAGGATGAACTCAGGGAATTAACTGAATCATCTGCCGCTGAGAAGGATAAACTTATCAAGGGTAGGTTAACTTTTAGTTTAAAGGCCAGCAAGCTTCAAGATCAATACTCCCAATTAGAGGAATCTTATTCTTTACTAGCAAAAGAAAACTCGTATCTCCTCTCCAAAGAAGAAAATATAAAATCTCGCCTGAAGGGTATAGTTGGAGATAATTTTGATGATGCCATGAATCAATGGGATAATTGTTGCTTAACATTAATTCAAAATTTATCTTCACAAAAAGAAGGTAGTCATCTGACTGCCTCACTTGTTGGTCTTTCTGTTATATTTCTTGCGAGATTTTTATCTGAATAATCTTTTGTCTTTCTCGCAGAATCCAAGAAGAGCCTTCATTTTACAATTTCTGATCTAACTGACAAATTGGATAAATTTCTCAAAAAAATAAATGGATCTCTCCTTTATCATTATGTTAAATCTCGCGATCGAGCAGAAAGAAGATATGACTATCTTGAGTATTTTAAGAACTTGGAGATTAGAAATCGCGATAAAGGTTTCTTTCGCAAAGTTCATCTCAGTGCTGAAGTCCTTGTGAATAACATTCTAATATCTCAGTCTCTTACCCCCGTATCTGTTCTTCCTCTAGAAGTAGATGATGATGAAGTTCCTCTTCCTATGGATAAGGATCTAGAATATGCAAGTGACGAAGAAAATATTTCTCGAGAAGACCAAAAAGAAGAAGAAAAAAGTCCTCCTAGAGAATTAACCACTGGTGGTGAAGCAATTGCTGGCGAAGAAGAAGAATCTCGAATCAATCGCAATGAGAAAAATGTTGGTGAAATTGATAATACCAACAAAGATGATGAATCTGGCGAGATCAATAATGAAGCCTGAGTTTTATTTTTGTTTTCTCTTCTATTTTCTATTTCTTGCGAGCAATGTAACTTTATGCAACTTTGGAATTCAACTTTGTCTCCGTTATTTTGAATATTTTCAAGGAAGATAATGATATTCTATTTATTAATTCCCCTATTTGCCCTTCATTATCTTTCTTGGAATAATTCACTGTATTGCAATTCCTCTTGCGAAATTATGGATAATGCTGCGATAATATGACATGCCTGAATAATCCTGCTGTG
The DNA here is from genome assembly GCA_023529315.1 of Papaver bracteatum. Lineage (NCBI taxonomy): Eukaryota > Viridiplantae > Streptophyta > Magnoliopsida > Ranunculales > Papaveraceae > Papaver > Papaver bracteatum. The sequence goes on from JAJJWX010000254.1 coordinate 16,935, forward strand.
TGATTCTGAATAACATGTGTTTGAAATTCCGAAGGATTCTGAGAAATCATTCATGCATTCTTAATAGAAAATAGTTAATTTTTTATTATTATTCTGTTGGTCTTATTTTTCCTTCCTAGTTAAAGGTCTTATTGTGCCAATATTTGTGTTTACGACAAAATCGCAGGATGTATTTACATTTGCATGTATTGACCCATTTATCTTGCCTTATCTCTTTTCTTTCAATGTATTGCGATAATATGATAAATCTAAGTTCTCTTGCGAGAACAAAGCTTTATGACATTACCATCTTGCGATGAAATCGCAGGACGTCTCTACACTTTTGATGTAAAGACCCATTGATCTCATCTTAACTTTTTCTTATGGCTTGTTACCTCTGTATAATTTTTTTCATGCGACAATATGACATGCCTAAATGTTCTTGCGATCATAAGTCCCCATGATATTGCCGTCTTTAGACACTTATCAGCTCCCTAATGGAGGGTGCCTCCCTTATCTCCCCCTAGTTGCCCCTTCAAGGAGGGCACATTGGACATACAATACTAGATCCTCCCATCCAGATTTACCAACAACCAGTTATTTTCGCAGCCTCTTGTCCTTTATGCCTATATGGCTTATAGTTACAAGACTGCACCCTAAGTGGGGTTTTCTTTGGGCCGAGCGCATCATAGCCAAGACTTACCAAGAATAGCCAGGGTAGGTTCATCCGTCTCGGGAATCCTTGGCTCAACCGTGTACCTCGGCGCCTTGGTCATACTCTGCACTCCTTAGAAGAGATCCTCGGTCATCCAACCAAGGTATAACCTTATTGTTTATAGGTGAAAATATCTTCTGCCGATTTCGGTAAATTCGGTAGGTTAGTGAGAAACTGGTTTAAACCCTAAACAAATGTGCTACACATTGAGCACTTTTAGGTTCGAGAGATCAATCTGTACAAGTCTGGCCTAAACCAAGAAATGGCCGTTCCACACTTGTTTCGGTCACAAAAAGGAGGAGAATGGGTTGGTTTTGGGGAGGGAAGCAAGGAGAGTGTGAGACCAGAATAGTTTATTCTGGAATAACAATTGGTGTAGTTGCAGGAATTCCCACACTACACCCTTGTTAAGATTCTATATAAATCTATTGGAAATCAACTAAACTTCAAAGATTTAAATGACACTTTACTATTCAAATTTCAAAAATGTTTACATAATTGGAAGGAATCAAGATTACAAATATTCTCTTGAAGTTTATATCTCCTCAAGACTCTTTCAACTCTCAAAAATACATCATCATTTTCTGGATCTATCGAGCCCTTTATATAGGGATTTACATAATGGATGACAGCTAAGTTTTCCTCTTATTTCGGATCTATTCTGTGATCTCATCGCGATCGCTACAATATTCTCTATCGCAAGAATGATGATCATCGCAGGATCAACATATTCTTCTTTTATTTCTTCCATCGTCAGTTTCTTTTGGATATTCTGTGACGCTCGTGAAACGTTGTTAAATAATTGGCATTGACGCTCGCAGAAACGTTGTTAATATCACAGGAATAACGTTGTAGCGATATTCTGGTCCTACATCTTGCCTCTTCTCATGTCTTTTCTGCAAAGAAGAGAAGATCGTGAGAACTTTTTAAAATGCCATAACTGCTTATCTTTTCAGACTTCTCTGTTCTGACACGTTTCTATGTCCTTCGCCAGCTGTTTTCACGAATTCTTTCTTCCAATAAATTTTTGACACGTCTCCTCTAACCGCTGCGATCTGACCACCCACGTCTTTTCTTTGCATTAATTGCCTTCATCTTCTTCGAGAAATTTCTTCTTCTATAAATACTTTTCTCATTCCTTTCCTTTTTCTCTTTTACTTTCTTCTTCTTTCTCTCCATACCCTCTCTGCAAATTTCTTGTTCTTCCGCGAATTGCGCTTCATATTCTTGTGATTTCTTTCTTCTTTTCAACCTTTTCTTTCATTCCCATACTCAAAAATGGTTGCTGCTGGTACTAAAAACTTGAAGGCCTTTAATGAGATGCGCGAGAAACTCAAAATTAAAGGTTTTAACTTATCTTTAATTCCATATCAGGATTCTAGATCTGAACTTTCTCTTAAATTATTTACTGATGATCAATGTTCTCGTGAAAACAATCATAGTATCGTTAGGCCAACTTGAATCTGGTCTTCCCCTTCCTCTCTATGACCCAGAACTCCCATTATTCTACCAAATAATATCTGACGAAAGGTTCTTGCGAGCAATATATCAATTAGGTAGAGATTGCATTAGATTGCTACTTGAATATGCTTCTCATGGTGCTGGTAAAGGATCACGCTATTCTGAAGATGCTCAAAATCCTCTTTACAAACATATTCCAATTAACCCTGCAGATTATACTGTAGAAAACTTTTTCAAAAATTACAAGATACTCCATATGAAGAGGGATAGCACCTGCTGGGGTGTTCGCCTGAAGAAACTCGATGTCGAAGAAGATCTCATGCTATATATTGACTTTCATAAGAAAAACAATCACGGCCCTCGCCATTATAGCGATGACAAGTGATTTATTTTTCCGTTGTGTCTCGAAGGTCCTTATATTTCTGGTTCTCGCGAACTTCCCGCGAATCTTGCAGAATATCAACCTTGGGTCTTTAATTGGCCTGAACGAGCTAAAGAGGTATAATCTCTCTGATATTTTGTATAATTATGATCCTTTATTCTCCTTCCGTTTTCACATTATCGCTATCGCTAAATGACTTATATCTTTTCCAGATTGACAGGATGAAACTCAGTTATAAAATTTTTAGGAAGCCCAGCACTTTCTTAGCTCTTAAATCCTTCACGGATGAAGTAAGAAATATCTTCTCGTAAGTTTTAACAATATATTGTTGCCCCAATTTCTTATCTTCATCTGTGCTCGCAAGAAATCAAAGAACTAGAGCCAATAAAAACTGTGAGAACTTAAGAGAAATCTTTAAAGGACAAATCAGTTGTTCCTCCCAAAGGGAAGTCTTCTGCCCCTCGCGGTGGAGAATCTGGCGATCAAGATAAATCTACTGTTCATCCCAAAGGGAAACTTTCTTCTCCTCGTGGTGAAGAATCTGGCGATCCTCCTTTGAAGAAAAGGAAAACCCATCCCTCTTCTTCTTCAACTCCTCAACCCATTCCAGAAAATACGAGTGTTGAATTTGATAAGGATAATGATGATGAAGATTTTAACAATAATAATTCTGGATTCCCTTCTATAAAGAACTCTTCTTCATCTGATTCTTCAATGACCCATTTATCTAGAATTTTTGGCGATATTTCCCACAACATAAATTGTAATGATGAGGATGAAGTTATTAACAAGACATCCCAAGCTCTCGCTAAAGTTTGCGATGCCCCTATTCTGGCGGATAATGATTCTCTCCAAGGAATCTCAAGATCGCTGACTCCTAGTCTCTTGAATTCTCTTGGTACCCTGGTATGTTTTATTTCTTCAATTTGTTTATGTATTTACTCCATCGCTAGATTCTTAATTTATATTATTCTCTCGCAGATTGGAAGAGCTTCCTTTGCTGTTCCTTCTGATTCAGATAAGAGACGCGCCAACTATGAAAAGAAGGCTGCTAAATTTCACCAGGATAAAGAAAGATTAGAATTTGAAGTTTCTGAGCTCCATAAGAAGAATAAACAATTGGAGGCTGAAGCTTCAGTTGATAAACAAAAGATCTCTAATCTTGACAAAGCTAACCAGCAACTCTATGGTATTACTTATTTCCCCTTTTCTTTTAATTCTCCTTATTCTATCGCGGCTTATTCAAGCACCCACTTTTAACTTGCAGATATTTATGGTCTCACTGACGAGGCTACATTCTTTCAATCTTTCCCTGAACCTGTAGATGATAATACTCTTCTTGCTAGCCTTAATAACTCTTTAAGTAACTTCTATGATAATAGGATTGAATCCCTTTCCATAGATGAACTAAAATCCAAATTTAATCTCTTAAAAATTGAACACAGATTCAATTTAGGTTTGACCAACAAATATAAGCGCCTTCATCTTGATTCAAAGAAAGAAATAAATAGATTAAGAAAAAGGAATAGTGATCTTATTGACGAGAAGGATCTTGCTGTTAAAAAGGGTTCCAAGACTCTAGCTGACTTCCATAAGACTCTTCTTAACGTTCAAATGGAAAGAGATAAGCTTGTCCGCGAGAATTAAGATCTTCTTGCGAGGGAAACTCAAGTGCGATCTCGTCTTCTTATAAATAGCGATGATGAATTTTCTTGTGCTGCGAAGATTCTTGATAATTCTAGGAATGATTTAGGTGCAAATATTAGCCTTCAAGTTGAACAGGCGGCTTTAATTAGGGATATGATTTCTGAAAGAGAAGGTTGTTAGCTGTTCTTCCTCTCGCTATTTTCTTATTTTCATTATTCTTCTCTACAAAATTTCTAACTTGTTGTCATATTCTTGTAGGAACTGAAAAAAGATATCTTGACGGAATTGAGGAACTTGAAAATGAGAAGAATCAGCTCGCGAATACCCTTGATGCTTGCAATAATAGATATTCACGATTGAAGGAGCAGTTTGACATTACTACCGCGAATTTCAATTGATCTCTCATTATTGTTCGTAATGATTCTGTTAGGTTGGTTTGCAGTGATCATGGAATTTCCCCTTCTATATATTCTGATCTTGCAAAGGAAATCCCCGCACAAATCCCAAGTCTGGACATTTATGACAGCGAGGCTGAGGATTCTGATGAGGATGAAGATAATAATAATAATGACGAAGGAGAAAAGTCTAGTGGAGAAGAAGAATCTGATAAGAATGAAGATAGCGATGATGAAATGGAGAAATCTGGCGATGAAGAGAAATCTGACAAATAGGATGGAGATAAATCTAGCTAGTTCTTCTTCTTCCCTCTATCTTCTTTGTATATTTATTTTCTTCTTTCTGTAACATTGCTGCGAGTTTCTCCAATTCTGTAAATTTCTTTTGCTTCTATCTGTATGAATTTAGAAAACAATTATTTTTCTGCAAATTAATCAATCAATATAATTATTATCCTTTAAGTATCTATGCAAATTTATCATTTAACAATCTCTATGCAATTTTTATATGGTGGATGAATAATAATTTCATCGCTCTTATGCATTCCCATACTTGCCTCTATTATTCATCTGCAATATGAAAAAAATTGAGTAGAGATTAGATATTAGCTTTAAATAAATTTTGCTTTGATATTTGTGATGTTATCGCTAACAACAACTGCGAGTATTATCGCAGTAATCTTGTGGTCTTATTATGCCTTCCTAATTAAAGGTCTTACTGTACCACACCTTTTTCTTTTTGCAACAAAATCGCAGGACGTCTTTACATTTGCATGTATTGACCCATTGATCTTGCCTTATCTTTCTTCTTTGATTGTATTGTGACAATATGACAAGTCTAAGATCTCTCGCTAGATCAAAGCCTCGTGACATTTCCGTCTTGCGATGAAATCGCAGGACGTCTTTACACTTTCATGTGAAAACCCATTGATCTCATCTTAACTTTTGGCTTGTTTCCTCTGTGTAATTTACGTCACGCGATAATATGACAGGCCTAAATGTTCTTGCGATCATAAAGCCCCATGACATTGCCGTCTTAAGACACTTATCAGCTCCCAAATGGAGGGTCCCGCCCTTATCTTCCCCCTGGTTGCCCCTTCAAGGAGGGCACATCGGCCGTACAAGACTAGCTCCTCCCATCCAGATTTACCAACAACCAGCTATTTTCGCAGCCTCTTGTCCTTTATGCCTATATGGCTTATAGTTACAAGACTGCACCCTAAGTGGGGTTTTCTTCAGGCCAAGTGCATCGTAGCCAAGACTTACCAAGAATGGCAAGGGAGTTTGGTACGCCCTTGGCACCCTTGGCTCAACCGTGTACCTCGGCACCTTGGTCATACTTTGCACTTCTTGGAAGAGATTCT